>RJWJ010000700.1:24370-187669 GCA_004363605.1 Indri indri | reverse complement strand
TAGATGTTATTCTTACATGTACACTTATGTTTTGATCAGTTAATACCAATTTGATGGTTTCCATTCTTGGGATACTTCATTTAGTAGAATGCGTTCCAGCTCTATCCAGGAGTATACAAGAGGTGCTATATCACCATTGTTTCTTAAAGCTGAATAGTACTCCATGCTATACATATACCACATTTTATTAATCCACTCATGTATTGATGGACACTTGGGTTGTTTCCACATCTTTGCAATTGTGAATTGTGCTGTTATAAACATTCGGGTGCAAGTGTCTTTCTTATAGAGTATGATTTGATCTTTTGGGTAGATGCCCAGTAATGGGATTGCTGGATTGAATGGTACTTCTAATTGTATCTCTATCGTTCTGTTTTATATTGGCTAATCTGATTGGGCAAAAGTTTTTCACTATTTCCCTATTTGATTACAGGTTTGTTTGAACCTTTTTAGATATATTTTATGCCTATTTATATTTCTCTTATGAATTGCTCATTTATTTTCTTTGTCCATTTTTCTACTGAAGTGTTTATTCTAAAAATTAATTTACAGGAGTTACCTATATAAGAATGCTTTTTTCCCCCTGGTCTATTATATATATTGCAAATATTTTTTCCCAGATTATCATTAACCCTTTATGTTTACTTATGTGTTAATATTTTTCATAAAGAATTCTAAATTTTTAGATAGTCAAATGTGAATATTTTTCCATTATGACTTTAACTTGGGGCTCATTCTTAGAAGGGCCCTTCCCTAATTCCCAAGATTATGTAAAAATGCATGTTACTCCTTTAAAATACTTTTTAAAGTGTTTGTAACCATTTTAGAAATATTTCTGCTAAAGTTTCAACCCAAAGAGGAATTTTCTGTTATTTAATTGAATTCAACTGACATTTATTAAGCACCTACTGGATACTAGATATTTTGATAGGGATATATAAGTGAATAAATTTCCTAGCGTTGAGAAATTCATAATCTAGTGGGGAGTTCCAGACATGTAAACCATCACTATATAGGACTTGATAAAACTGTGCTAGAACTGTTAGAGGAACACAGAATTTGGAGACGATTTTACTGAATGTCTGAAAGGGCTTTTCAGCCACTAACATGTACTTACTTAGTTTTAATTGATTAATTGATGAAAAATTGTATAATGTAGAAACTAGGAGAACACGATGTTTGGGAATATGTACACATTGTGGAATGCCTAAATAGAGCTCAATAACATATGTATAACTTGAAATAGTTATTTTTTTTGTGGTGAGAACACTTGAAATCTACTCTCAGTGATTTTCAAGAATACAATACATTGTTATTAATAATAGTCACAGTAACACATTAATTAATGGCATATGTAGAAATCTGTTGCAAGGTAAAAATGTGCTCATGATAACACAATATATAGAATCATAAAATAATCACTCTTACCAACCAGCACCAAACTAAATAATTCACAGGATACAGGAAAGCATTAGGCACAGGTTAAACATTCCATTTCTGGAGGATACCAATACAGTTCCAGCTTCCAAACATGTACTTTCTTCTTTCATTAGCCAGTTTTTTTTTTTTTTGGAGACAGAGTCTCACTCTGTTGCCCCAGCTAGAGGGCAGTGGCATCATGATAGCTCACAGCAACCTCAAAATTCTTGGGCTCAAGCGATCCTCCTATCTCAGCCTCCCGAGTAGCTGGGACTACAGGCATGCACCACCATGCCCGGCTAATTTTTTCTATATAGTTTTAACTGTCCAATTAATTTCTTTCTATTTTTAGTAGAGACAGGGTCTCGCTCTTGCTCAGGCTGGTCTCAAACTCCTGAGCTCAAACAATCCGCCCGCCTTGGCCTCCCAGAGGCTAGGATTACAGGCGTGAGCCACTGCGCCCGGCCCATTAGCCAGTTTTTGATTCTGGGTCGATAGATATGTATTGGACAATGTATGTAGAAACACTGCCCACAAAAAGTCCGGTTGAGTTTGGAACATTTTTATATTTTTATTCCATTAATTACATAGCTTATTTGACTACCCTTCATCTCCAGGTAGCCATGCCTCACAAATATACAAATGACAGGTTTATTTACATTTTAAAAATCTGCTAGTAAATATCATTAGCATGTTTACAAGGTGGTCTGGTCAAAGTCATTCATTCACCCAGTGGGTAGAGAATAAATTAAAGGCCTGCTTTTAAACCATTTTTCCCCCAGGGCTTTTTCTCTCAGTTATTTTACATCATTTCTTCGGTGGCTCCCTCATTGACTGTATGTGATTCAGAGCTAGAAAGATTGCAGTTTGTTTCTTTAATATAAAATTTTACATTTGAAAACCTTTCCCTAGAGGTGGCTTCAATTGTTAATTTTTGAATTCCTCAATTATTAATATTTTACTGTCCTTATTCAGTGTTTTTCTAAACACGTTGTCTGAGAGCCTAATAGACTCTAGGCATTACGCTAAGTATTTTTCATAAGTCATTTCAGTATAAAATTATATATTCAACATTTGCAATCTTTAAGATAATAAGTTATTAAAATAAAATCTTCAGAGAATGAAAATAGGTGGCAATAACTTTTACTTGCTGTTATGAATAGAACTGGCTTTTCTTTTGAGAACCTCTCTTACAGGCAATAAAACTGAAATTGGAAACATGATAAGAATATTATCATTTTACATTTATCTAACACTTTTAAGAAATAAAACTCAAATTGGCTTCTATCAGTTATCTATTACTGTGTAACAAACCACCCCAAAATTTAGTGGCTTAACAACCACCATTAATTAGGCTCATGATGCTGTGGGTTGGCAATTTGGGCAAGGCTCAGCTGTGTCTTTTTTTTTTTTTTTTTTTTGTAGCTGTGCTTGCTCATGCATCTACATTCAGATGCAGGTTAGCAAGGTGGCCCTGCTTCTGGGGTTGGCTGGCTGTCAGCCATGGTGATAGAGGACAACTGGGCCATGTGTGAGGTGAATGTGATAACCTCTACACTACGGAAACCCACGCGAACTGGCCTATGCGTCTCTCATCATCCAGCAGCTTAGCCCAGGCTTTTTCGCATGGCAGAAGTTTCCAAGAGAAGGAAGAGAGTCTTAATCCAGAAACATTTTTCACATCTCCCAAGGACCAAAGCAAGGCCCCTCCCTGAGTCAGTGTAGGAGGGGGACTTCCCAAAGGTATGGATATAGGGAGATGTGAACAAATCGTGGGTCATTATTGTAATAATCTACCATTAAAATTGGACTTTTGTTTTGAGAGTATTTTCTGAGTCTTTCCAGGGCCTCAAATTAACGTATCATCTATTTTATCTCATTTCCTCATCTCTTTCTTACTCTTGCTCTCGCTGTCTCTCTCTCTCTCTCTCTCTCTCTCTCTCTCTCTCTCACACACACACACACACACACACACACACACCCCATACCCTTTCCTGTCTCCTAAAAGAATTAAAATATCCTAGATGAAGAACATATAGACCAGTAGTATGCTTCAGAACGAAGGCAGTACTTTTCATTTCGTGTCCTATCCTAGCTCTCCGAAACACCATTAGGTAGGTATTGGAGACTATGCAACTAGATTGCTATTAAAAATAAAATCCTTTTAATTGGCTTTTTAAAGGGAACAAACACTGACTGTGGACTAGATGTCAACAAAGAACTGCTGAACACAGCAGCTCAAGCAGTGAGACGCTGCCGGAAAAGAGCAGCATACCAAATTGCCTTGCCAACCTTGCTTCAATAGCTGTTCAACAGGGTTCCCAGGCAGCTTTCAAGTCTTAGTTTCTATTTGTGCATTGCTTCAGTGTTAACTTCCAATTTAGGCTTTTAAAATGGAAACTCAATCTTAAAATCAATTTGGATGCCAGAAAAGCACTTTTTGAAGAGGCAAGGAAACGAAGACATTATATTTATATAAAAATGGGCAGATGAGGAACTGTAATAAGAATTTCAAGAGTGACTTTTATTCTAGGATGCCTTTTTTTCCTACCACAGTTTATTCTTTATCACTTGATAACTCACAAGCTTTGATTAAAAAGTTTTATAGGTTGCCCCTAAAATAAATATTTAGAAAAACAAGCGTATGATCAGCTCATATGTTTGAAGATGAATTATCTACTTGATTTATAACTTGCATGTTTTTAATACATATTTAGAGTCAGACCTTCATTTGGCACACTCTGAGGCCAAGCGCCTTCATATTCAAGCTTGTGTGCACCCAGGTATTAATACATTAATTAAAATGAGAGCTTAAAAATAATATATGTTAGAGAAGGCAGGATATAATTCAATGGAAACTGGTAGCCCAGGCTAAATAGGATATGCCTTTTCCAAAGACACTTAAGAAAACAAAACAAAACAAAACTATGCATGTCAAACAAATCATATCTATAGAGAGTAAATTCTAAATTAAACTCTCTTTTTTTTCTTCAGAACTAAATGGATTTGATATTAGTTTCTCTGTTTTATTGGAGAAGAATCTAAACAACAAAGGAGGTAAGCATTAGTTCTTAACTGTTAAAGTGGTGAAGCTGGGATTTGAATTTGGGACTACCTCTCTGACTTTAAAACCCATAATCTTTTTATTGCTAATTCCTTGTTTCCCTTAAAAATCAACATAGATATCCTATCTTTCATATGTAGAAAATGTTCAGCACCTGTTTGTTAAACTGAATTGTTTGCATTTTCAGTATTTATTATATGAGATGAGTTAATTCACTACTTTCACTACTTTCTACTAAGATTATTTCTTTAAGACTTTGTAGCTTCAAACTTTTAAAAAGTACACACGGAAGTTTCTCTTAAACAGTAGCAAAAGAACAGGATTTTCAAAATCAAATTCATCGTGGACAAATATTTTTGTAAAATACAATAAAAATCACTAGAAAAATGAAATAACAAAGATATAAAATGTAATCCAAGTTTTTTTAAATTCTTAGGTTCAGCTGACATAAAATTATTTTGCCAGATTGATAATAAAAGTTTGCAAGCGTACTTACTTTCAATTTCTATACCTGTCTCCTTGAGGACTGGTATAGTTGGAGGACATAAATTTGGTGGGCATATACTTGTCTGCTAGTCCATGAAGCCATTTTAGGTAGCACTATCCTAGAAAATTATTGACCTCACATACAATAACTTATTTAGTGCTCCCCTTGGCAAAATTTATTCTAAAATTGGAGTGCTGTAGGAAAAATAAAGCATTTCATGTATTTATAGACTGATATGAAGTGGTTTCTAGAATCTATTGTAAGATGAAAAACAGTGCAAAATATGCATGAATAGTATGCTCCATTTTAGGTAAGAAAAAAAGAGAAATAAGAAAATATACAAGTATCTGCACATTATTTTAAAAATTTACTCAGTAAAGACAAACTAGAAATCAACAAAATTATTTACCTATAGTAAATAATTACTATTTACTATTTCTAATGAGCCCATTCCTGTGGTAGGCAGGAATGAGGTTATTAGGACAAATGGCAAAAGTCGAAGATAGATTCTATATTAAATATTAGTCTTTTAGTGATGTTGAGTTTCCTGAATTTTATAATTGTACTGTAGGTAAGTAATGGTATGTCCCTACTCTTAGGAAACACACACTGAAGCATTTATGGATATAGGGGCCTGATGTCAGCAACTTTAATTCAAGTGGTTAGGGGAAAATATGTTAGCAATTGATGTATCTGGTTGAGGGCTGTATAGGAGTTTTTTTGGTTTCATTCTTGGAACTCTTCTCTAAGTTTGAAATTATTCCAAAAAGTAGACAAAGGACATCTTGTTCACTTAAAGGATATATATTCAGAACTGAAAAAAAGGAAGAGAAACATAAGCACCTAGCTTTTTCACGGAATTCACTAACTTCCCATATTTCCTACTTTTGATATACTTTTAACCATGGGACCTTAAGAAGAATAGTATAGTAAATTTTTTTTTAGCCTGTATTTCCTCTGGTAGGATTGTGAGCAGTATTTAAAAATCATGCACTAGACATTGTATCCAATTAATCTCCTGCCAGACGCTTAATCTCCTGTGAAATTCAGCTGCTATAGAAATAATTTGACAAAGTGGCTTCAATTGTTAATAGTAAAGCTATTTGAATATGACGGACAAATTATAGATGCCTCCATTTCGTCTATAGGTCAGAGGTGGCTTATAAAGCAAAACCCATGTCCAATAGTGGCCAGTTTTTGATTTCTTTGGATTTATTTGTTACTTGAGGAAATACCAGGCAAGGCTTTCTGCCACTAAATTGGATCCCTCACACCTACAGTTTCTAAGAGTATACTTCAGATATTTATATTTTAATTCCTTAATATCCTCTACTAAAATGAGTAAAATAAAACCATAGGAGATATTAGGCACTTTCACCCAACACATTTGTTGGCAATCAGCTAAAAACAACACATTTTAAGAATGGAAAATCGAAGGTCTAAAAGTGGGAATAGGGCCTTAGGAATACTTGATATTTTAACTGGGCTTTTAGGGCATGGATGAGGATCAGGGATAGGATGACAATGAGCAGTGGGGCTGTGTTCAGGAATAGGGTGAGGTGCCTGTTGAGTACTTGATATGATAAAATGAGCTGAAAGTCAAAAGCAAACAAACATGCACAAACAAAACCCAGCACTGTCAAAACAGCCAGGTCAAAGTATTTGTTTTGTGGATTAGGAGAAAGAATTAAGGCCCAGAAGGGAGGAAAGGGTGTATGTTTTTTAATGTGTTGAGAGATGTGTGAAAATCATGGGGTTAATTGTATATACTAAAGGATGTGAGAACAGAAGGGATCAGTGTTGGAGAAACCGCCTGTGGGGTCTGAAAGGGTTGCTTGCATGGCTCTTTGCCTCTCATTAGCAGTCAGATTACAGATCACAGCCATCTTTTTGCTAAAATAAGGGGGTCTTCTCATGACGTACATGGTGCACTTACTGGGTTCAGATGGTTACACGGTTGTTCCTTTTTTGTATCTGGTTTTATGAATTTGCTGGGGCTTATCTCTGAAGAAATCTCCTGCCCAGATTCCCATCACAGAAGGGGTATGCCTTTAATATTTTAAACAATCTCAGCTCTGTTCATTCAGTATAATTTAAACAATGGAAGCCAAAAGTTTTAATTAACTAGCATAAATTGTTTCCTTACTAATAAATTTCCTGGAACTCTTTTAATACATACTTTCTATTAATAGCTTGAGGTAGGGTACTATTTTGGAGATATTGAACCAATCCATTTTCTGTGTACATAACCTTTAATTCAAAATCACCCTACAGCTTCAAGGACAGGAGCCACCCTGCAAGGATCCCAGGTCATAACGTTTTTCCTATTGGATAAAGAAGATACCCCAGGCTTAGGACATTGGTTTTGAGGCTTGTTGCTTTAGGGTAGTGGTATAATTTAGATGATCTCTTCAGGCTCCCGTGGATTATGCAGAGAGATAGTAGAAAGTGAATACAGCTGATTCAGGCTGTAGATGTTTCTTTCTACTTCATACCACCCGCTATGTTCCATCAAGGGGGTAGAGCCCAAGCCATAACTGACGTTTTCCTATGGGTTTACAGCTTCCCACTAACCTCATTCTTACAGATAACCATTCCACCGGATGTTTCTAAAGCCCCTGTTTCCTCTAATTCCTTTGAGTTTGGAGTGAGTTGGGGGAGAGCCTGAGGTGGGTGTGGATAAGAAACTTCCCTTGTTTTCTTCTTTTTCTTTCTCCCTCACAATATGTCGAGATCTGAAGGGGCGGTGTATTAGTTTTCTAGGGCTGCCATAACAAAATGCCACAGAACGAGTGATTTAAAAAACAGAAATTTATATTCTTACAATTCTGGAGGCTATAAATCCAAGATCAAGGTGTCTGAAGAATCGATGTCTCCTGAGGCCTCTCTTCCTTGGGTAGGAGATGGTCACCTTCTTGCTGTGTCTTCACATGGTCTTTCCCCTTTGCATGCACACCCCTGGTGTCTAAATGTCCATATGTCCAAATTTCCTCTTATAGGATGTCAAGGGAAAAGGAGTCAAACTCTGTAAAATAATTTAGAGAGGTTTATTCTGAGCCAAATTTGAGGACCATGACCCGGAGTCATGCCCAAGAAGCCTTGAGCAAGTGGATTTGTTGGGTTACAGTTTGGCTTTATACATTTCAGGGAGATAGGGGTTATATGTAAAGTCATAAATCAACACATGGAAGGCATACATTGGTTTGGCTTTAAAAGGTGGGCCATCTCAAAGTGGGGGCTTACAGGTTATAGGTGGGTTTAAACACTCTTTGACTTGTAATTGGTTAAAGAATGAAGCTCTTGTCGAAAGCCTTAGAATGTTTTAAGATAAGTAAGTCTGTTAATCAGAGACAAGCTACACCTACATATTTGTTGTGTAATTTGAGGACCTGCAGGTTTGTCTTGCATAGCCTTAGGCCTGTTAACAAGTTATAGAGGATGTCTCCAAGAAGGGAGGGAGGCATGAGGAGGCATGTCTGACCTTCCTACTTGTGACAGGCAATTTAGTTTTAGGATATCCCCTTGGCCAGGGATGGGGTCCATTCAGTCAGCCGGTGTCAGGGGAAGCCTTAAGATTTTATTTAGGTTCACAAAGGATACCAGTCAGATTGGATTAGGGTCCAATGGCCTCATTTTGACTTAATTACCTCTTTAAAGGTCCTGTCTCCAAATACAGTCACATTCTGAGGTACAGGGATTATAGCTTCAATAAAGAACTTGTGGGGGGTGGGGACACAATTCAGCCTATAATAGGTGGGATTTGTGTTTGTGACCTTTATCACATCCTTATACTACAGGACAGTAAACTTCATGGTCATGAACAGAAATGGTATTTTCTTTACCCTGTGAAAGGAACTCTGTCCTAGCTCTTGATCTCAGAGCTTTAAGATTGAGATTAATTAAGATGAAAATACATCAGTTGAATGTCTATCAGTATTATCTCCACTATGGCCTTTGTACCACCTACTAGAGATTGGGGCTAGCACTGGATCTCAGAAACCTCCAACACAGGAAGGGGAAACAGAGGCAGGCATTTCCAAAGAGATACTGGATGGCTTATTAAGGATTAGGGCTATATAGAGAAGAAATTTTATTATTTTATGTAGTGGAGGCTATGTGCTCTTTTGCTCTATATCTTGTTCCTGCCTGTAGAAGGAAGCTTAGGCCTAAGTTTTTCCCCACCTGAACAGGAAATTCAGATTCATTCTATTTAAAGTCGGGTGACCAGAAATAGGAAATGAACTATCACAAACTATCAACATCCAATGAAACCAAGATCATTGGGCTGAATAGTCTAAAACTGAACAATCTGTTAGCCACTGGACACCTAGTCATGCACTGAATGACAATGTTTCAGTCAACGACTGACCACATATATGATGGTGATCCCATAAAATTATACCATATTTTTACTGTACCTTTTCTATGTTTAGATATGTTTAGATACACAAATACTTATCATTGTGTTACAGTTGCCTACAGTATTCAGTATAGTAACATCCTATACAGGTTTGTAGCCTAGGAGTAATAGCACATACCATATAGTCTAGGTGTGTAGTAGGCTATACCATCTAGGTTTGTGTAAGTACACTCTCTGGTGTTCACACAATGATGAAATCACCTAACAACACATCTCTCAGAATGTATCCCCATTGTTAAGCGATATACAACTGTAATTAAATAAAAAAAATTAAAATAAATTTCTAAATTCAGTTTCTCAGTTTCACTAGACAAATTTCATATTCTCAGTAATTATATATGCATACTGGCTACTGTATTGAGAAGCACAGATAAAGGATATTTTCATGATTGTAGAAAGTTCTGTTGGATAGCACTAATAAGGAATTTGTTGATGTATGGTAAAATTAGTGTCTACATTGATTAGAGCTCTGATTATCTGTGTTAAGAGTGAATCTTTAGTCCCCTTTGCTGATGATAAAGTTTCCCAACAAAGAATTTCCAACAACCATGTAGAAATCCCCCACTCCTATGGGAATCAAAAGTCTTAGGGGATTCAAAATGCTTGAAGAACCATCTCTGTTCATAAAAAAGACTAGGAATCAGGTAATATGTTATTTATCTACATTGCAAATTGCTTTTTCAAGCGTAAAATTTTGTGGTCACATTATTGTTTCTGAAGAAGAACGAACTGACATTAGTTTGATTAAGAGCCCACATGTGTTTACTTGACACTAGGGAGAAAGTTAACTGCACAAATTATCCCTCTTTACTTAAATAGTTTCATTTTAAATGTCTCTTCATAGCTACCAGACAAGTGAGTTTGATTCCCAGTAGGCATCTAGCTTTTGAGCCTTACACTATAAATTCTTTCAGCTCAGCCATTTCATAATCAATGCCATCCAGAGAAGGCTTATCCCTGCCAATGGGGATCCTCTAAGAAGAACAGAGTAAGTGGAGCTCAGTGCTCTAATGCCTTAGAGAGTCATAAAATTCAGTGCTTGTATATTTCTATTTTATAGAAATTTCTTGTTTACCACAAACTGCAGGCTGTTGGATTAGCCAGCCCACCTTCCTGCCTGCCTTCTTTTCTCCTGGAAATATTTGTAAGAACTTACTGTGAGATGCTACATTATTAATTAATTATGTCTTAATGTGAATGTCATCAGCCATTACCTTTTCCAAGGATATTCATAGTTTAAGCATTATCTCCTCAATGTGGAATAATGTGTTGTAGCTCATGCATTAAAGGACTTTCAAGCAAAAGTAAATATGATAGTTCATTTTTTTCCTGTTTTCTTCTATAAGTTTTATACTATTAGTTCTTACACTTAGCTCCTTGATTTCTTGTTAACAATAAAGGAATTCCTTCTAGCATTTCATCATTTAATGAGATATCTGTACTGCATTAAAAAAGATATCTTAATACAAAAGAATTTCCCTTGTCTTCCCTGTTTGCCCAATGGGCACCTTTGAATCCTCATCTACTTTGATGTCTCAGCCCCTTTTAATAGGAGACTCCTGTTTCCTTTTCCTTCTAACTCTCTAGCTTTTCATTCTCTTTCATATGATTCTCCTCTTTTCCCAACTTCTATTTTCTGGGCTTTTTGTTCCTTCCTTTTTCAACACCATAATTTATTCCATCCTCATGGTCTTAAATGTGGTTGCTTCAGGGTAATAAGTAATCATGGATATCATGCTTTGTTCTGTGCTAAAATTAGACTTCCTACTATTGGAACACTGAAATAAGGGAGAGAATATGTTTTCAAGTCGGAAAAACACCTACCCAGCCAGCTTCAAGCAGTGATGACAAACACAGGAAAAGATGGATCACGAGACATCCTTCTTGAAGTAGATTCGGGCTTGACCCAGGGGTATCAGAACACTCTAGCTCTTCACATAGTCATCTGAAAAGACAGAGCATTTCAAGAGTTTAAGCTATATATGCACACTTTGTATTCTAATTTCATCAATCATAAAAGCCATCTTTCCTTCCTTGGAAAGAAATGAAGGTAGGAAATGGGTATGGGGCCAAGTTATTTTCCCAATATTGTTCTCTCCTGGGAAATGGAGCAGAAGTTAAGTTTGGAAATATAAGGAAAGGGGACTAGGATTCCTATTACAACCATTCCTGTGTTCATTATTTCCAAGTACATGTCTCTAGCACAGACCTGTCCTCAAATTTCCATATATCCAACTGCCTATATGATTTTCTCCCTGACATGTATCACTGGCAGCACAGACTTAGCATGTCTAACTTTTTAGCATGTGTCCTGGTCTACATCACAATAAATGTCAACCTCACCTACCCAATTACTCAAGGCAGAAACCTAGGAATCATCTTTTATCTCTCTCTTTCTATTCTATTTGTTCTATATCCAAAATATGTATTAGTTCTATCCATTCATCTCCATCCCTACTGCCACCCATCTAATCCAAGCAATTATCTGTCATCTGGACTATCGTAGTATCTTTCTAAATCCTTCCCTTCCTCTACCTTTACCTCCCTCCAACCCATGACCCACACAGTAGCCACAGAAAACTTTTAATAATATAAACCAGATTTGAATGAGCCCTCTGCTTAAAAAGCTTCTATGGCTTCTCATTTTCCTCAGGATAAAATATATACTCCCACCGCCATTCCTCCTCAGTAGCTTGTCTTTCCTTTTTAACCCTGTGTATAGTAATTATTTTCTTCAAATAAGTATCTTCATTATATATTCTCCCCCTCCTCTACTATAGAGTAAATGCAATGAAGGCAGAAGCTATCTTCCATCTGGTTCATCAATGTCCTCAGAACTAGAAACCTATATTCCCCGGGCTGTGGGAAATAACCATCTTTGGATATATTATTTCATTTGATGCTCACAGCGTCCTGATAAGGTTGCTAATATCTCCATTTTGATAAGAGGAAAAATATCCTGAGACCTAGTATAGATAAATAATTTGCAGAAGATCACACAGCTATTAAATGACAATTGTCGCATTTGAACCCACGTTTGTCTGGCACCATAGCTTAAGTGCCTCACCTCTTGATCTTCTGTTCTCCAAACTGTGTAAACTGGGAACAAAGCTAAATATCTGCCAAAATGTTTTGTTTTCCCAAAGGAGTTTATCCAACAAAGGGCCAGGCTCAAAAAAAAGTCAGGAAAATAATTTTCTTCTTTACACGGAACATTCTATCAGGTCAAATAATTAAATTTTGGGGGCCATCTTTGCCTGTGAGAGTTGAACAGGATTTATTTGCCATTTAAAAGAAACAGCCAGAAGCACAGTTTAATACAATGGACTATGCCTGCAATATGCAGGAATGAGTTTACAATCAGACATTTACAACCTATCCATTCCTTGATTTATAATTAAGTAATCAGGAAACGGTTTGGGGGCACTTACCATGTGTCAGTCAATACAACATTGTGTTATAAGAGTTACAAAGACACGGTTTCTACTTGCAAAGAGTTTAAAATTGAATGGGAAAGATAATGTAAATAACTAAATGTAATACTAGTCAGAATAAAACAAGAACTAAAAAAGCTCAGGGTCTTTTTGACACAATTTGTAGTCTCAGTACCGAGTACACTTGTGCATTAAATATCTGAAAAACTTGACAACTTTTGAACAGTCATTTTATTTTACTGAGTCAAATGGATAGCACCCTACTTTTTTTTTTGCCATGTATCTATAGATATATGAAACTGAGAAAATGTGGAATAGCATTTAAGAGGGAGGCTTGTAATGGCACCGACCAGCATTCCAGTTCTAGCTCTGTGGTATCTACCGGCCATGTCTCCTTGGACAAGTTTAATTAACTCTCTAAACATTTCTATCCTTCTTGGTAAGAGGATAATCACAATGTCTAACTCCCAGGGTTTGGGGGAAGATTAAATGAGACAGTACCTATAAAATTCTCAGGGTTTCTGGCACCTAGTAAGTTCTCAATGACATTAGCTATTATTATGAGGGTGGTAATGTGGATTGCAGGTGCTGTTATAAAACACAGAAACATACATATTGTGTTAACAAAAAAAGTACCTGACAAAAAATCATATGCCATTAAGTTCTACTTCCTGCTCTGCTGCTTTCCACTCAAGTGACTGTAGACAATGTTAACTATTTGTTCAAAACAGATATTTTAGTGATAAGTGCTGTTCCCCTTCATGTTTCAAGGTGGTTGTGGGAAGGCAGTGAGGGTAGAAACTATTCCACACATATAAGCACACACTGAGATTTGTTTGGTAAGCTATTTCTCCACAGACAAACCAAAAGCTGATTGATTAAGCATGAATTTTTAAATTTGTTTATGATAGGTTATAGATTCCGGAAAGTAAAAAACAAAAAGACTGTATATTTCTAGTCTACATGATTGCTTTATTCTCTTAAAAGTTCAGATGGCCTTCATAAATTTCATGATTGAAATGTGTTAAAAATGCATCAGATAGCTTCCCACGCATTCCCAAAGTGTTCTCAATTTCTCCAAGGATTTGAACTGTCTGTGCACCAATGTCCTTAAATGGAATTCTCCAGCCAAGGTTCTCTGGGTTCCCTTCTTGTTTATATAAACAACTTTTCTATAATAAAAACTTCAAATTTCTTATGTCCAAAGTGGCACTCATTGTTTTGCTACACAAGTCAGTTCTTACCCCTATGCTACCACGTTAGGCATTGGTTCTCAACTGGGGGTGATTTTTCCCCCGACCCCAGAACATTTGACAATGCACAGAGACTTTTTTGTTGTTTTCACAACTTGGAGGGGGAGCTACTGGTATCTAGTGAGTAGAGGCCAGGGATGCAGCTAACTATTATATAATGCACAGGACATCTCCCCTACCCCCACCCCCACGGATGACAAAGGATTATCTGGCACAAAATGTCAATAGTGTTGCAGTTCATAAACTCTGATATTTAGGGGATTTCCACCATTATATATAGACTCTGTGTGTATGTGTGTGTGTGTGTGTGTGTGTGTGTGTGTGTGTGTGTAGCTTGATTCTCTCTATATATATAGGCCAGTCTACCAAGAAGAAATTTTCTACCTACCTCTTCTCTACTTTCCATTACCATTTCAAGCCAAAAATAACTTTTGACTCAAACTTCTATAATTTCTTCTGAACTGGTCTTCATAATTTGCTCCTTCTAATCCACTCCTTTTTATTTCAGAATTACTTTCCTAAAATGCAAGGAGGGGGATATACCTATTCTACTTGTAATATTTCAAGATTGAACTAAAACTGCCTAGGACAGACTAGAAAGCCCTTCATCATTAGAAACCACTAGTCTACGTCTTCAGGACTATCTCTGGCCAAAACTCTATTTGATCTTTAAGCACTAGGCATGTTGAAAGACCTGCCATGCTTGAGATCTCTCCCTTTACCTCCATCCCTTGCTTTCTCAAGCCCATGTGCCTTTGGCACCCTGGGCCTTCTAATTGAAATGCTCTTCCAACAACCCCCATGTCATGCCCAACAATTCCTGTGCATCCTTTTAAGGCCCTGCTCAGGCATTACCTGTGTGCGAAGCTTTCTCTATGTGTTCGGACTCTTGTGTTTGGATTAAGTGTCCATCCTCTGTAATTTCCTCTATAATGCTATTTATAAAAAATATATTGATGTCCTAGATCATGAGTTTCCTGAAGGCGGGGACATGCTTTATCTCTAGGTGTCTCTGGTACATAGCCATGTCTGGAACATGGTAATTATACTTAAGAACTGTTGTTGAAAGATTAAAGTCAAACTAAAATTTATAGAATATTGCCTAATAAATTAAAAAAATATATGGCTATGTCAGAGTGCCAGCAGGAAACAGAAGAAACACTAAGATTAAATAATTTGAAGATAATGTAATAAAGGAAATCTTTGCATAGGGTTAGGCACCAGGAGAGAAAGTACAGTGAATTGCGGAAGTATTGCCGCCATGGCCTAAAAGAGCAAGGAGTGGGGGAGTGTTACTGTAATCTAGGGAGGCAGGGGAAGAGAGAGAGAAAGAGAAAGAGCAAGAGAAAATGACCAGGCTTCCAGACAGTAGCTGCAGAACTCCCTCTGCGACTTGTTTTGGCCAAACCCCACCACAAGCAAGAAGGCAAGGCGGGGGCGTGTTGATGTAGTGCATACAGATCAGCCTCCATGGACCAAAAGCAGAACGGAGAAGGGTGGAAAGTAGATCTGGATGGGGTGAATGGAAAATATCCAGCATGATGACATGATGGAAAGAAGTGTGGGTTTTGAAATCTGACAGAAGTTAGTTTCAAATCCAAGTGTTTCTATTTTCTAGTTGTGTGACAACGGGTAAGATGCTTTATGTGTCTGGACATTAGTTTGTAGTAATGGCAAAAACAGCTTTTCAAGATTATGATTAAAATGAAATGGGGTAGTACATATGCATGTCTTATAAATTGTTTGGCATATAGTGGGGCTACTGAGACCAAGATTAAGATTTCAGGATTATTATTTTTTTTATAGAAAGTTAGATTTATTCTGTACTAAGTGAAAAAAAAAAAAGATCTCGTGCCTAATCTCTGACAGTCCTCTCACAGATGGTGGAATCACAGCGAAACTAGTCCTACTAATGGAAAAATTTCCCAAATCATCCTGAGTCAGTATTATTCTCATGAGCTTTTGTGTATATGTACATACAAAATGAGGCTGGAAAGCTCAAAACTGCCTGCATCTGTACCTTTACTAGCTATTTGTTATTTTACGGTGATGTGAAATTTGCTTGAGAAGTATTTACATTTTCCTCATATAGACTGTATCTGCTTTCAGATGTAGTCCAGTTTAAATAGCAAGAATTAATCCATTGAAGATACACAATTTGGTTGAAACATCTGTTTGATATTCTGTACGACCAACTTCATCTATTCGCCATACAAAAAAGAACACAGTCTTACTTATAATAAACATTTTTTTGTAACAGCAATCATGCAGCTGCAGAAAACATGGTTTATCATTAGATAATCACATCCTTGGGGGATTGGATGCACCCGACTGTATCTTATGCTTTCTATGTTGGAAATTTAATTTTCTCATAAATGTCAGAACTGTTGCCTTGCTACATATTGCTTAATTAATAATTAAACCATAATTCCATCCTCATAAACTATATTTAAATCTATATGCTATATGTATGTATACATAATACAAGCAGGACTAAACATAGATAACAGAGCCTTTTGTATCTCAGATAAGTTCATTTACATTTCATACCCTAGTATTAACTTGTACTAGTTGGTACATTTACTCCCTCAGTGAAAACATCAGCTCATGAAAATGATTTAATTGAAGAAACATAGCCCATTTCTTAAAGCCCCCCCCAATAATATATCATCAGCCAAGATTTTTAAGAAATCAGGCAAAGAAATAAAGTGAGTCATAAGTGAAAGCTAACTAATCACTTTTGAGGTTGAACCTGAATCCTGGTAACCATTAGCGATGAGCTAGAAACATTTTGGTAACTCAGAAAAGACCGGCCACTTGTGTTGTTATAGTAGCAAGAGACATGCATTTTTTTCTCTGTATTTAAAATTGAAAATATCTTTCACCGCTAATCCAGTATCTCCTGCAATAATGTGCTCAGATTGCTGATGGCATGAAGATCTGTGATAACTTATTATATTATGTGCAATTTAAATCACTTTTTGAGCAAGGCGGCCCTTGAATAAGTACCTCCAGGATGAATCCCTGTCACTAGGAGGCAATAGTATAGTATTGGGAGTTCCAAACTGACCAATGGGGTTTAGAGATGGACTCCTAAGGCTGCTTCTTACTGGAATTAGTTTTAGTTAGTATGAAACCAAGTAATATATTACAACAAAGTCACTTTTCTTAACCATTCAGTACTCCTCTCTTGAGCATCTCTCATTCACTATGGAAGAAATATACTGGTCCCAGGAGGAAGATGAGAGCCACATGGAGCAGAGCCACTCCCAGCTGACACTGGCCTAAATCAATTGAATTTCTGGCTGGCAGCAGACACATGACTTAGCCCAGACTAGATCAGCCTAAATCAGCTGACAACCAGCTAAATAAATATTTATTGTGTGTGCCTTTGAGATTTTATGGCTGTTTGTTTTGCAGCATATTTGTGACCATAATTAATTGTCCTTTGGCTTCTTCATCTTAGTCTCCCTCTCTGATATTAGTGTAGTTTTGTTGGATAATAATAATGGTTACCATTCACTGTACTGATTGCTTACTATGTGCCAGGTGCTTTACATCTCTTTGATTCTCGTATCTCTTAAATATAGCTATTATTACTCAATTTTATAGATAAGTAGAACAAAGTTCAGAGATATGAAGTTCATCTAATTGCTTTCTCACCATCTCTGCCTTGTGTTTCAATAGGCATTTCAAACATTAGTTTAAAATCTTCCCTCCACAATCTGTTAAACCCACAGACTGGTCCATCTCAGTTAATGGCAATTCTGTCTTTCCAGTTACTCTGGCACAAAACCTTGGGGATGTGTTTGATTTCTCTATCATACCTTGAATCCAATTTATCAATAAATCATATTGACTTTACATTCAACACATTTACAGAATCAGACTACTTCTCACAACATCCATTGCTACCATCTTGGTTCAAACCACCATAATCTCTTGCCTGGATTATTGCATTAGTCTTTAATCTGTTCACTCCATTCATGCCTTTCTGAAGTTGATTCTGTACCTGGAATCCAGAGTAATATCCTAAAAAATGATTGCTAGATCATGTCACTCTTCCGTTAAAAATATTCCCAGAATAAAAGCCAAAATCAATTTGCAATGGCATACAAGACCCTACACAGTAAGCTGCATGAGGACAGGGGTTATTATGTTTTGCTCACTGACATTTCCACAGAGGCCTGAATAGTGCTCAACACCACAGTAGGTGCTTACTAAATATGCATTGATTCTATGAAAGCAATATTTGGTGAAATATTACC
Organism: Indri indri; assembly: GCA_004363605.1. Lineage (NCBI taxonomy): Eukaryota > Metazoa > Chordata > Mammalia > Primates > Indriidae > Indri > Indri indri. The sequence continues at coordinate 169,324 of RJWJ010000700.1, read as the reverse complement.
AGTTAGTAAATATCTGAGATAGAATTTAAACTCTATTTGATTTAACTTCAATGACATGCCTTTTTTCATCACTTACCCAGTGTTCAAATTTTAGGTATTGAAGACTCAAGTCTTTTGGTTCTTTCTCTAATGACTTATCTGTCTTCTTCTTTCTTCTGTGCTTTAATAAATTTTGATTGGATAACAAATAGATTGGTGGTGTGGTAGTGACAGGGGGTAGTTTGCTAAGGTGTTTTGTTTATGTGACATTAGTGAAGAGTGTGACTATTGCTTCCTCTCTTAGTGGCAAAAATGAAATTATTAATATAAGGTAAGATGGAAGGAGTAGAAGGGACTATACAGGGGAGCTTGCCTTTCTTCTTTGACAGTGATTTTTCTGTGACTTTAAGATTTTGTCATTCTACAGCCTGAAAGCAGTGTTTTCTAAGCTTGTGACAGAATGTATCACAGCATTCCACCAGAAAATAGCAGATCTACTTATCTTTCAGTATTTCTTCTTATTCTGTCAATTCTAGAGATGGAAAACCATTCCTTTTGTAATAAGCCTTCATGATTTGGAGATCATTATTAAAATACCTCATGCCCTTCTTTTCCTTAGGTTTAAATAATGTCAAATCATTTAACCTTTATTCCTAAATCCTATTTCTGAATCTTTAATCATTTTTATTACTTTTCTATAAGTCCTCTTCACATTCTTCATGTATTAAAAGTTGAAGGGCCTGTATTGGCATCCTTGAATAGGGATTTTTTTTTCGTTTTAATGTTGAATATATAAGCACAGGAGTGATTAACTACACAGACTTTTCTGGACCAAATGCTTAACCAGAATACAGATATATTCCTACTGTAAATACTATTATAAATGCTGCTTTATATCTTAGTGACATTTCTGACTTTTGGTTTTTATAATATTAATTCAACTTCAGATGACTTTAAAAAAACTCTCCTTTATGTACATACCATACTCTAAAACTATTTAAAATATAGTCCCTGCTTTCCAGAGCTTTATGATCTGTGTATCATTGTAGTTTTTAGATTTAGAGCAGTAAGTTTTTAATTTATGAGTGGAATGACTATTGCAGTATTGCAGGGAGATTGGGAAAGAGCCTTTTGGCCTCATCCCCCCAAAATGTAATTCCATGATATTTGCACTGCTTGCACATATGTTACCAAACCGCTTCCTTTCCACTAGTCTAAGAGACTACAATCCAGAGGAAGAATTATCAGAGTTTTGTTATAAGTTCCCTCCCAAAATAATAAAAAAAGACAATGACTTAACAATTTGTTCATGCTTACCTTCTGATCTCATGTTTTTAAGAATTAAAGAGATCACTGTTATAAAGGTCAAGTATAGGCTAATCTATTTTATATAGATTTAACCAATACGAAAATTCTTAAATTATCCTTAAAATGCAGGAATAAGATGCACCTGATGCACTCTGGTTAACGATTGAGATCTGCAAATTCGTTTCATGGCAAGAATGTAATCTGGATGAATCGTCCATTTTGACCTCTGCGTTCTCTTGAATAGAAATGAAGTAAGAACTATCATGTTTTGGGGGAAAGGAAAGAGATATTTTTTCCTAAGGTCTTCTTTGGCATTGAATAGATGTTTTCTGAGAAAGATGCTTTCTTTTGTTTCTAGAAGAATTATTCTACTTCTTTTTCAGAAGAAAAATATTTCAACCTGATTTTCTGTCATTGAAATCATCATACATCGAGTCAGTTTACTTCAAAGTCACTTGATCCTATGTTGAAATACCTTCCTACTTAAATATCAATGAATTGCCATCAGGTACATCGATTTTTGGAATATATAATGTAAATTGGTTTTGTAGAACAAGGTCGATACTGTACATTTTGTTGGTTTTGGAGAACAGGATTTTTTGTTGTTGTTCCAAAAAAGAAAATTCCAAGACTGGATCCAATGCAATCTTCAATCTACTCTAACCTTGAAATTTTAGTTTACTTTTAAATTAGTAATTGTCAAACAAACCAGGATCTTTTATCACCAAAGGGTAGATGGAAAGTGTACTTGAATAAAAAAAGAGAATTTTTCTAGTTAATATTAGATAATTAGAGCAGTACTATTCAATAGAAACCTCTGTGAAAAAGGAAATGTCCTTAATCTGTGCAATGCACTATGTAATTGCACAATGTAATGCGGCCTCTGGCCACACGTGGCTACTGAACATTTGAAATGTGACTATTGAATTGAATTTATACTTTTATAAATTCAGTAAGTCAAATTTATTGAATTCAATTTAATTTAATAATTTGAATTGAGGAATTGAGTTTATAATTTAATTTAACATATTTAATTTAAATATAAATAGCCATATGTGGGTAGTGGCTACCATAATGGACAGTGGAGAACTAAAGTACTGAATTATAAGCATGTCAGTGAACAATCTTGACCAGACATTTTTATTTAGAACTCACATGTACCTTCCTGGCAAAAGTTTTTTTATAATTATTTAGAGTCCCTTTGTTGACATGAGCAACGTATGGGGCATGTGATTAGTGAGGGAGAGAGTCTCAGAGTATTCGGGAAAATAAATAGATAAAGGAAGACAGGTTAACTGGACTCTGGAGTGACCTTCTAATTGCAGAAGATAAGGATTTAGCTATAAAGAGTATTTATCCTTACAGATTACCGAGCTGTGTAGCATTCTACAAAGACATATTTTATCATCTTGAGTTCTAGAGATAGTGGGTTTTTGACCTGAGGGATGATGAGATACCAAGGGCTGCTGTTGACATTTCATTTTCATAAGTTTTTCAGGGTCCAGTGGGAAAGGCAAGGAAATGAAACCTGCTTTTGTCAAGTTCCTTGTTTTTCCAGGTTTGGACCTTGCTAGAAAAAGAGGTTGCACTTCCCATGACAACACCGAGAGGGAATTTTCAGACAGTTGTCCTTACTTGGGGCTCATCTGTTCTGGTTATCTATTCCTACATAACAAACTGCCCAAACTCAGTGGCTTAAAGCAACAATAATTATTTCTTTGTCTCACAGATCTGCAGTTTGGGAAGGGTTCAGTGGTGACATCTCATCTTTGCTCCATGTGATATAAGCTAGGGCAGCTGGAAGTCTGGGGGTGACTCAAAGGTTGGGGGTCTAAAATCATATGAAGGTGCATTTTTCATGTTTGGTGATTGATGCTGGCTATTGGCCAGAACACCTCTATGTGGCTCTTCCATGTGGCTGCTTGGTTTTCTCTCAGCATGGTGGCTAGATTCCAAAGCAAGCCAAGGAGTCCAGGCAGAAGCTGTATTGCCTTGTACGATTTAGCCTTATAAGTCACCTAGCATCACTTTTGTGATAGTCACAGGCCCACCCAGATTCAAAGGGAGGGAACATAGATCCCACCTGTTTATGACACAAGGATGGATGCTTTTGGGGCATCTTGAATGCATAGGCATTTTTGTTTCTATGTACTTTTTTGCTGGGGATAGGATATGATTTTCAAACTAATTTAGAGTTCTAAATGATTTTCCTGACTTACTGGGCAATGCAGACTTCCTCATTACCCATGTTGGGGCACAGCCTTGGAAATTAAAAAATAATATGACATGTGACATTGCTTAATGTTATATAGGTCAATGTTTCTCAAGCTTTAATGTGCATGCAAATTACCTGGGGAATCTTGTTAAAATGCAGGTTTTGATTCAATAGGTCTGTGTGGGGAGCAGGTCTAGAGTTGGTCCTGAGATTCTGTATTTCTAACAAGTTTCCGGGTTATGCTGATACTGCAGGTCTATGGTTGATGATACCTTAAGCAGCAAGAATATAAGTGTTTTCTCCTATGCTACTTTGGAGCTTTGAATAGCTATATATTATCATTTATTACATCATAATTATTAATAAATAGTAATTATAATTACTAATGATTGCACAATGAAGTGACATAACAGGAGCAAAGTGCCCAGCACATAGTAGCTACAAATAATTCATCTATAAATCCTTGATTGGCCCACATTTTCTCCTGAAGTGACACCACCAAAGTCAGTCCTGTATTCATGTCAGCCACATACAGTCTGGGCTATACACAGCACAACTCCAGGGAATATCAATTGCGTAGTCCAAGATGTGAAATTGACTCTTGGAGTTGTAAAATGTGGTGGCCCTGAATGTTCTCAAAAAAACAAGTAGAAGAGAAGCAATATTATTTAGAAAACTCTTCCTGATTTTCTCAACTGTTGTTCCTTTCATTTGTTTTTTTGTGAATCATCATTAGTGATTTAGGTCCTAGTTTTGTTAATTTATTGACTTCTAACTTCTAGCATTGGGTGATACTATCTAAAACCCACCGCATCCCTGTACACACACTAGCCTGGTTTCCAGTTACTATCTTTTAATCAAAGTTTTTGGTTGAGGATAGTAGATACTTAAATATTATTTGTATAAGCAACAGCAAATATAGAGAGGGGCTTCTTTTCAACCCCTACTATGGGTAACATAGGTGACAGAGGATGAGGCAATCTGTAGTCTTGTTGATGACATTACAAACTGCACAATCTTTGCTATGATCTAGGGTTAATTTCACATTTTCCTTTCAGAAGCTACCCGTTGTACACAGAAGGAATACTCTCATTTTTTAAAATTAAATTACGTGCTATGGAAACAAGAGTTACAGATTTCTTGAAATAATTATCTTTTTGATTCAGAAACCATTAGGTATACCAGGTGCTGTGGTCTCTGAAGGACATGACTGCCTAATGACAACATTAATTTCTCCGAAGCAGCTGCCTCACTAGTATAAGTGAAATTATTTTAGCAGAAGTTTATAACCAATTTACAATTTACAATTGCATCTCAGAGATGTGTGTGTGTGTGTATGTGTGTGTGTGTGACTTTCTTTCATATTGAACTTGTTAGTTCACAAACCCCATGTCTACCAATCAAAAAGTAAAGGCTATTAAGTATGAAATGTCCAATTTCCTAAATACTAAGTTTGACAATTGATATCTCTGACATTTCACTTTGGCACTTCTTGTTTTATTTTTATTGTGAAGGTACATCCTCAGTCTTTCAAACACACATTTTGGCTTGTGATTATCTTTCAAATTTTTTTTGGAGCATTTTTTTGTGAAACCATGGATAAGTCAAAAATTCGTGTTATTTTCGAATGTGAGTTCCATTATAGAACCAATGTAGTGCAGACAGATTGAAATATCATCGAAGTGTTTGGGAAGGATGTGGCTAATGAACACATAGTACGTTGATGGTTTGAGAAGTTCATTCTGGTGATATTAATTTTGAAAATGAGTGATGTGGGTGACCTGAGACCAAGGTGGATAGTGATGAGCTGAAAGCCGTAGTGGAAGTGAATCCATCTCAACCTATGCATGAATTAGCAGCAAGGTTTGATGTTACTATTCCAACAATATCAGACCAAGGTGAAGAAGCTGTATAGATGGGTACCACATGAATTAAACAAGCATCAGAAGAGAAATCGTCTCAAAGCTTCCCTTTCTTTGCTGTCACAACATTAAGGCAAACCATTTCTATGCCATACCGTTATGTGTGATGAAATGGATTCTTTTTGACAATGCAAGTGTTCATCACATTGTTTGGATAAAGATGAAGTGCCACAACATAGTGCAAAATTGAATATTCCTCAAAAAAAAAAATGGTGTGTGTTTGGTGGTCCAGCACTAGTAGTATCCACTACAGCTTCATGAAACCTGGTCAATCAATTACAGCAGGTGTTTACTGCAACCAAATGGACAAAATGATGAGGATGCTTGTGATCGAGCAGCCGAAATTGGTTAATAGAGACAGGCCAATCCTCTTGCAAGACAACACTTGACCACATGTCTCACAAACAATGCTCCTCAAACTGTAGAAGCTGGACTTGGAAACTCTGTCATCCACCATATTCACCAGACCTTGCACCAACTGACTACCACTTCTTCCAGGCTTTGGACCACTCCTTGCAAGGAAAAATATTCAGTTCTCAACAAGCTGTGGAAAACGCCTTTTGTAATTTCATTACCACTTGCTCTCCAGGCTTCTTCACTGCTGGCATAAACAAGCTTCTGGTAACACGGCAACACTGTGTTGATAGCTTAGGCAGATACTTTGATTAATTATACTGCTTCTTGTTTGAGATATAATAAACTTTTGATTCGGAATTGAACATTCCATACTTAATTACCTAATACCTTAATTACTTCCAGATTTAAATGTGGTCAGCTCAGGAATTAAACTCAATTAATTCAATACTTTCCTACCTTTCTTCACTCTACCCAGGGGTATTATAAGATCCTGAAGAATTCATCCAGAATTCATACATTTTCCTGGGTGTATCAGTTATTTATTGCTGTATAACAAGCCACCACAGAACTCAGTGGCTTGCAATAATAAACATGAGTTATTGCTCACAAGTCATCAGCTAGGTGTTTCTTATGGTCTCAGCTGGATTCATATAGGTATCTGAAGCCCTGATTATTTTTCTGGGGTTCACTTACATATCTGGTGGGCATCTGTCAATAGTCTGGTCCAAGATGTTCATTCTCTGGCCGGGTAGCCTAGGCTTGTTCATGTGGTAGGGACAGTGTTCCAAAAGAGTATGTAGAAAAACACATAGTCTCTTGAGACTCTGGCTCAGAACTGGAAAATCACCACTGTGCTTCATTCTATTGGCTTAAGTAAGTCACAAGACCAGGCTAGTTTCAAGAGTTGGGGAAATAGATTCCATTTGTTCATGGGAGTTGCTACAAAGTCACACTGCAAAGAATATAAATATAGATAAGGGTAACATATTTTAAACATTTTTGCAATCAATCTACTATGCAGGTATTGGGGGAGAAGCATATGGTTTGTCTGAAAACCCCTGTCCTTGGTCACCTCTCTCTAACATACTTTAGTCCACCAGGTTGTTGCACATTAAGCTCTTTGCTTAGATCCACAGCTTCCTACGATGGTCTTTGATCATGATGGCTACATACTCTGTGTTCTCATCATCCTGAAACCAGATTCCTTTGGGTGTCCATTTTATCTCTTAGTCAATTTTGAGCTACTCTTGCACTACATCTATTAACTTCATACTTGTCACCACATAACACACTAAAGATTTTACTGAGTTATCTCATTTTTTCTCTGTCTCTGCTAATTAGAATGTGATCTCGAGAGAGTGATTTTTGCCTATTTTAATTATTGCTATACCCCCAGCATCCAGACCAATGACTGGAACATGATAAGCCCCCAGAGAAGTTAGTTGAATGAATAAATGATTAAATGAGAGGATTCTGTGAGTTCTCCCCTCTCAGGTGCATCTGCCTGCACATTTCCTCATTTTTTGATTCTCTACTACTCAAGTACTCAGACGGTTGAGTCTTAATACACATGACAAGTCTCTATAATAAAAAAAATCAAAAACAAAACAATTTGTCTCTCTCCCAAGTTCATGGCTCTTGAGATTGAAAACCATGACTTTCAGAAATATTGTCTCTGCTATTTGTCTGTTTTAATTTTTATTTCCTTCAGAAGCTCAATTGACTTCTTGACTGTGTTCATCCTCCCCTTGAAGATACTAAATGGTCAAGAGAAGAGTAATTGGCTCGAGGAAACTTATAAGAGGAAAAAAAAAAAACCTCAATTGATATTTCAAAATATTATCCTGCTTCACAAGTTAAAACTTTGCCATTTCCAACTGATTCCAATTATGGTGATTACTCAGAAGACTGAAAATTTAGCTGAGCCATGCAATTTCATTGAATTAATTTTGCTTTTCAGAATCTAAGGTAGAAATATTATGTCTAAATTTATTTGTAATGGATAAGATTACACTAAGTTGAGTATCAAAATCACAAACTTGCGTTGTTGCTATTTTTAACATACTACCTTTATAAAACTTCATTAACACTAATGAAAAGAAACACAAGTCTGAATTGCTGGGAAAATATCAATAACTGTATTAAACTAAGCCCAGATATGCCTGAATAATAGATTAAGTTACCTATGTACCATGTTTCCCAAAATCTAGTCCCAGAATTATTAAGTCATCATCTGGGTTCCTCTTCCTACTTTATTTTTTTTTTTCTGATTTATTTTGAAGGTTATCAGATCACCTCTCCCGAACCTTACACAGTATCAGGATACTGGTTAAAAACTTAAAGTTACTCACTGTTACCCATTATATATAATCCAAAATTCTTCCGTTGGTGTTCAAGATTTGCTACAGGTCCAAAGTTGCTACAAGTCTAAATAGCTTTTCTTACTTCATAATCTGTTTTGACCACCTCTGTGTCACAAGATTACTAAAAGCTGTCTATCATAAAACAAGAAGCTGAAACTCAGTCTATAATGGACATGGGAAGTGGTCCAGGGTTAAAATTGTATTGAACCTAGCAAAAGATGTCATACCAGCGTAGAGAAGAACCTAGAATCACACTCTATCATAAAGCCCATCAAAACCGATACAACAGGGAAGGTATGCATATTACAGTGGTTGTATAGTCATCCAGTCAAACGCATATGGGTAGATTCTGTCTTCATTGCCTCAGGCTTACCACTGCTCACCATGTTCATGTATGGCATCAGGCCTCTTATTCAGTCTGGATCATCCATATGAGCCCAGTAAACCAACCAGATTCTTCTTCTCATTATTTTCAGAAGCATTCTTATTTATTATAAAAAGGAAAGAAACAGTTTTTGAGAATTTACCGTATGCCATTTTCAACCCCACAGATTTCTCAGAAATTATGCCCATTATGCCTTAGGTAGTAATAGGGAGCCTGTTCTTTTTTCCTCTTGTTTATTTTTTTCTTGTGGTTACCATCAGCACAGATAAGCTGTTGATGTTAAGATAAATGTTACTTGAGATTTAGATTGTGAAATACCAATTCATGTTCTGAATTATGATAAACTCCCAACTCTTAGAGGATTCATGTAAATTATTGTTTCTGAGAATGTTTAGTTTTGTATAAATAAACCTGGTCAAGTAAGATTTTTTGTTTTTTTTTTGAGAACAGGGAAAAATGTTTGAGTTAGCTGTTCCATTCTTGTTTTTTTATTTCAGCATATTACAGGGGGTACAAATGTTTAGGTTACGTATATTACCTTTACCCCACCTGAGTCAGAGCTTCAAGCGTGTCCATCCCCAAGATGGTGCACATTCTTTTGTTTTTTTTTTTTTTTTGGCCAATCATCATGCATGTTCTTTATGGATAGCAAATAGTTCACTTCTAGATTTGCCAAGAGGTTAGCATGTTTTTTTTGTAGAATATTTTGGCTGCTGTTTTTGTTTTTGGGAAGATACAGTGGAAATGGCAGGAAAATATAAGAATGATAGGGGGAAATAATTCTAGTTGTTAGGCACATATAAACAGTAGGAAGGGCAATACTTTTAAAACTGAAATCTCTACACTCAAAGATAATATAGAGCAGTAAAAGCTAAGAGAAGATGGTATTTGAGAGAATTATGGACAAAGATGGTTCTCCCTCTATATCATTTGAAGCAAGAAAGAAGAATCACATAGAGTATATAATGTTGTTAGAGCTATAATGTGTACTCTATTTCAGAAGAAGAATTGATTTGTATCATAGCTCCTGAAACTAAAGGTTTATTGTGTAAGAATTTCACACTTTTGAAGCTGGGCCTCTGCTGTGGACTGAATGTGTCCCCCCACCCCGCCCCCAGCCAAGTTCATAAGTTAAAAACTTAATCCCAACCATGATGGTATTTGGATTTAGGTGTCTGAGAAAGTAATGAGGCCATGAGGGTAGAACACTCATGATGGAATTAGTGCCCTAATAAGAAGAGATATGAGAGAGATGATCTCTTTTTTCACCATGTGAGGATACAGTAAGAAGATATCCATCTGCAAACCAGAAAGACAGCCCTCACCAAGAACAGAGTCAGCTGGCACCTTGATCTTGGACTTCTCAGGCTTCAGGACTGTGAGGAATAAATTTTTGTTGTTTAAGCCAACCAGTCTATCATACTTTTGTTATAATAGCCTGAACTAAGATAGCTTTGATACGAATTTTTGCTCCTTAAGAACAGACATCACATTTTTCCATTAATTAATCATCAGACATCTACTGAATACTTTCTACATGTAAGGTTCTACAGGAGACACTGGCACTAATTAGGGTGGAAAACACTTCTCCTCTTGAGAAGTTTACAGTCTTCTAGAGAGGATAACTTGAACAAATTGTCCCTTGGTTTTTAGAATAATATTCTTTTTTAGTTCCCACCCGCCCCCAACTCTTTAGATACTTTTTGTTCTCCTTTTTGGGGACCCTCTTCTTCTACCTTTCTCTTAGTGTTGACATTTCCCAGTTTCTATTAAAATCTCCATTGGCATGATCCCATCTTTTAACCCAGCTTTATTTAATTACCTGTGTAATGATGACACTAAAAATCTTATTTCTAAACTGAACATATATGCCATAAAGTCCAGTCCTATATGACCAGAGCAACCTTATAATTTATTAACAAAACTGGAACATTTTGGGGGAGTGAAAGGTGGTACTATTAATAATGTTTCTAGGGGTAGTAATCATAAATAAGAACTGTCCTAGGCAAATTTGTAAATATGGTTACCCTATGTATATCTAACAGCCTATTGGATAGCTCTGCTTGGGTGTCTTTTAGGACCTAAAATATGGTGGGCTGTGAGAACTCAACTTCCTTCCCTCCCGCATCTACTCGTCCTGCATTCTCTTCCCGAAAACAATCATCTCCTTTAATTGCCCAAGCCAGAAATACAATCAGTACCCCTAACCCCTTACCTTCTGCTCCATAGGTCACCAAATTCTGTCAACATGTTTTCCTTAATAATGACTTCTAAATCTATCTACTGCCTCCATGGTCTCTATACTGCTCTTGCTTTATTTGGGTCTCCCAATTTCTCACCTGGATTAGGAAATAGCCAACTAAAGCAGTTATAAACCTTCTTTCCTGACTTCCTTTAGTCCATTCTTCACATTGCTGCAGATTGAGTGTGTATGCATGTGTGTGTGTGTGCACATGCTCACGTATCACTCCTTAGTTGAACATCCTCCAAGCCCCCTCTAATTATCTTTCAGGGTAAAACACAAATTCTTTAGTAGGATGTAAAGACCCTTCATGACATGGCTCTTGTGTAACTTTCAGCCTTTTTTTAATCATCATTCCTCACCTAAGCCACACCTTTATGTCTGTTCCTCCCTTAACACCTGGGATAGCCCTCTCTGCTTCTCCTTCATTCTCTAATTCATATTATTATTCAAATCTATTATTGGCTGCTAATTCTCCTGGAAACTGTTCCTGACTCTTTCTTGAACATCTGAATTGATTCTTCCTTATATAGTAATTTTGGTTGTATTAATAATTTCCCCTCAAATATTTATTATAGTTATCTATACCTATTATGTTTTTAAAAATTGATGTAAAATTTACATACAGTGAAACACACAGGTCTTAATGGAATTATTAGGCGAGTTTTGACAAATGTATGCATCCAATTATCCAATACCCCAATCAAGATATAAAACTTTTAATCACCCCTGAAATTTCCCTCATGCCCTCTTCTAGTTCACCCCCACAACCCATAGGTGGCCACTGTTCTGATTTTTATTACCATGGATTAATTTTGCCTGTCCATAATTTCATATAAATTACTTATTAGGCAATAAACCAGTATTTGTGTTTATAAAAGATATCACATAATTAGATTTGTAGTGAACACAGTCGATTGAAATGTCTATCATTGATAAAGGAAACTTTCTAAGTATTTCATAGTGTGCTTGCTATAAGAGTCAGAAATCATGGTCACTTTTATAGGCTGGTTTTACATTTTTATACACTGCTTAATGCCTGTATTTCTGGAATTCAATAGTATCTTCTTTTTCTCTTATAAAAATGAGGGTGAGAATGGGTGTCTGCCTCATTCAGCAAGATTCTGCTTAATAAGGCGTGCTTGTAATGTTAGAAAATATGCCAACTATGAACCAGAATGCATGTAAGTTGAGCAAGAGTCCTAATGAGCTCTGTAGGGGCAATTGTGCTGTAGAATTCCAAATAAGGAGAAGCTAATTGTCAGCCAAATTTACAGTCAAAGGAGAAGGATCGGTGACTATATTAATGTGGAGATTGGGAGCTATATTGCATATTTGGATGAAAACATAGTGTGTTCTCACGTAATACTTATTGATTGAGACTACTTTATAACAGGGACTTCTGCCTAGAATTGAAGGGGAGTGCATTCTTTGTCAAATTGCAAAGCAAGTGGACAAATGAGGGCAAGAACTTCATCTACTTTACCGCTATAAATTGTTCCCCATCACTAAGAACAGAGTCTGGCATATAATAGACACTCAATAAATAGTTAAAAAGAAATGAACAAATAATTTTGTTTTTTAAAAATGCATTGGAGTAGCTATTGGATTTTTGAGTATGCTATCATATTTAATAATCTTCTAAGGAAAAGAAGTACTTTCATTTCTTAAAATAATATCTGTTCAGCTCTCCAGTGAAATATTGTGTGGAGAAAATGGAATAGTTGAGAATTTTGGAGGGGCTAATGAGCCTTGCTGGTATTATTGAAGAAGAAGTTTTTATAGTTTTAAATGATGTGAAGCTGGAGCCAGACTGCTTCTACAAGACATAGAGGTTAAAACAGCCAGCAGTTTTTCAACTTTTGGCCAAAGCATTGCATTTCCATCCAACCATAGTTGAAGCCCCTTTCAGCAGCCATCTCCCCACACAGTGCCCTTCAATTGTTAGCCTCTGAAGGGCTATATTTTGGGAAAAAATAATATTTTTCATTTTCCTCAATGTAACATATAAACCATACAAATACACCATATTTTTATGAAATTGCTACAGAAGTGAGAAAATTGGTATGGACTGAGGCAAGGGACTAATTCTGACACTTCCTTTTAGGAACTGGGAGTAGTTTTTTGTCAGCCTATATGGAGTTGTAGGTAAGCTGCTTAATGTTGCAGGTTGCAGAGTCGCTTTGCCTCTAAGGATTTTTAAACAATAAATGTCTACCTTAATGGATATCATTGCAAGTTTTTTATCCCAATGAGAATGTGTTGTCAATTCAAGTGAGTGGGTTTTCTGTACATGCTTCACTGGGGACTTAAATCCCTTTAAACTAATAATTACACATGCTCATTAAATATGTGAAATATGTCAGTTTGCAGTTTGATATGGAATGTTGCATTGTAGAATTAAGAAAATCAGATTAGTTATTTGAATGACAGAAAGAAGAAAAGTAAGGGGTGTGGCTTGCTGAGTTACCATGGTAATGTCATTTGACTTCCTTGGCTCCTGGTTTGTTATTCAATCTTTGAAATCCCTATATCTCTAACTAGCTGTAGCATTGTAAGCAGTTTATCCTTGCAGTGAGAAGACGAAAGACGGAAAATGGCGTTTTAGAAAGAATTATCAATCCACATAAAAAAATAAAGAGATTAAAGACCAGTGAACAGGAGGAAAAAAACCGCATATTCTCTTTTTGGAGGAAATTTGAAAGCCTATAAAATAATCAAAGGGGTTAATTCCTTGGGTCCTGTTAAGCTGTAAGATGTTTCGTTTGGATCTCAGTGATGGTTAAATTCCACTAAAATTTCTTTGAAATTAGTGTTGGGTAATTAAATATGCTACTGTTACATTTTTCCAATGGGAAAGTCATCAGAAGGGGAGAGACCATGGGAAAGAAAGTTGGAGAGAGAATAGAAATAGAAGATAAAATCCAAACAAGTTCACATCAAAATGAAAAGAGCTCATTTTTTAGGGCAACATAAATTCTTAAAGCACTGTAAGTACAACACAGGGCAACTAGTTACTTTGTAATTATAAATTTGTTTTGGCCAGGGAAATGAAATGTTATTATGGAGATCTTTTCTGCTCAGCAAGTAGAGTAGAAATGTAGGAAAACAGCAATGAAAGAAGCTCATGCTGTGTGTGGGGCTGAAGTACTAACATTACTGAGCACCATGGGCCCCGTGGGCTGGGGTAGATGACGCTTAAGCATTAGTTCATGTTTTTCCAATTAAGCATAAGTTGTGTTTCCTTATGTGCTACAAAAGAGTTAGTCATTTAGTCCCCATAAGGAGCATTTTATCAAAAGCAACGATTATAGCCAGAGACAAAGGAGCCTGCAACTGGATTATAGGCTCCCCCAATTCTGACAGGACTCAACTCTATACATAGCTAATTGTGATGTAATAGTGATAGCTCTTGGAACAAAATAGTTGTCAATAAAAGAGGAAGTTGGCAAGGTACTGTGAATGAAATGATGGTTAAGGAGTTAAAATATAATACATTATAACTTCTACAAAACTATAAAATTATGCATAAATGAAATGATCAGATACATAACAAGCTTTTGATATTTAACTTGATTTTTTCTTAGTCTTTTGTTCAGTTCATGCAGGTCTGTCTTTCTGGATTTTACTTCATATTTACAAGCCTGAGACTTACGTGGATTAGGTACCTCAAATAGGTTTGATATCTTCAGATGTCAAATTAAATTTAAATTAAAGATCATTGATTATACAACAGTGTGTTTTAGTTTGAAATCTATGTTTTGTGTCTACTAAAGTCTCCATAATATTTGATTGCCTTCAAAAGGAAAAGGAGCCTCCCACATATGTCATTCTATTCAAGATTGAATAGGTATCTCTAGGTTATGGAATTGGTAGGTCAGATGATAATAATTCTCTAGTCGTTTCAGGTGCACTTACTTGGTTGATGCACACAGGCTTTGCTCTTATAGGACCACCAAATAAGATCCAATACAAATTAAATGGGAGAACAATCCGGTTGTGGCATCTTTTTCTCCCTCATTTGCAATAAAATGTGGTGGTGGTTGTGAATTTGATTTTGGGATTCAAAAAAACTGGTGTCAGAGGCCCATAACTTCTACCAACTAGTTATGTTTTTCAACTGAAAAAGTAGAGATAATACAGTCATAAGATTGTTATGGGCAGAGGAAGGAGATAATAAATATAAAGAGCTCCATAGAGTACCTGACACATAATAAATTCTCAATGGATATTAACTATTGTTATTGTCAAGGCTAATTTGACTAGCCAGACAGGAAGTTAACACTTCCCTTAGGTTCCCTCCACTGTTCCATATGTATGTGCTTCTCCAATTTGGGTCAAATTAGAAGTTCTTCCTTGTTAGAAACTTCATTAAGGGCACCAAGGGATGGATACTTTGTCCATTTTTTCAGAGGACAAAATTAAATACAAAGTGGCTTGGTAGAGTTAGTTTGGAGATGTGGATACCTCTTCCTCATTCTACCTGATGGTGCAATTTTGATGGTCCGTGTCATGTCCCTACTGTTTCTTTCACTGTGGCTGGTAGTGCAATGGGGAGGATGTGCAGTGCCATCATACTTGAACAATAATTGTGTAGCAGACTAATATTTTTGAAATGTCAACCGATGCATCTTTCCCTTGTATTTCCTCCTATCCTTATACTTTCTTGTGTTTGGGCAGTTAGGTTAAATGACTGACCGTATTCATAGCACAAAGCAGCAGTCCGTTCATGGTGTTCGGATTCCAAAAACTTAAGTCTTGCAGAGGATGCAAAAATCCAGGGCATAAACAATCATTTTGGAAAAATTATTACTAGTAAGACATAGAGTTAATCTTGTTACTCCTCAAGATTAGATAGATGCCCAAAATAAGGCAGGGAGAGTCAAAGGGGTGACAAAATCAGCATAGTTTTGGGTTTCCCAGGGCCGGCACCTTGGGATCTACTGATACCCACCTTCCACTAAAATCCCAGGTAGAATCCAAGGACAGAGGACATGTATAGTTCATGCCTATCTCTTCCCTTTCCTGGTAAGAACACAGGAAAGCATGAGACATGACTGTGAAGTAAGGGTGGTGGGCTTGAGACCCTCTCCCAAAGTTTCCTAGTGCTCAACGCAGGATATGAACAGCAGAATATGCTCCACGCCGCTAACAGTGGTATGAGCCTGGTGCAGATAGCTGATGCATCTGAAGAGGTATTGTGGTTGAAACAAAGGGTTCAAACAGTGACCTGCATGGACAAATCACAATAAAAATGGATGGCAATGTAGATGTCACAGTGGAAACCAGCATGCAAGAGTATTCCAGCCACCCCAATACCTTGTCACTGTGCAGGCCACTTACCTTTGGGAAGTTGCCTGGCACTTTAATTTCTATCTAGTGGCAGACTGGGAACTCAAAATATAATATAGGTTAGATATAGAAATTCCTCTTTGTGGATTGAGATTGATGCCTGCTCAAGTACAAATATAGTTTGGGAACCTAAGCACCAAAGGGCATGTCATGAATAGAGCTGGACATGCAACCTGATTTAGATTTATTCCAGGGCAGGAGCGGAGGCAATGACAAAAGAAGTGGCAGAGAACTGTCATTAGTATGAGCCCATCCACTCCAGGTATGTGTGTGAGAGAAGATAGATCTGTCTTAGTGGCTTTGGTTCATTTAAAAGGCAGATGAAAATGGGTACATCCTGGCCTGTGTCACCAAGAAAAATATGAGAGGTAATGAAGCTCTGCCACAAACCAAATGAGAGCTGGGCTCTGTACTTTTTGAGCTGGGTTCTTAGAAGGTGTGTGTGGAGATGGCATTGATATTAATGAGACTAGTAAGGTGCTACAAGCTTGCAGCATCATTCTGAAGGGGTACCCTAATTTGGAATAGTATTTTTCCAATCTGACTGATGACAAAAATCCCCCGGGAAATTCTTAAAACTATCCATTCCTGGGCTTGACCCCAGCCTACTGCATCAGTATCTCTAGGGGAGGGGCTTCAGAGTTATATGTTGTCATAAGCATGTCAGATGACTCTTAAGATAAAGCCAAGATAGGTTAAGTATAATTTGGCCTTACATACAAAATATTTCTTAGCGTGTCAGAATGAGTAACAGTTTAGAGTAGGGCCTAAGAAAATAGCTCTGGAGAAGATTGAGTCTGAACCTGTGCCTCAGTTCTGTCTCCTATAAAATGGGGCCAGTAAAGTCTTCCTCTTGAGGTTGTTGTGGAAAGCCCTAGATGGGCACCTGCCACATGATAGGCACTTAATAAATGTTGGCTCTCATTATGATTCTTTTCAAACACTCCACCAAGAATGAAAAGATGAGGGCACACTCACTGAAAAGTAGCAATGGCTAGCATTTCCTATAGGTTCTTTATCATTTTCAAATATATGATCTTATCTAATATTCATAACTTTGAGACATAGGCCTTGGGAAACATATTTAGCCAGGAAATTCAGTTTCATAAGAGTTAGGCAGCTCATCTAAAGTACCTGCCTAGAAACCCTAGAGTGCATATTTCTGCTTGGAGTAATAGCATAGTGGTAACAAGCGCTGAGTTGCCCTTTTCGAACTTTTATGTTCATAGGAATGACCTGGGGAATCTTGATAAAGTAAAAATTCTGATTCAATAGGTCTGATATTCTGCATTTCTAGTGACTTACAGGTGATGCGGATATTATTGCCCTGCAGACCACACTCTTAGGAGCAAAGCATTCCTATAAGATCATCCTAAGGTTTCTAAAGTGTATGCAGTGTACTAGCAGCAGTTATGCTTATGAGGACTTCCTAAAGTGCAGTAGATCTTTGCTCCCTGGAAGCAAATACAAATGATCCTTTGAGACAATGTAGTCTCAGTGAAGTGTTATCCACTTGGTGAAAGAAAGATCAGCTTGTTCTAATTAAGCAAGTTGAATGCTGCTGCATGCACCATGTGTGATTTTCCAATGTTAGGAGAACCACTAAAGTACAACAATATTCATGTAGCACAATAACTGCACTAGATATAATTTAATATTACAAGCCAGAAAGCATTTTAGGGTCTCGTAGATATGCTGCAATCATTACCCTGGCAAAAAGAAGCAAAGCTGGTTGATAGAGATGTCCAATTGATAGAATGCCACATACACCAGCTTTCAGGATACTTTTGGTGATAATATCCAGATGAACTCAGAGAGATAACACACCAGAAATACATGGACCAATATTATATTATCAGTCTTTAACCATCCAGTTAGATTCACAGTTTATCTCTTCTCTGTCATAGAAGCCAAATGAACAAGCACAAGCTATTACCTCCATCTGTATTTGAAAGGCTGTGTGGCATAGAGATTTACTGGGTATCTGCAAGAGTATCAATCATATTGCAAATAAATGCTCAACTACACACACTTTAAGAAAGTGTACTGGAAAAGAAATCAAACTGTGGGGGTGTTTATGTATGTTAAAGCCTTCACATATACAGGAAAATACATCTGAGTGTGGGAGAATCGAACTATAGTTCATTGTCCTTTGATAAAGTTATTTAGCTCTAACCCTTAGGTGGATATAAGAAAATCTGAAGTGCTTGATTCAGATAGACACCAGGTAAAATAAAAAAAAAAAAAAGCTTAGAACGCAAGGAAAGGTAATGCTACACAAGCTTTATCAAATCCTCCCTACCAATACTATAATTCTCAATAAAGTGCAACACAACAGTTTGAAATAAAACAGGGACATGACAAGGCAATAACTCTTGGAGCATTAGAGTAAAGTATAATAAGTTTCCTTTCTCCTATTAATGCTTCCACTGGGATTCTCCCCAAGCACCTGAGGGAGCCAAAGAGGTAATATAATTTATTCTCACGTGTACAAGGACTGATTTTCTTTCCTTCCTTTTGTGGTCTCTTAAACCAGCCAGCATTGTGGTCACTGAACTTCTCTTTTAACACCTTAACTGTGAGTGAGAAGGGAAGTGTGTAACCTATGGCAACCATAGTGCTGTGTAACAAACAGCCACAAAATATCCCTGGCAAACAACAAATTAATACGCATTTATTTCACTCATGAGTCTGGCGATTGACTGGGAGTGAACTGGTCTAGATTGAGCTCAGCTAGCTGCATGTACCTTACATCCTTCTCCTGGGACTTAAGGCGATATGGATGTGCAAGTGGACAAGTGGAAACACACACAAGCTTTCTTGATGTGCAAGTTTGGAAATGGCACACTGTCATGTCTGTCCTGTTCTATTGGTCAAAAGCAAATAACATGACTGCACCCAAAGTCAGTGGGTGGGGACATATACTCCAACTCTTTATGAGGATTAACTGCACAGTTACAGTGCCTGAATACAGCAACGGGGATGGTTTGGGTTGCTAATGTAACATATCTTGGGAGAGACAAAGACTTGAAACTTAAATCAATTTTAAGTAAAAATGACTTGCCCAGGAAGGAAGAGAAGGCAAAGATGAATAAAATTGCCCAGTAAAATACAGGATGCTTGGTTAAATGTGAATTTCAGATAAACAATAACTTTATTACAGTATAAGTATGTCTCATGCAGTATTTGGTGATTGGCTGGTAGTAAACTTGTCTACATTGGGTCTATGATATATTTGGGACATATTATACTAAATAATTATTCTTTATTTATCTGTAATTCAAATCTGATTCAGTGTAGGACTAAGGTCCCTATTCCCTTGCTAGCTGTCAGCAGGGACCACTTTTCAGCTCTAGGGACCACACACATTCCTTGCCATGTGGCCCCTTCCATCCTCAAGGCAGCAAGGACACTTCAGATCTCTGACTTCCTCTTTTGCAGCCAGTCAAGGAAAACTCTCAGCTCTTAAAGGGCTCTTGTGATTATGTCAGGCCCACCCCAATGCTTTCTGTATCTTAAAGTCAACTTACTGCAAAATTCCTTCACAGCAGTGCCTAGATTAGTGTTTGATTGAAGAACTGGGAGAAAATGAGTATATACTAGGGCTAAGAATCTTAGATCAACATCTTAGAATTCTGCCTACTACACTGATCATACCGTTCACAGCCTCTACCCCACCCTAGGAGGCTCTTCCATCCCCCAAACCCAGGTATTGCATTTAGCCATGTAGCAAGAACTTTCTCAGAAATGATAATTTCCTTCTTCATAACCTTTATTTCCCAGGGATAGTTTCAAGGTCCCTTATAACTAATCCCCTGGATTAACCTGTCCCAGATGCAACTCTGTCCTAGCATTTATTGACTGTCCATGTGGTTTGCTTAGTAATTTTCTTTGGTGAGCTTCTTTATTCCACTTGATATTATATGTATCTTCAATAATAGGCAAGAAGAATATTTTAGTTATTTTTTGTCCATCTCTCCCACTTTCCCATAGCAAAGGAGGTCACAATTCATTTTTTTCCAGTTGATTCGTGAAATATACTTTTTCTCTAATTGTGTGTCATTTCCACCATATAATAAAAAAATCCACAATGACATGAGCTACCCACATAATTTTGCTGGTGGAAGAGAGGTTTACTGCCATTATGTAGTTGCTGCTTAATGTCAGAAATTGTTCCATATTAATTTCTTATGTGATGATTAACAACTGATACTTATTTGCAGGCTTTTCATTTTGCTGCATGCATGTAGATAATCTATTTTTCCTCAGGACTCTTTTAAAAACACCGTAACTATTTCCCATTTCATTTATTCCAGAAGATGGCGCTGCTGCTGCTTCTGCAGCAAAAGAACATCATAAAATAGGAAAAGAAAAGCCTCAGTAGGATATTTTAGCATTTCATAATAACATATCAAGCATCCATACTGGCAAAAATATATTCAAAACCTGACATTTTAAAATATCTACTACGTTATTTTCCTCTTTATGTTGAGTGTTTAGTTTTATAAAAGAAGTAATTACAACTCACATTCATTAAAAGAAGTATGTTGAGGCATGAGTAGAGACTCTCTGTTCTGACCTGTTGTCAGAATCAGGACTCAGTTGGTGACTGAATTGAATAGTTATTCCTTTAAGCATGGCAGTGATGTCTGATATTAGACACACAGGCACAATACAGGCCTTCTTAACTGTGTATACTTTGAACAATGGTATCACCAATGGTGCTCCCTTAAAGCATGAACCATGCACATTGCCATTAAGAGAAACTTGAGCTCTTGCTTTCAAATTATTTACCTTTTAAAGAGTTTTTTGAGAAACTACATTAATACTTGTGAAATATTCAATAAGTATAAGAGATTGAACACTATTTTATGTATGGAAACCTCATATCAAAATTTAAAATTTGGTATTCAGCTATTTAGGTGCTGAATGTCTTACCAATGGATCAAATGCTATTAACTAGTACTGTAATATTCTTCCCTTGTTTTCCTTTCACTTGAGGCAATAAAAAAGCAGAACTCAGGGAATTAGGGACTAAAAGTTTACTAGCAACATAAAATCAAGGAAAAAAAATAGTTATTTTCCTAAAATAAGAAGCTTGGAAACAAATAAGTGACATTGAACGCTTCAGGAAGGTAACTTCATAATAAGCTCTGTGGGGTAATGTAAGTCACTGCTTTATCTCCAGTATCCTGGCATATACTGGGTATTTAATAAATATTTGTTTAATTAATAAATATTATGTGCCTGACAGTGAAGTGCTGTTAATATATTATCTCATTTTATCCTCACAAATAAAATATCATGTTATTATCCACATTTTACAGATTAGAAAACCAAGGTTTAGAGAGGTTAAGCAAATTTCACAAAGTTATAAAAAGTTAGTAGCAGAGTCGTAACTCAAATCAAGGCAGTCTATCTCCCAAGTCTGAGCTCTTTTATGTCTCCATTTTATAGATAGCATAAATGTTACAGAATGTTCATGTTATGTTTTAAAGGTCACAATACTAGAATGTGGTAGAGCTAGGGTTCAAATCCAATTTTGATTGATTATAACTTGTTATTTTTAATCACTAAGGTAATGGTGGTGAACCAAATATGTGGCTGATTGTTATTTTTTCTTTTAAAAAAATTGTGGTATAAAACACATAACATAAAATTTACCATTGCAACAACCATTTGTAAGTGTACAGTTCAGTAATGTTAAATGTATTCACATTGTTGCACAACAGATCTTTTTCATCTTAAAAAAAACTGACACTCTATATCCATTGAACATCAACTCCTCTTCCCCTCACATTATCTGTTAACCATCATTCTACTTTCTGTTTCTGTGATTTTAACTACTTTAGACACTTCATATAAGTGAAATAACATAGGATTTGTCTTTTTGTGACCGGCTTATTTCACTTAGCATAGTGTCTTCAATGTTTATCCATGTTACAACATGTGAAAGGATTTCCTTATTTTTTAAGGTTGAATAATATTCCGTTGCATGTATACACCACATTTTAAAAGTCCATTCATCTATCGATGGACATTTGAGTTGCTTCCACCTCTTGGCTATTATGAATAATGCTTCTATAAACATTGGTGTGCAAATGTCTCTTTGAAATACTGTTTTGAATTCTTTTGGATGTGTGTTTACACATGGCTTATCATTTTTGAAGGTATCATAGCTGATCCAAAAAGTATTAGTGACATTTTGTAATTCCTTTTTTGGCCCTAGTTTTATAATTTATTTAAATTTTTTCATCCCTTTGGTACTGTAGATTTCTCTTAAGTATTAACAGTCAAGTAATATAACAGGCAGCTATTCTAAAATGTCAGACAAATCTGATTGTTCATTCTTTATTTTCAAGGAAAAAGAAGTCACCAAAAATTCATTTTGCAGTTTTAAAATTTGTCTTCTTAGCTATTTGGTGCACCAACCTTAATATATATATATATATATATATACATTATATATATATATATATAATGTACTGTATTCTTATAATAAAGGAAGCAAGAGAAAAGAAAATGTGATTAAAAAAATAAAAAGGACCAGAAAATATATTTACTATTCATTAAGTGGAAGTGGGCCATCATAAAGGTCTCGATCTTCGTTGTCTTCACTTTGAGTAGTCTGAGGAGGAGGAGGAAGAAGAGGAGGGTTGGTCTTGCTGTCTTAGGGATGGCAGAGGCGCAAGAGGAGGAGGAGGTGGAAGAAGAGGCAGGAGAAGCAGGCACACTCAGTAAAACTTTATAGAAATACTGTCCATCATAATTTCTGAGTTTTTTTTTTGTTTTTTCATTTCTCTAAAAATGTTGCTATATGGCACCAATCCTTCTTCCACTATTTGCCTTAGTTTCAGTGCCTATATCATAGAAGGGCCCACGTTGTAAAAGAAGTCAAAAGCAGTCTCGAATATCAGAACCCTTCCGCCAGATTGTCTAATGTCAAATTTGTTTTCTGGCACTTCTTCTTATACATCTTTTTCCTCATCATCTGGCACTAGTTCATAAGCACTCATCTCCATCAAGTTCTCTTCTTTTAATTCCCCTGGTGTGGTGTCTGTTAGCATTTGAACTTCTCCAAGGTCTATATCATGAAACCCTTCATCCTTCACCTTTTTTTACCGTATCTACAATCTCTTTCATGATTTCCGTAATTGGCTCTGTCATAAATCCTTTGAAGTTATGCATAACATCTGGACACAGTTTTCTACAGCAGCAATTTATTGTTTGGGGCTTGATGGTTTTCATGGCTTATTCTGTAAAAGCCATTGCATTTTTAAATGGTGTAATCCTTCCAGAGTTTCATGATGTTCTATCTGGGTTCTCTTCCGTAGCATTGACAATGTTTCCATAGAGTATTGTGTGTAATGAGCCTTTAAAGTTCCTTATGACCCGCCCCTCCCCCGCCCCCCAATCTAGAGGCTGAATTAGAGACACCGTATTTGGGGGAAAGTAGACCACTTTGATGCCTTTAGTGTTGAACTCATGTGGTTCTGGGTGGCCAGGCGCATTGTGCAACATCAAAAGAACTTTTAAAGGCAGTCCTTTACCTGCATGGTACTTCCTGACTTCAGGGACAAAGCATCGATGGAAAAAAATCCAGAAAAAGGGCTCTCTTTGTCCAGGCTTGATTTTTATTTCATATTGGGGATTAGCTGTGGTATGTGAAAATATTTTTTCTTAATTTGCAATTTACCTTTGAATTTGTTTATGCTTTTTTGCAAGAAAACATTTTTTATTTTGATTTTTATGTAGTTAACTTTATTGATCTCATTTATTGCATTTAGATTTTGAGTTGTTATTAGAATGGCTTTTCCCACTCCCAATTTCTGAAGAAATTTAACCATGTTTTCTTCTAGTTCTTGCACGATTTTGTTATTTACATTTAAACCTCTGATCCTTTTATGTTATAGTTTATTCTGGTTTATGGTAACAAAGTGTGGATCTGATTTTATCTTTTTCCCAAAATTCTATTTATTGAAAACTTTATTTTTTCTATAGTGATTTGAAACTTTACTAATTTTTGTATAACCGTGGGTCTATTTTGGAACATTATGCATTTTAATTTTGATTCCTACATCAATACCACATTGTTTTAATTATAAAGTTGTAAAGCACATTTTAATATTTGGTGTTGCTAGCAATCCCTACCTTCCCTCCACATCCTTGCTCTCCTGTTAAGTGTTTTTCTTCTTGTTTTTGCTTAATGTTATTTTTGTGATTTGTTTTTTGCATGTGAATTTTATTATCAACTTGTTTAGCTATAGAATAATTTTTCTATTGCTACTGACATCAAATTAAATTTATAAATTAAATTAAGGATAATTGACATCTTTACAATCTGATATCATTCTGTTTGTTTAAGGGATTTTTGTGTTTTTTTCAGAAGTGTTTTAATGTTTTCCTCAAAGAGATTCTGCATGCTTGCATACTTCTTGGTTAAGTTATTTTCTAAATATTTCATCTTTGTTACTATGATGAGTGAGGTATTATCTTCTATTATATATTCTTTTAATTTTATTTCAGTATATTATGGGGGTACAAATGTTTAGGTTACATATGTTGCCCTTGCCCCCCACCCCTTGAGTCAGAGCTTCAAGCGTGTCCATCTCCCAGACGGTGCTCATCGCACTCATTATGTTTGTATATACCCCTCCCCTCCTCCCCCCTCCCATCTGCCTGACGCCCGATAAATGTTATTCCTATATGTGCACTTAGGTGTTGGTCAGTGAAACCAATTTGATGGTGAGTACATGTGGTGCTTGTTTTTCCATTCTTGGGATACTTCACTTAGTAGAATGGGTTCCAGCTCTGTCCAGGATAATACAAGAGGTGCTAGATCACCATTGTTTGTTATAGCTGAATAGTACTCCATGGTATACATATACCACATATAAAAGCCATCTTAACAATTGAGAAAAGAAGATAATCACCTTAGTTTTGGATTCCCTTGAAAGCATGACTTTAAATATGAGTTCTGTCCCTTACAAACTGTTTTCTTTGGGAAAGTTATTTAACTTCCTAAACTGTGGTTACCTCATTGGTAAGTTGAGATTATTGATCACTTCTGTGCTATAAGGATGTTGTTAGAATTAGAAGTAGTTTTACATGTAAAGTACTTATCACAGTGTTTGACACATAGAAGTTAATTAGCATATTAATTAGAGCTTAATTGGTATATAATCATTATTGTGTGTTTACTTCTGCTTTCACCATTTCCCCTACTGGGGTACCATGGATTGCAGGACCAGGACTTACTCTATCCTAATCTCCCAACACAATGCTGAGCACAGAGTAATTGCTCCATAAATATTTTTTGGATAATTTCTTTACTCGATGATGGTAAAGGACAGTGTAGGGCACAGATTTAGGGAGGGTGAGAGGGAAGGAAGGAAAATATATTGTGAAAATTAAAATGAAAATATAAACTAATTAAGTAATTTGAGGGGAACTCAAGTTGTAGTCATTAGACCACAACTAATAGAGGAGTCTATGGAGGCAGCATGATGTAGTGGAAAGAATAAATGCTTTGGAGTTAGACCTGTATTTTAATTCAACTTTCTTTGCTTCTGAGCTGTGTGTCCTTGGGGAATTTATTTGACAACTCTGACCTTCCATTTTCATGTCTATTATAAAATTTAAAAATAAAAGGACAGTAAAATGGCTGGAAATTAAAATGTCTAGTGCATGGTATTCTGAGGGTTAATTGAGATATTATCTGTGTGCGTGTGTCTGTGTGTAGTACTAAGAGTAATATTTGGCATATGGTAAGTGTCCAATAAATATTTGTTGAAAGAGATTTTTTTTAACTTAAAATTCAGATCTCAGTTTTAGTTAAGCCTAGTTGGCAAAGAAGTGGTTCTATGAAAATGAACTAAGAGATATTTTTTAGTCATTTTTCATGAAGTTCCTTGTGCGATGTTTATCGTTTTCTACAGTTTTCCTGTGATCTACAAGGTGACATACAATTTTGATGAGGAAGAGTTTAATTTTTCATAATTTGAATGCTCTAAAGAAGAGAGAATATAAAACATAATGAACTTTTTATGAGTTGCATTGGAAAGAAAAGAAAGCTAACATTCTAGCTGTTAACCCTAATTCATGAAAAGTTGTGGTCCTTTGCTGCTAGGCCATAGTCATAGTCAAAGATACATGGACATAGTTGCTTGGCATTAGCCATATACGTTTGTTGAGCTCTTCTTGTGACCAAACATATTTTCTCCTTTATTCCATTTGTTACTTAAAAGGTTTTGTTTTTTTTTTCTTTTTGAGCTATATTAGATATATAAATAGCTGCCAGTATAGGCTTGCTAAATAAATATTTTACCCAAACTCTGATACTATTCTTTAAAAAAAAAAATAGCTCTATTGTTCTTTTAATGTGGCAGAATCACCCCCATCAAAAGATGATGATAAAACACTGTGTTAATAGTCTGAGCAACATTTTTGTCATCTGTGAAGTAGTTATGCTGAGAAACACCTGACAGAATGAACCACTTTATTGTAATAGCATCAACATTTATTTACAAAGCAAGCAAACTCACCATAATTAAGCCCATCTAATGAGTATGTGTCAAAGAATGTGTTTCGGGAGCAGAATCTCAGGTGCTTTTTCTTCGTTCCCTAGTCAAATTTTTACCTCCCCTAGACATTTTTTATATTTATGAATTAGAATCTGCCATTGTGCTGTATAATTATTGTCTGAAAAGTTATTTACTGACAGTTGAACACACTTCCTAATATTGATTATCTTGAAGGGATACAGCAAGTTCATAAAATGCTTTTCTACTTTATTAAGTTTTAGAGGTTTAAGAAATGGTAAAGCCAATTTAAGACTTAGTCAAGCAAAGAACATAGAGAAAGTTAAGATGTCTGATGTATAAGGGTTCCCAGGAACTCATGTAAACTACTGAGGAATCAATATATGCTTATTAAATGAATGAATCTTCATAATTTGAAGTACTGATGGAGTAAAAGAATAAAAGAATGAGCAAATGCAATGTGAAAATTTAAGCGATAACTCATGCTGAATTCCAATCTATACTATTTATCAAGAAAATGCAAATAAATATTTGTGAAGTTCATACGAATATAATTTAGGGTTGTAATATTGAGTTTCATAGGTTAATAAAAAAAACTTAGTAGTATTATTTCAAAACAACTCAGGGAAATGGGGGTTTTAAAATATGTTTTTAGTTATAGCTCTATATATTCTTGTTAAAAATTTAGTTTCTCAACTCAAGTCCAATGAGAATGTATATATTGGAAAGCTTAGTTAAATTAAGGCTACATACATGTACATATGTGTGTGTGTGTGTATCAGATTAAACCATGAACTTTACAATTAAATATTGAAATTTCATATAATATAATATTAGCTGTCCTATAAGGTCATAATAGTCAGATCTATGATGCCACTCAAAGATTATAGATTGATAGATTGTTTTCTTATTTTTTTTCAAAATTTCATTTAAATTTTCTCTCCATGGGTTTGGCAGTGCTGGATTTCATTGATATACTGTTCTCTCTGAAAATTATTGTAAAGCTGCCTTTTTGCACTAATGGTATCATTTTCAATGTAATCATTTACTTTTTTAAAACTTCTACATATTGGCTTTTTAATATCGCCTATCTACCCTAGTTATCCATCCACAGCTAACCCAAAGGATTCATTTAGGTTTTTCTCCTCCTTAATAAGCAATTTGTAACACTACAGTGAAAACTCCTAGGATGTGGCATATACTTCATAGCCTCAGAGAGGGTGATAGATGGACAAAATGGATTGGCATGTTCAACCTGGTTACCTAAGACAGGGAGCCTCTGAAAACCCTGAGATGGCTGATATTCAAATCAGGTCTGATCTCAAATATAGCCATCTAATCTTTGACAAAGCAGACAAAAACATGCACCTGGGAAAAGAATCCTTATTCAATAAATGGTTCTGGGAAAACTGGATAGCCACATGTAGAAGACTGAAACAGGATCCATACCTTTCACCTCTCACAAAAATCAACTCATGCTGGGTAACAGATTTAAACCAAAGGAGGGAAACTATTAGAATTCTAGAGGAAAATGTTGGAAATACTCTTCTAGACATTGGCCTAGGCAAAGAATTTATGAAGAAGACCTCAAAGACAATCCCAGCAACAACCAAAATAAATGATTGGGACCTGATCAAATTAAAAAGCTTCTGCACAGCCGAAGAAACCGTCACGAGAGCAAACAGACAACCTACAGAATGGGAGAAAATATTCGCATGGTATACATATGATAAAGGGCTGATAAATAGAATCTATATAGAACTCAGGAAAATCAGCAAGAAAAAATCAAACAACCCTATCAAAAAGTGGACAAAGGACATGAATAGAAACTTTTCAAAAGAAGACAGAATAATGGCCAAG
Source organism: Indri indri (assembly GCA_004363605.1). Taxonomy (NCBI): domain Eukaryota; kingdom Metazoa; phylum Chordata; class Mammalia; order Primates; family Indriidae; genus Indri; species Indri indri. Next base: position 140,800 of record RJWJ010000700.1, on the reverse strand, counting down.
AAACATATGAAAAAATGCTCAACATCTCTAATCATCAGGGAAATGCAAATCAAAACCACAATGAGATATCACTTATCTCAAGTGAGAATGGCCTTTATCCAAAAGTCCCAAAACAATAAATGTTGGCACGGATGTGGAGAGATAGGAACACTCATATATTGCTGGTGGGACTGCAAACTAGTACAACCTCTGTGGAAACCAGTATGGAGATACCTCAAAGAGCTACAAGTAGAACTACCATTTGATCCAGCAATCCCATTACTGGGCATTTTTTTTCCCCAGGGAAAAAAAGACTTTCTATAAAAAATTCATCTGCACTCGAATGTTTATAACAGCACAATTCACAATAGCAAAGATGTGGAAACAACCTGAGTGCCCATCAATACATGAGTGGATTAATAAAATGTGGTATATGTATACCATGGAATTCTACTCAGCCACAAAAACAATGGTGATATAGCACCTCTTGTATTATCCTGGTTAGAGCTGGAACCCATTCTACTAAGTGAAGTATCCTAGGAATGGAAAACCAAGCACCCCATGTACTCACCATGAAATTGGTATTAACTGATCAACACTTAAGTGCATATATAGTAATAACATTCATTGGGTGTTGCGCAGATGAGAGGGATGGGTATATTCACACGTAATAGGTGTGACGCGCACCATCTGGGGGAGGGACACGCTTGAAGCTCTGACTCAGGTGGGGCAAGGGCAATATACATAACCTAAACATTTGTACCCCTGTAATATGCTGAAATAAGAAAAAATTAAGTAAAAAACAAATCAGGTCTGACATCTATGGTACTTAGCAAAATGTTCAATTATTAGCTCTTCTGCAAAAATTGTCCAGACTCTTATAATGGGTGCACCTCAAGTGAGAGAATAGGTAGAATGAGAGATAGGCAAAGATAACAGGATGAGGAACAGGAGGTCATGGTTCGTGGAAGGCCTGGGCCCATATTTTGGGTGGGATTATCTGAGTTTTCTTCTGACTCCAAGTCTTGAATTTCTTCCTGTACACATCGTTCTCTCCATTCTCTGGGAAGAATATCCATTGATTCTGTGAACCAATTAATCCGCAGCTTCTTTAATACTGTTATTACTACTACTAACTCTATTACTAATTTTAGCTAACACTTATAAGTATTCACTATATGCTAGATTCTATCATAAGTTATTTGTATATGTTAGCTAATTTAGTCCTCACAAAAACTCCAAGATAGTTGTCATTATAATCCCCATTTTATAGGTTAGCACATTGAAATTCAAAAGGATTAAGTTGCTCAAGTTACAGTGCTAGTAATTGTTTCAATAAAATCAATTCCTTAAACATTCAGATATACCACTCTTATGAAACTCATGAGAAGCAGAATTGTGATAGACTTTGTCATCACAATTCCATCATCTGTTTCTGCCTTGATTTTTCTCTCTCTCTTTCTGTCTCTCACACACACTGACAGACACAACTGTCAATGATGTATTTTCAAAATATGTCTGAGAATGTTTAGTTCAGACTCTAGTCTCATAAGACTTGTGCAGTAAATTTCTCTGGTGAGCAGGACTGTGTTATTTGCACAATGGTTCCAGGAATAGTCTTTTAAATCCTGAATTCTTATTTTTCTATTCATCTCTCCTCCTCCTTCCTCCTTCCTCTCTTCCTTCCTCCCTTCCTCTTCCTTGCCTCTGTTACTCTCTGCCTTCTCCATTTTTGTCCTCTTGTATCATTTTTCCTTTTTCTTTTCTTAAAAGTTTTCTCATCAGAGTTCTTATGACCCTCCATTCTAAATATTCTCTTTATAATCATCTGAGTCATTTGGGTTTTTTTCCCCACGAATTAATTTCTTAGGCTTTTTTCCTTACAGGATACATAACTAAAACGCTGAATCAATCTTTCAAATAACTTGCTGTTTTTTTTTCTTTTGAATGTTGACATTAATTACAGTAGTCAGTACCCTGTCTTTAAAACCTTTAATCTTTATCTGCTCAAAACCATGCCTTCTGATGATCAGTGAATTTGTTCACAATGCGGAAAAGCAGATGTGATTTTTTGCCTTTCCTTTGCTGTTTTTTTGGCTTACTCTGTTTAAGCATTTTAATGTGCTATAGCTTTCATACAAAACTGTGCTTAAGGAAAGCAAAACATACGCACCATGAAAAGGACGAAAATGAAAAACTCTTCAAATAATGTTCCTGAGGAATGGTGACAAGGAAAAAATCACTCAGAGGAAGATAACTCTTATCATATTAATAATAACTTACAAATATTTTGATAGATTTGAAGGTTCAATGGGGGAGATATTAACTCAAGACTGTTCTAATAAGGATGTGAAACAGAGAAAATGGAAATGGTTTTGAATCAACGACCGTGTGATAGAATTTCTCTAAGAAAACTAATGCATAAATGTTTGCAAAGAGGTACCAGAAGTGGGAAATTTATCAGCTTATGTCCTCTTTTGCATTTGCTTTCCTAAAACTGAAGTATTAAGAAATATCCAAAAGAGGAGATGAGATTATTCTTCAAATGAATACTATCAATCACTTTAAAAGATTAAAAAATTGGATGAAAATTACTCAAAGGATTGTGATAAAGAAAGCAAAGGAAGGGATAATTTATCTTGAAATTGTGCCTACAGGGAGAGATAATGTGGCAATTAGTGAAGGCTGAAATGGTCTGACCTTTTGGAATAGGGGTGACTAAGGTTAGATACCCAGAGCTATTTTTGGGGAAATCAGTCAACAAATGTTTCTAGCATCATTAGCAAATGTACAGTTCAAATTGTTGCTTAGAGCTGAGGTGGGCAGCATTACAACAGAGAACAGAAATATTAGAAGTAGCTACTGGCCGCCCTCATCTGGAATAAATTTGCATAGGCATCTGCAAGTATGTGTGAATTAACAGTTGATATACTAGTTTTTACAAACAGAGATGCTAAGGAGTACTAGCAACTTCTGGAGTTGCTGGTGGTGAGTGGAAGAGAAAAGGAAGGTTTAATGTTCCCTGTTTGTCCAGAACAAAGTTTTAAGACAGTGAATCTCTTAAGAGCATAATATTTAAAATTTTGTTTTTACACTTTATTCCCAGCTCAGGGACAACTTGTTAGTTAAATCAGAATTTTTAAAAATACTTTTGAGAGACAGGAAGACCTTTATAATACAGATAACATCAAATAACAAAATGTACAAAAATTAATTTATCTGTTTATTTTTGTTGAGATTTGTGTTGGGAGAAATAAGAGACATCAAACATCTTTACTAATTTCTCAGACTATCTAAATGTAGAAATTAGAAATACTGAGATTTTATATAAGTACATTTGTCATACTAATATACCATAAATATCAGTCAGTGAATCTGAAATGTTCATGAGGTGCATACATGGGAGATATAATATTCATTTTACCCAGGAAGAAAGTCCTTGCCTGAAAATCACTTCTTAAATCAGTGGAACAATTGGGGTCATTATAGCCCAGAGCTGTTTCAGCTCTTACATCCCATAGTGATGTTATTACCCAGAGGTGTGTTGTACCTACCTCGTTTTAGAGGCTTTTGCCAAATTTAAAGGTCCAAGTGGAATGGCACAAAAGAGTTGAATCATTTAATATTATTTAAAATCAGGGGATTCACCACTTTCATAGAGAGATTGCAATAGGAAAATGTGAATTTATAAAAATGTGAGATAAGCTGATTGAACTAAATAAAAACCTATTAGATAATACTTTCTAAGGCTGGGGAGTCATGCTTTATAGAAGATAGAATGTTGATATGGAAAATTAATATAACAATGGCACCGAAAATCAGTGGAAAAATATGGATTGTGTAGTGAATTGTGTTAATAAAACAAACTTATTTTATACAAAACAGTATATATGCAGGTGTACATATATGTCCAAACTCATCAAATTGTGTACATTAAACATATCCAGCATTTTAGTATATCAATTATACCTCAGTAGAGCTATTCAAAAACCATATGTAGATTCTGCCAATCCATGAACATGCTATGTTTTTCCATTTGTTTACATCTCCAGCAATTTCCTTCCTCAGGGATTTGTAGTTATCTTTGTAGAGATCTTTCACCTCCTTGGCTAAATATTAATATATTCCTAGGTATTTTATTTTCTTTGTAGCTATTGTAAAAGGTATTGAGACTTTGATTTGATTCTCAGCTTGACTGTTGTTGATGTACAAGAATGCTACTCATTTTTATGCATTCATTTTGTAGCCTGAGACACTGCTGAATTTACTTATCAATTCCAGGAGTCTCTTGGTAGAATCTTTGGGGTTTTCTAGATATAAGACCATGTCATCAGCAAAGAGTGATAGTTCAACTTCCTCTTTCCCCATTTGGATGCCCTTAATTTCCTTCTCTTCCCTGATTGCTCTGGCTAGGACTTCCAGCACTGTATTGAACAGAAGTTGTGACAGTGGGCACCCTTGTCTTGTTTCAGTTTTTAAGGAGAATGCTTTCAACTTTTCCCCATTCTGTATGATGTTGGCTGTGGGTTTGTCATGTATGGCTTTTATAATTTTGAGGAATGTTCCTTCTATGTCTAGTATATTGAGGGTTTTTATCCTTAAAGAGTGATGGATTTTATTGAATTAGTATTGATATGTGGGATGCCGTTCTGTTCAACATGTTGGATGATATCTTATTGTTTTGTTTCCCTCTTGTGCAATGGTTTTATAAGAGTTGTGAGCTATAACTTTTGCATGTTTTTACACTGGTTAGTATCTGTTGTGCTTTTGCATGTCTAATGCACTTTGAACATTTCCTGTAGAGCAGATCTAGCAGTGAAAAATTCCCTTTGTGTTTCTTTCTCTGGGAAAGACTTTATTTCTCCTTCATTTATGAAGCTTAATTTAGTGGGAAACAAAATTCTTGGCTGACAGTTATTCTTTTTAAGGAGATTAAGGATAGATACACATTCATTTCTGCCTTGTAAAATTTTTCTTGAGAAGTCTGCTATTAGTCTAATGGGGTTTCCTCTGTAATACGCTTGATTTTTTTGCCTCACAACTCGTAGGAGTTCTTCCTTCATGTTGACTTTGGCCAGTTTGATGCCTATATATATGCCTTGTTGTTGCCACTTTGCAATGCATCTCCCAGGTGTTCACTGAGCTTCTTATGTCTGGCTGTCTGAATCTCCAATAAGATCAGGGAAGTTTTCCTCAATTATTCCCTCAAATAGGTTTTCAAGGCCATTTCTTTTTTTTCCCTTCACCCTCAGTGATGCCTATGACTTCTATGTTTGGCCATTTTACATAATTCCATATTTCTCGTAAACTTTTTCATTTTTCTTGATTCTTTGTTTTTTATTTTTGCCCGACTGGGTTCATTTGAAAGTTTTTCCTTCCACTTTTTTTTCCCATAGTTACACCCATCTTTATTTTTTCTTTTATACATAGAACAGATTAGAAAAGAATTTATGATTTCATTGTTCATGTTCAAGGCTTTTTTTCACAATTGATAGCTCATACACATCAAGTAATATTGAAATTCATTTTCATGATGACACTCGTCTTTTGCAATAAGCCATCTCACCGGCTCCTTCCACTTTTGAAATTTTTTCTTCTGCTTGATCTATTCTATTCTTAAAACTTTTCACTGTGCTCTGTATTTCACTAAATGAAATTTTCATTTCCAGAAGTTCTATTTGGTTTTTATTTTAAAATGTCTATCTCTTTAGTAAATTTTTCATTTCTGGATTTTTTTGGAGGGTTTCTTTGAGTTGGTTTTCCGTTTTCTCTTGGATCCCATTGCCCTTACTTACAATCCACATTTTGAATTCTTTATCTGTCATTTTAGTATTTTCAGTTCGATTGGGATCCATTGCTAGGGAGCTGGTGTGCTCTTTTGGGGGTATCCTTTCACTCTGATTTTTCATACTTCTGGAGTTCTTGTACTGATTCCTTTTGATCCAGAGCAGCTGTTACTTTTTGATTTTGAATTTTTTTTTGTTTAGATGGACTTTTCTCCCCTCCCTCTTCAAGATGTGTCTGTATCATATGTTGGGTAAGGACCTTTGGCTTTGCATGTGGGTACTTTGATGGCAGTATAGGTTCTGGGTAGATACCTTTGTTATAGATATTCTTAGTGGGGTGGTTTTCTAAATTGCTATTTATTTGTAGGCTGTAGCAGTGATATACTATGTGCATAGGCAGATTCCCTTTCTCTTTCTGACAAGGGAAAATGGAGGTCTTTGAAATACTCTCTCTTTCCACAGCCTTGTGCTCTTCTTAACAGCGTAAATTATATCGGGATGCCCATTTTAGTCTCTGAGACAGTAAGTGGTACTTGTGGTTAAGAGTCAGCCACACCCTGTATGATTGAGTCAGTAAATGCTGTAATGGGCTGTACAAATTGTCCTCCCTGCCAGTAGGTGGTGTTTGCAGGAGAGAGCCAGCTGCAATGGTATTTTGGGGGCCTGGGACTGGCTATAGTCAATTAGGAGAAGCACTCAGATGTTTCAAGTGGTAGGTGGGATCCTAGAGCTTCCAGGAACTCCTTATTCTGCACCAGAGCAGAGGTTGGTGGAGGAGTGAGGCTGGGTGGAGCTTGGTTGTGTGAGCTTGCATTCAGGCTCCACAAAATTGAGCACAAGAGATGTTTCAGCAGAGGTCAAAGGTCAGCTCCCAGGGCACAGGGTAAAGCCACTAGGGTGGGGCTGACATGACCCCACCAAGCCAGAAAGTCTGTGGGGGAGGGACTATCTGGGATTTACAGACTGGCTGTTGGGAGTGGGTTTTGCTCTTTTCCCCCTTTCCTTGCCCCACGCATCTCCTTTCAGTGTCTGGCTATGAGCAGCAGCCCAAACTATCTGAGCTCAGCAGCAATGATGCTGCAGGCTGGGAGCTTCCTGCCAGGATCCCACTCTGGACTGAAAGCACAGTTTTCCTGTGGATGGTGGATGGTGGACGGGTGCTCCGTGAGTGTACTGCAGCTCTGACCCACACTACACTCTCCTTTTATTTTTGCCTGAAGGCTCCCTCACCTCCCAAGACCAGTTCTCAAGTCTCCCCTCTGTGCTCCTGATCAACACAATCAAGTCCTGGGGGTACAGGATCTGGCCTGCAGGCCTTCCCTCTGATCCATCATGTTCAATCCCTGACCATGCCAAGGAGAAGTGTGCTGGTCTTGAGTTGCCCATGGAATGCTCAAGTAGGCTTACTGTCTCTCTGCTTCGGTGCACGCCCTGCTCTGTAGGAGCAGCAAGGCAGGCAGCACCAGGGAGGGCCATCTGGCAGGGAGCTCACAGTCCCAGCACCCACTGGTCTGCTGCAGTTCTTTAAGAGGAAAGGTGTGAGCCCTGTGCTCTGTGGAAGCCTTAGTGTGGTGAACATGCCAACAGAGGGGAAGCAGCCACTGCTGAGAGCCCCAGCTCTATCATCCCTTGGGGCACCCTTGCCTACTCACATGGGAACTGCCACTTGGCAGCCTTAAGCAGCGGAGGGGAAGGGGAGGTGAAGAGTATGAATAGAGGAGAGCTGGTGCTCTGGTCCTTTTTGTCTCTCTCTTTGGAAGGCGGCCCACCTGGAATTCCAAACTCTGGGATCACACTGTTCCCCTGGGACCCTCTGGCCCCCTGTGGCCACTGCCATGTGGGTAGGAGTTGGGAAATGTTTGTGTGGGGACCACTGACAAGAAAACTGAAGGGCCGAAGCTCCCTGGGGAGGACAAAGGCACGCAATGGTTAGAGAAGCAGTATGGTGCCTGCTGCCTCAGCTCAAGTCTATGGTAGGCAGGAGCAACCCCAAGGGGGCTGGCAGTCCAGTGCTTTGTTTTCAAGAAGCTCCCAGTTCACTGGTGGCAGCAGCTTTTGGGCTATGAGGTTAGAGAAGCTCTCCAGCAGCTTGGGCGCCTGTAGTGTGCCAGAGGTGTGAGGGGAGTAGGAAAAAAAAAAAAGCCCGGCCTACCCTTTACATAGGACTCCAAGTTTCTCAGAGGTTGATCTCTGCCAAAATCTTGCTCCTTCTTTTTCTGCTCTGCAGCTTCTTCCTGTTGGATCTCCAGTAGATTCTGGCACTTTTTCCTTCAGATTTTCACTTGAGCTATGTTTCTTTTTATCTAAAACTTTTCCTTCTTTTTGAGATGATCTGGTGACCGATGTCTCTAGTCAGCCATCTTGCCCCACCCCTCCTCAATGCATTTTTGACTTAGGAGATATTTTCAACTTGCAATGTGTTTTTCTGGATGTAACCCCATTGTACATTGAGGAGCATCTGTACTTACCTTCTGCATAAATATCCAATAAACACCTAAAACTGAGAATGCCCCAAACTGAATCATTATTTTCTGCCCTTTCTAAGTGTTCTTCCTATTTTTTCCCTATTTCAGGGAATGGTGTTATTATCCACACACATCCTAAGACATACTCCTCAGCATCTCACCTCTGTCTTTCCCCTCTCTTTTACCTCCTCTTACAAATAATAATGAAGTCCTGTTAATTATAACTTCTTAATTGCTCTTTGTCATCCTCAAAACAATTATCTTCATCCTGGCACCTTTATCAATTGCTTAAATTATCTCAAAAAAACTCCTAAAATTGACCTCCTTTTCCCAAAGCCTTTCCAATCCTTTCTGGAGCATTTAGGTGATCTTTCTAAATGCACATGACATCACTTTACTCCCCTGCTCAAAATCTTTCCACGACTCCTATTCTCCAATGCATAATGTCTAATCTCCATAGTTTATCATGATCTGATTATTGCCTTCAACCTTCACATGAGTGTCTTTCAAATAGCAGATCATGGCACTTTGGTAGCTCATGTCCTTTATGTCAGTAAGTATTGACTAATACTTTTACATGAAATGCAATAAGAATAAAAAATAAAGTGCATTTTCTATAGTGGCTAAATATTATGCTGTGACCTTTTGATTCAGATATCCATCCGTATACACACACACATATATATATACACACACATACATATACACATTAAGTCTAAATGTAAAATTTATTTCTTATCATCACACCCAGAAGCCTTTATCTTACTGCTGTTCCTGTGTGCTAACCAACTCCAGTGACCTGCTTGCAGCTCCCTCAACATACAACATTTTTTCTTTCCTCAGGGGATTTCTATTCCCACTTCCTGAAATGCCTTCGCACCGCTTGACCTGCATAGCTCTTACTCTTTCTCTGTTGATTTAGCTTCAGAGTCACCTCTTCTGGGAAGTTATTCTTGATTCTCACATGGTCCCCAAAGCAAGAGACAATGTAATTTCTAGGTAACCCTATAATATTCAGTGTTTATAACTATTTGCCCTCCACTACATTACATTGTAATTTCCTGTTTAGCAATTCTCTTCTCATTAAACTGATAGTCCCCTGAAGACAGGAATGTATGTTACTATCATCATTTTGATTTGTCTTTTAGAAAACTGATGGATCAGGCAAGATAACCTCCAAAATCCCTCCCAGCTCTGAATTTGTAGACCAATATCATTCTTAGATTTGACATTCCAGAGGACATTTATGATAAATTGCATAGGTGTTGACTGATCCAATTTGGTCATCAATGTCACTATCCTACTATTTATGATTTGGCTGTTTAGATATGTTCGTGTGTGTTACTGATTGAATCTCATACACCTGTGGCATGGGAGAATTTCTCCAATTATTCCTAATATCTAAGATGGAGGGAAAAACTCATTAAGTTTTCTAGGATTGGGTGGGCTCTTCTAGGCTCTTTCTGTGGTCTGCAGACATGCTGATAAAATGTGAAAAACTCAGCCATGTGTCTCCAAATATCTATTTGTCTGGCATAATAAAGATATTATATCTAGTTGCCATTTCTGTTTTAATCCAGATGTTCAATATCTTATATGCATGCACTAGCAGTGCCCTTGCACCAAAGATATTTTAAATGATAAATGATATCTTTCTTAATATCCAGTCATCTGAATACCTAATAAACTATCTTTCCCCTAGTATTTTCAATAAACTAAAGTTATCCTTTTTCTCTAAGGGAATTTTGCAACTATGGAATTAATGACCATGCCAGAACCACCAATTTTGTTAAGGCCAAAAGCAAAAGGAGGAAAAGAGCTTTAGAAAACTAACTACTTACCTAATGAAAACAAATCAATGGTAAGAGAAAGGACATTGTTATAAATGCCCTAGCTCTGCTGAGTAACCATCCCATTTTTCTTTTTAGAAGGAAAAAAAAAAAAATCCAAGAGAATCCTTTGGGGTAGACAATTTCTTTTCTGAATTTTGCTAATACACGTTTTTAATTCTAAACTTATATCGCCAGACACTGTTAGAAATCCATTCACTTTATAACTCTAGTTTTAAAATGCCTTTGTACTTGACTTATCACTTTATGTCTTAGATTTATTCAAAGAACTGTAGGAGCTTTGAATTAGATTTCTTGTCCCCTCTTATCATCTTGCCTCCTGCAGCTGCCATCCGCTATCCAGATCTTTCTCCTGCTCATATCCTCTTCTTCCTTCTGCAAGAGCTGTCTCTTATCTCCTGGCTTTCTGAAGTTAGGGCCATGCTTTCCTTCTTCACAAGAGACAACTGAAAAACATTTGCTTCATTTTGCCTTAATCTCCATGCAGTCATTGATTCATTCAATTAAAAAAAAACAGATTGAGCACCTACTGTGTGGTAGGCTGTGTTCTAGGCCCTTAGGCTTAGGGAAACAAATAAAAATGTTTGCTCTTGTGAAGCTTACCTTCCAGTGGACTCTTTCGCCTGCTTTAGTATAATCTAAATGTTTTATTAATGGACATTCTTAAATGCAAGTGCCTATCCTGTGAGATAAATTCAGAACATACTCCACTCAGGAAAACCAGATTTAATGAAATCTCCAAAAGCTATGTAAGTTAAAGTTGAGTGATATAGTATTAAGATATATGAAAGTAGATTAAGAATTCTTATTTGTATTCCCATGTCCATGATGCTAAATACTTTAATATAACTAATGAGAATTATATATATGACCATTTGGTTCAGTTTTTTTTAAAAAAAACTGAGATGGATGGAATATATTTACAGTTAGAAGATCTGAATTCCAGTTTCAACAGTCCTTTTCATGATTAGACACTTTTCTGAAAGCTTTTTATTAATATTATATTTCTGTAAACTGGATTTCTCTCTCCTTATTAATAGAGTAATAAAATTCCTAGATTTATAAAATAATTAGGAGCCCATTTAGGAAGAATTTCTGTTTACTTTATGCATTCTTCATGCTGCATTTCTGAGGACTTGAGAGGTCATATTTGACTTCCTTTTAAACCAATCCAAAGATGAGAATTTTATTTTTTATGTGAAACTTTATTCTAATATCAGCATTGATAGTTCTTTCCTCTACTGACTTGAAATATGCTTTTCTAAAATATTCACTTAGTGGTTCAGGTTCTTTTCTTTTTTTTTTTTATTCCAGGGTATTGTGAGGGTACAAACACTACAGTTACACTTTATGTCTTTGCCTCACCCAAGTGCGGGTTAAAGGCGTGCCCTTCCCCCCCACCTTAGTGCTCCCTGTGTCCTTTAGTTGTTGATTTGCCCCCCCATCCCCCTAATCCCTAGAGAGTATTTCTGCCATGTGATCAACCTAGTGTTGATCAGTTAGAACCAGTTTGATGGTGAGTACAAGTGGATCCCGTTCTTCTGCTCTTGTGGTGCTTCACTTTGGATAATGGGCTTAATTTTAATCCAGGAAACTGTAAGAGGTGTCTTGAAGTATTCCACGTGCCAGCTTATTTTGGTTTTCCCGAGGCTCTTCTTGCTCAGGGTGGACATTCTCTATCTTCATCTTTCCTTTCCTGGCATGGTTTCTAGGTCTTCCTCATTCTGGTCACTTTCCTTTAGACATTCTATAGTTTGATATTCATGGTAGACCATGGAATGTGGAACTGCACATATCATCCTAGCTGTGGTCTGTCTAATATGATTCTTACCACCAAATTCTCGACACTTTATGTGTGTTTATGTCCTAATTGTGTGCTATACGTCCATAAATTTTTTGCAAGACCCAGCACATTGAGATTGTGGTGAGCTATACATACACACAACACATACAAATGTTAGGGTTATGCTTAATGGCAGTGTCAAAATGCAAAGCCAACATTAGAGTTAAATTCATAAGGTCTGTGGTGACTTTATTTTAATTATTGCTACAGAGATTCTCTGTGCCAACTACCTTGTTGTTCAGGATTTACCAACCATGGCAAAATGCTGATGAGGAAATCTATACCTCCACCTCCAATAAAAGATGAAATTGGAAAACGAAGTGTTTCAGTTGTATCTAAAGGGTGAGAGAGGTAAAAATTGTATCCTGTTAGGATAGCCTCAAATTCAAGACAATGAAGAGACCAGCCTTACTCTTGAACTTGTTTTAGATATTTTTCACCATGTTAACCTCACGTTCCAAAGAAAAAGCCAAGTTTTGAAGACCAAGTCAGAAGAATCCTGAAAAACCAATAAATGGTTGAGGAGTTAATAAGAACAAGAAATGGTTCTCCTTAAATGAGACATGCATAGCATAACAGACATCACTAAAGTTTACTTCTAATGGTCATCAAAATGACAAGAACAAGAGGAAAATGAAACATAAAGAATTATAAACTGTCATTGTTAAAAAGTATCCAAGGTATTGGCTGTAGGCAACAGAATAAAAGCTGTGTAACTTTTGGGCACAATTAGCTACTCATTTGTGAATACACTATATTAATTTGCAATCATACAAATTGCCTCTCCGAATTATATCACAGAACTGATGTAATTGGGTGTGGGTAGATGTTCATTTTTAGTCTTTTTATTATTGCATTTTACAATCCAAAATATCAAACACATTGTATGAAGACAAGAGCTGTACTAGGATCCTGCAGGGATAAAATTCTTGTAACCTCATGGCTAATCCTGAACTAGATCTCTATGGGCATCTATTAAAGGGCATTTTTGCAGAGGAAAGATTTCTCTCTCTCTCTCTTTTTGCTGAAGGAGGAGAGAGGATTTTCTTTTTGACACCCAAGAGCAGTAGTTGGCATAGAGTGGTGGGTGAGGGCAATGGAGGGGACAGGACAGTGGAATTCCTCTTATTTTCTCTGAGAGATTTTATATTTTTTGATATTTTACTTTGTTATAAAAATGAAATGCATGCATTAAAAAGTTCAAGCAATATAGACACTAATAATTAAAAAGTGTTGAATCAACTCAAATTGTCACCAGAATTTATTAGTATTAGTATTTTGGGAATCATGACAGACATCTCTTATACAAACATCGAGATAGAAAAATAGGCAGAGATAGAAATTATTATATAAAAACTGGATCATATATATTCTAATTTAAGTGAAATATTAAAATTTCATTGGATTTATTTGATTGAAGATGAAGAAAATTAAGTGAAACTGAACTTATCATTTGTATTCTTCAATAAAAGATGCACTAGTTCCTAAAAGATCTATTTAAGATGAAGACAAAGGTTATATAAATAAAAGAATTTGCATTCATTATGCCATTCTAAAAAGCTAGGTTTCAATTTTAGGTGGTATTAGTTTACTCTCTTCTATAAAGATGAGGTACATGTTTTCTTTTTAGGTTTGAAGCAAAGTTTTATTTTACTTTCCAAGAGAGGAAAGGGCATTGCAAGAAGGAAGGAAGGAAGGAAAGAAAGAAAGAGAAGGAAGGAAGGGAGGGAGGGAGGGAAGGAAAGGGAAGGGTAGGGAAGGGAAGGGAAGAAGGAAGAAGGAGGAAGAAAAGAAAAGAAAAGTTAAAAAAAGAAAAGTTGCTGGCCCTGACGATAAGAGATTTGGGCTTTTTATTGGGATAAAGGATAGAGCAGTTATTGTTACAAAATGATAACAGGAGGCAATTTGTGTTTTTTTTTTTTAAATTTTTTTTCTTCTCTGCTAGCCATGTAGGTATACTGTCTATGGAAAAAGTTCAAAGACATACTAGGTTTTCTAGGACTGCAGCTGGTCTCCACATATTATGTTCTGTTCTTGTGCACATGTTTAGACTGAGGTACATATTTTTTAAACTTTATTCTACCTTTTGTTTTTTGTTCTGCATACATTTTTAACTTTGCCAAGGCTTATAGTAGAATCTTTAACTTACTGATTTTACAAGCTAATCTTTAATCTTCACAATCACAAGTAAATTTGTTAACATTTATTATGTTTACAGATCCTTGATGTTTAAAGAAGTTAAAGTAAATTCTGTAGGCAAGGAGAACTCTTTAGAATTACGCTTTGGGAAATCGCTCCTCAAACCATGCTTTCCTCTAAACTCCACAACAATCAACACCAAAGAGGACTTCTGTGACCAAATCTGTGGGTTCTCCCCACACACCCAGCACTGTACACCAGCTTGGTGTCCTCTAATTCAACTCCAACACTATCTACCTGGAAATACTGTCAGATCCCACACGGTGAAGGCTCAGTCCCCAAGACTGCCCTCCCACTCCCCAACCAGACACCAGTCGCAGATCCTGGACTCCAGAGCTTTTGACCCACCAGCTTCAAGTTGGGGTTCCCATGACCCCTTCCCTCTTTGGGTTCAATTAATTTTGCAGAGCAGCCTATAGAACTCAGGAAAATATTTATGTCTACCAATTTATTATGAAGGTTATTACAAAGAATACAGATGAAGAGATGCGTAGGGTAAGGTATGGAGGAAGAGGTGCAGAGCTTCCATGCCCTCCTGGGCATGCCACCCTCTAGGATCCTCCACATGTTCAGCTATCCAGAAGCTCTCCAAACCCAGTCCTCTTTGGTTTTTATGGAAGCTTCATTATGTAGGCATGATTGACAAACATGTAGAAGTGTGATTGGACAAGAAGCACCTGATCTAAACCCAGAAAGCCCTGTCTGTTCAGATTCTTTCTGGCCTCTCTGTGCACCATTCCTTCATCCAGTGTATGAGGAAGGACCCTCTCTGGAATAGGGTCTTTTGAACCACAATCAGATTAGAGTCCTGCCTTGGGCAGGTGAAAGGAGAACAGGAGAAGGTCAGAGAGATTCTATTTCCTGAGGCCTAGAACACCCCAACCTTATAACAAGGACTATGGGAGTTATGAGCCAGGAACCATGGACAAAAACCTATATACACACACACACACACACACACACACACACACACACACACACACACATATACACACATGTATATACATACACACACATATTTTATATATATATATGTATCATAACACCACAGATTCTCAATCACTTTTCCATTTACTGTCGGATTTTATTTCTTTGGATTCCCAGAGAGCTGCATAGTGAATAAATGCATACTATTAAGACAGAATGGAATCAACCCTGCAGGAGAGCAGAAATGTTTTTTAATTCTCTACCAATCCCCCATTCACAATAAGTATTTGATAAGTAGCTTAAAGTCAGAATTGTGTGAATATCCAGTTATCTGCATACAGATTTCCTTTTGTTCCTTCCATTTGTCAGGGGGTAGTTTTCAAGTAAGTGTTAGTATTTATAATATTTAATATATAAGGTTGTGGACACAAAACCATGTGTGTTGGCCTCTACTAGAGGTTGAAAGGATTTTTGAAGGTAATTTTCACATTAATATGACTTTTATCTTACACATGTATTAGCCTCCAAGTTAGGAAGTCACAGTTCTATATAACATTTAATGTGCATGTGTGTGTGTGTGTGTGTGTACACACACATATATAGATGAAAATATATGTGTATGTATATATGTATGTATATGTGTGCATGTATGTGTATATGCATATGTGTGTGTGTGTTTGCACGTGTGCGTGTAGTAATTGCTCTGGTCTTTTGAGCTTGGTTGTATATTTAGTGTCAATGTTTCCCACAGGTCCTTTTTTTTTTTTATCAGTTATTCCACTCTTGAATTATTTTATTTTGTTTTATCTCTTTGTTTCCTGAGCTATTTTATGGAATAGTGTTTTCAAAAAGTGTCTTGAGGAGCTGACTTCTTTAATGTTTAAAAATGTCTTGCTGTTACTGAGCTTCTTAAACAACTGTGTGTGAGTATCTAGGCTTGATCCTCAGCACTTCTAGACAGTGTTCTATAGCCCTCTGACATTAACTACTCATGTGAAGACTGAGGTCTGTCTACATTTCCCCCTTTATAGGCGACTTGATTTTTCTGCCTGGATGCCTGAAGAATTATTGTATTTGAAAGCTTATTGAATCTTCACATTAGAACCTTATTAAAGTTTTGCTAGTACAATCTTTCAATTTTAAGATTCTATTCTTCTCTCTTTATGTAATGTTTCCAATAGTTATCATGACTACTTTTAGTTTTATGTTTAAATACAGTTTTATGTTTGAATTGTTAGATTCCTTATTTTTGGAACATCAATTTTCAGACAGAAAATCTGTGGGTAGTTACCCTCTGTAGATTTGAATATCAGATATTGAAATTGTATTTTTGCTATTCTAACATGAGAATGGCATCTTGGTTAGATTAAAATTTTTAAATCTCACCTAACAATTCTTTTTATGTTGCTTTTTTGCTGCATGGAAATAATCAAACATATACAACAGTAGAGATATAATGGACCTGATGTATCCATTACTCAGCTTAAAAAGTTATCATCAATATATAACTGATGCTTCAGGCCATGATGGAGGAAGAGGGACTAGACTAATATTTTTTCCTGTAAATAACTAGAGATGGAAAAAATATATATGTGTGTGTGTATATATATATATAGTTTTTGGACATTGCACAACAAGAAATTCAGGCCTGTGATCTCTGTGAAAAGGGAAACAAATGAGATGAGTCTTATGATGACCTCGAAGCATATGCTGTCTTGCCCTATAGTGAGGTGGATCCCAAGCAGAGCATAGAAGTTTCTCTGATTTGAAGAGACAGGAAAGTCTAGGTGGCTAAAACTTGCAGGGCTGAGTATGAGAGAGGAGGGAGATGCATGAAGAAAAAGCAAGAGAAATCTGCATAGGAGTACCCTTGAGTTTCTTCCTTTAAAGTACGCTATGCATGTGTAGGGAGAAATTATGGCACTATGGGCAAAACAAACGAACCAGAAAGCTGTAACCTAAACAGCTCCCAGAAGTCACATAGGGATGATAGATACCAGCCATCACTGTTCCAGTGCCCAACTGTTTATGTATTCCCAGCATCAACCACCAGACATGTGAGTGAGCAAACCTTCAGATGATTCCAACCCCCAGCACTGAAGCCATCCCAGCTGATACTCTGTGAAGCAGAGATAGGTTCTCTCAAGTGAGCCCTAGCCAGATTGCAAATTCATGAGCAGAATAAATGTTTTAAGCTTAAAAAATTGGGGTATTGTGTTACTCAGCATTAGATACTCAGAACACATCTTGTATGCTTTCAACTTGCAATTGCTACATGTTTTTACTTTTTTCCTCAGTTGTGTTATTTCCAAATGCCAAGGTAAAAATGGCTCTCTGGGGAGTGGTTCCTCTCTTTCCTGAGGCTTGCACTTACCGCCAATAGCTGCCCTTCTGGGTTGGGGGAAATTCAGGAAAGTGCTTCTCTACATTAGGATGATATTAAATAACTGGTGAGGAGATGTGCCTTTGTAAGAGCACTGCCAGAGGGTTTCGATTTGGTGAGACTCCCCGGCTATAGCAACCTTTGAATAAAATTGTCTTCAGAGGAAAAATGTACTTTAATAATGTCATCCCCTTGCCCCCTGCAATTTTTCCAAGTTCAGAGGTATTGATGATGTTTTCCAGGATGTCCTTTACTCCTTTCCTACCACATAGCACCATTTCTCTTGGATGTCATTGTTCCTAGGTGACTTTTCTTCAGTCTGAAATACATACCATCTATGTGAAACTATTTCCTAGTTCAAGTTCTAAGGAACAATGTTCCTTATTTTTCCCCTTTGGTCATAAAGGTCAACTTTTCTCACCTACTTCTTATTCTGGCTCATCTAGAAAGGATATCCTCTATTTCCCAAATAATCTATTATAGCCATGTGTTGTTCTTACAATGGAAATTAATTAGCACACACACAACTGTATAGCAAAAATGTTATTTACTTCCGAAAACCTTCTATAAAGAAAGTTTAAGAGTCTAAGATAAACTCAGGAAAATATTTCCTGCAAATATGATAGATTTAGGGCAAGCCCCAATGTAAGCACTATCAACATTTTGATAGTGAGGGGCTGTCCTGTACATTGTAGGATGCTTAGTATTAAGTAGTGTCCCTGGTCTCTACCAACCAGATGCTAGTAGTATACTCTCAGATGCGACAAGCAAAAAGATCTCCATACAATGCCAATGTCCCCTGTGGGGTATAAAATCCACCCCCAGTTAAGAACCACTGATTTATGGCTAATGTCCTTTATTACTTAGGCTGTGCTATGTTGTATTAGTTAGGTTATGTAGGGAGTTAACACAAAATGTTTATTTTCACTCACTTCACAGTACTTTGCAGATCAGTTGGCTTTTCTTTGTGGTTCTTCTCCAAGGAAGGAGATCTAGGATGGGTTACATATTGCTAATTCAGGCCTCTATATTGAAACTTCAGGCTCCCTTATTGCAATTTTTCCATCTCAAGAGTGCTCCACTTCTTGCTATATGGATGAGAGAGAGAGCTGAGGAGAATTTACAGTGCTTTTACTGTATCACGCTACAAGTGATACATGACTTCTGCTCATATTCCCATTGGTGACATACCTGCATATCAACCCTATCTAATTGCCATGAGATTGGTAAACAAATTTCCTATGTACACAGGAAAATAATGGTATGGTAGCCAATCTCATTGTCTTCATCAAACATATCTTATCTGAAAATAGACTCTTGAAATAATTTAAAAATCTTTACTATTAAATATCTAATGTGAAAATTACAAAACATGTGGAGTAATAATTCACCAAAGAAATACAAATGAATAATACATATATTGTTCAAGCTTGCTAATAATCAAAGGAAAAATTAAAATTATTTTCTCCTACAGTATTTACACATATTTTAAAATGATAATACTCAATGCCGATGAGGATAAAATGAGATAGCAATTTCATATATTGCTGGTGAGATGGTGAATTATTGAAAATTTTGTGGAGAAAACATTATCAGTACATACCAAAGACCTTGTAATGCTCATACTCTTTGATTCAGTAATATCGCTCTGTAAACCTATACTGTGATAAAGAGGTAATCAGATGTCTAATATTTATGTGAAATAATTTTTTATTAAAGCAGTTTTATAGAAGTAAATACTAGAAGCAACAAATATATGCAAGAGTCAGAGAATGAGTAAATAAAAACTCTCAGATATCCTCTTACCATTTTTTAAGTTCTACTCAACTGAAAATAATCACAAGGAAGGAATCCAAAAGAGTTCACGTTTTCAGCTTTATTGTAGGTAATTCATCTGGCCTCCTACCTCCATCTCCTAACCTAGATCTTGGATCCTTCTTGACTACAAATAATTCAATAAGTATGTCAGGAGTGGAACAAAGTGGCAGACACCAGGTATGGGCCGCCTACGAGAAGTTTGAGGGCAGGTTGTTTAAGAGATGAAATAGATAGGGGGTAGCCTGATTTGCTTTTAGGCACCACTGGTAATTTGGACCAATGCCTTCATGGTTCAAGCAGCCTCCATTCAGGTAATCCATCCCTCTTTCCAAAAGTAATCAGTGGATAACTGGATACAGTACAAGGTGATAAGCTCTATGGTGATACTGCTCCCTTCTAGAGGATGAGGCAGAAATTTTCTCATAGAGTTGGCAGGGGGTAGTTAGGGGAAGGGAGAGAGATAAGAGGTCTCTATCTAACAAAATTGGGCACATCCAAATGATGGGACATTATGCACTTATTGAAAATAATGTTTAAGGAAGTATTTAATGACATGTGAGGATGGCCATAATATAAAGGTAAGGTAAGAGAAAAATATTCATTTTAGAGAGTTATACAAACAATACTAAGTCAATTTACTTAGATCAGAAGATGGCAGTGGCACATACCTATAGTCCCAGCTGAGGACTCAGTCTCCGCATAAGGCTGAGATGGGATGACTGCTTTACCCTAGGAGTTCAAGACCAGACTGGGCAACAGAGTGAGTCCCCACTCTAAAAAAAAGAGGATGATATGATAGATGTTATCTCTGAGAGGATAAAGAATAATTAAAAGATTTTGCTTCTATGCTTTTCTGTTTTTTCCTATATTTTATAAAATATATATTGAGTAACTTATGAAAATACTCGATATCTTTATGTATTGATTTATATCTAGCCACTACTAAAGTTTAGGGGAAGTGCATGTGGTCATTGGCATAGGTAGATTATGCACCTAATTCCTATTAATACATGCACAGATTAGCTGCAGATGGGCATCATACCAGGTTAAAGGTTGTATCAGATTAAGGATTCAGAGAAGGAGCAAGGGCTGGGAAATGGTCACATTGAATATAAGTATCTCTTCAGTTGGAGGCCAGATAGATAGGCAAATTAAAATGAAGACACTTCTGGTTTGAGTGGGGGCTGGGGAGGGCAATAAGTATGTGCAGAAATGAGTTTCAGAGTTCAGGGAGTCAGCACTTGGCAGATCTATAATATAATAGAAACTAGGAGCACTAACACTGATGAAGTAAGCTCTTGTTCTAGGAATTCAGCATTTTTTAAAAAAATTATTTAGGCAGGTAGAAGTGCACATACAGGTTCCTAGCAGAAAGGAAGACTCTGCTTGCCACACATGCCTCTAAACCTTTCTGAGAATCGCTTCTGAATAAGCCTGATGCAGGTATCTGTAGGTTGCTGATAATTGAGAACAGTTGGCTGCATAGTGAGTGAGGCCAAGGCACTGATTATTTTTGGCAGAGATAGTTAGTACACTGACACCTGTTGTGCTTTGTAGCTTCCATGTCTGATTTTTAATAGTTCTGCTCCTCCCTCACCAATGCTCTGGCATTTTAACAGTATTTGTTTCTACCACTGTTTCCACCAGAGCATTAACTTTGCTTCAAATTTGAAGCTTTCATATGTGTAGGAAATCAGATAACTCAACCTATTCAAAATATACGTTTGAGTTCATATGTTTCAGAGGGTTCCTGCTTTAGTATTTGTACTTTCGGAGAGCTATTTTTGTGTCTTAAATCCCTTTTACTTTTGTGTATGGTAGTCTTCCAATATGGCCTAGAGCAGTGGTTTTCAAAGTATGTTCCCTGACTGGCTTTATCAGCACCACCTGGGAATGCAAATTCTTAAGCCTCATCCAAGATCTAATGTATTGGGGACTCTGAGGGTGGGGAACAACACTGTTTTCTTTATTGACAAATTATAGATGTATTATATATTATAATAGGCATTCAAAAGTATTCTTGAAATTAGTAGTTAATATAATGTCACGTTTTAATAGATTAATCTGTATGACTATGATGAGTGTGATCAGGAAAGAGCATTAAAAGGTGAAGACTCAACACAAAGAAAAAATGGGCTAGTGACAGAGTAGCCCACAATGGAACAGATAATGGAGAAAGACAGTTGGAGATGGATGGACTTGCAGGGGCTCATGGAATCACGTCACCTAAGTGGCCGTCTGTATATGGATACAACCTGTTCTGTGAGCCAAATACCAACTCCCATAATCTTGATATTTGAAGAATATCATAAAAGACATATGCACCTGGCCAGTGAGGAATACTAGAGAGAGGATTTGCAGGAGCAGGTGCTCTCTTTCTCTGAAAAGCAAATAAAAATTATTTCGAAATCTTCCTTACTCATATCCTACCCTCCTGCCTAACTTTGGTTACATGTATAAATGTTGGACAATCAAAACTTATCCATATTTGACTACAGGTTTCTTTTGAAGTTTAAATGGCCTAACACACAGGTCTAGGACAATCATTTATGACTCTCAATTGATGAGCCTTAGCTTACTGTCCTTGCTTTGAACTAATACATTTTTTTACTGAATCTAACATTTGATTTCCATGATTAATAAGAAGACCAAAAATACTGAGTTCAGGACCTGTACTAAAGCTTTACACTTAACATCTCATTTCAGCTTCAATAACACAGGGATGGTCATGAAATATCTCCCATGTAAAGGTGAAGAAAATGAGGCTCAGAGATCAAATGCTTCTCCCAAGGCCATAGGGCCAATAAGTGGTAGAGGTTATATTGGAACCAAAAAATGACTGACTCAAAACCTATGTGCTTAGGCAAGAAAATGAGGTTACCCCACACTAGATGGAGGTGACATCCCACGTCCTCCTGGGGAGGTAAACCTCCTCTCTCAGGGTAACCCTGAGGCCACAAAAGTACACAGGCACTTTGAATGTTTTGGTTAGTGATGAATTTCAAATCACTGGGACTATGTGTAGGGAGCCACAGTTTAAATTATATTCTGTCAATATATCTTGTTTATGGATGCTTATGTTCACATTTTATATGATGCCTCAGAATCCAGATCACTGGATAGAACCATAGGCAGTTCCCTGGAATGGAGGCATGTTTGAAATATGTAAAATGTATAGGTTTCAATTCATTTGTGATGGGGCCTAGGCTTTGGTTATGTTTCTTTAAGCTTTTTTGAAGTATAATATACATGCAGTATACACACTGAACACCATCTTAAGCCTTGGTATTTTTAAAAGCTCCCTCAGTTGATTGTAATGTACAGCCAGGGTTAAGTACCCTTACTGAGAGGGGAAAACAATAAAAACCGTATGTTCGTAATAGTTGTATTCCTTTATCAACTGAATTCACATTTCAGTTTTTCCGTTCTTGTTAAAAGTCTATCTGCAATTGATGTTAAAATAATAACTCGTCTTTTCCCAAGAAGGTAGACACTAAGCACATACACGATTAGGATATTCTAAATGTGTTAACTGTTCATAATACTCTTTGAGAATTCTTTTCTTGACGGTGCTAAGGATTTGGAAAAATTTGCCTGCTCAACTTCATTAATATTTAGTGAAGTGCCTAGATTAAATTGGGCTGATCGCCGAATAGGTGCAAAGGGACCTGCTTAATAAATGGAGAATTTCTATGGCATCAACATAGTCATATTCTTTGTAGACAAATGAATATGATTCAGTTTGTATGCATGAAGCACAATTTCTCTGTTGGCCCAGATGTTGATTAGCAACACTAGAAGTGAGGGGGCCAATCTGAAAATCTGGATGGAAAACTAAAGTGTATGTTCAGAATCAAAAATATTTGTAGCTCAAAGGGTAAAAAATACTATGCTGTTTAGCCTCTTTTTCACCGATAATAAGCACCAGAAAAGCAGTTCCGATTATGCTGCCTAGGCAGAACGAACAAAGAACAGCAGTAATCCAATTTATGTGGTTAAAACTGTGCCACTGATATCTTTGCTCATGCAGGCTGTTGGGCTAAAAGTGAACAGTAATGTAAAACTATAAAACGAGTATCAGCCTTTGACTATTCCCACCATCAGTATTAAAAGGGGAACAAAACAAACCAAATAAGCAGCAGTTATTTCTTTGAGTAGAATTATTTTTATAATAGTAAGAAATAAGCTGCTTCAAACAATGGGAACAATCGTTACTGAGATCTGGATTCTGAGGCCTCATATTAAATGTGAGCATAAGCATCCATAAACAAGACATATTGACAGAATATAATTTAAACTGTGGCTCCCTGCACATAGTCCCAGTGATTTGAAATTCATCACTAACTGAAACATTCAATGTTTCTGTCTCATAATTTATGCAGGTTCTAAAAGCCTGACATTGCTAAGAATTATGAGCCTCATAGTTCTTTATTACTTTAAGAGAGCAATAGTAACGAGATGGATAAAGGCAGGTTGAATGCTTGCTGGGGCTGAAGGTGAATTGTGGGAGTGAGAAGCACCAAGAAGTCAGAATAGGCACATTAAGCTTTATGCATTAAAATTAGGGGGCTATTTTCATTCTACAAAACTTTAAAAGGGCATGGGGAAACAAAAGCCCAAGACAAAGTAAAACAAATATTTTGATTTTAGTGAAAACAACATTTGTTAGTGAGAGGCTAATCATTTTTAATACAGTAATTAAAGATGAACTAAGGATTGGAACCCTCATACATTGCTAGTGGGAATATGAAATGATACAGCCCATTTGGAAAAGTTGGTAGTTTCTCAAAATGTTAAACATAGAGTTACCATATGACCCAGCAATTCCACTCCCAAGAAAAGTGAAAACATTAAGTCTGCAAAAACGTGGTTCATGGATGTTCTTAGCAGCATTATTCATAAGAGCCAAAAAAGGAAACAGACTGTTCATCAACTGATGAGTAAATAAACAAAATGTGTTATATCCATACAATAAAATAATATTTGGTCATAAAAATGAAGTGCTAATATGTGCTACAACATGGATGAACCTGAAAACATTTTGCTAAGTAAGAGAAGCCAGACACAAAAGACCATATAGTATATGATTTAATTTATATGAAATGTCCAGAATAGAAATCCATAGAGCCAGAAAATAGATTGGTGATTGCCTAGGTCTGGGTGGGGAGAGCTCGTGGGAAAATGATGGGTGATTGTTGATGGGTACAGGGCTTCACTTTTAGGGTGATGAAAATGTTCTGAAATTCAATAGTGGAGATGGTTGCATAATTCTGTGAATACAGCTGGCCCTTGAACAGCAGAGGTTTGAACTTTGTAGGTCCACTTATACGCAGAATTTTTTCAACCAAAATACAGTATTTATGGGATGCAAAACCTGATTATATAGAGGGCTGACTTTTCCTATATGTGAGTTCTGCAGGGCCTACTACAGGACTTGAGTAAGCACAGATTTAGGTATAAGCGGGCAGTCCTGGAAGCAATCCCCCAAGTGTACTGAGAGATGACTATATACTAAAAAACATTGAATTGTATATTTTTAAAAGGTGTAGTTTGTAGTATGTGAATTATATCTCAATAAAGCTATTAAACAACCTCCCCCCAAAAAAGATGAACTACGTAGTGATATCGAATACTGATTACTTTCCAGAAGCTATGACTTGGGGAGCAGCAGAAGTGGTATAGAATTCATCTTTTAAACAAAGGCAATAATGGAGATGGATGGGGACTATGTAATTATGCTCAGCTGACAAAAAAAAAAATAAACATTTTTAGGCAAAGTTTAAACTATGTAGAAAAAGAGAAATTCAAATCATGTCTATAAGGTTCAGGTTTAAACCAAATTGAAAGAAAGAAAGAAAGAAATTTAACAACTCATTTAAATAAACAAAATAACTGTTCTTTGAGACTATTGTATAAAATTATTAGGTAATTAAATATGAAATGTCCAATTTTGAGTCAAAAGTGTAGTTTATTATATCTCAAACAAGAAGCAGTATAATTAATCAAAGTATGTGCCTAAACTATTGACACAGTTTTGCCATCTTATGGGTAGTTTGTTTATGCCAGCAGTGAAGAAGCCTGGAGAGCGAGTGTTGATGAAATCACAAAAGGCGTTTTCTGCAGCTTGTTGAGAACTGAGTAGTTTTCCTTGCAAGAAGTGGTCCAAAGCCTGGAAGAAGAGGTAGTCAGTTGGTACAAGGTCTGGTGAATACGGTGGATTACAGAGGGTTTCCAAGTCCAGCTTCTGTAGTTTGAGCAGCGTTGTTTGTGTGACATGTGGTCGAGTGTTTTCTTGCAAGAGGATTGTCCTGTCTCTATTGACCAATCTCAGCTGCTCAATCACAATCATCCTCATCATTTCATCCAACTGGTTGCAGTAGACATCTGTTGTAATCCACTGACCAGGTTTCATGAAGCTGTAATGGATAATACCAGCACTGGACCACCAAACAGACACCATTTGCTTTTTTTTGATAAATATTCAGTTTTAGACTGTGTTTCAGCACTTCATCTTTATCCAGCCATGGTGATGAATGCTTTATCCAGCCATGGTGATGAATGCTTGCAATTGTCAAAAAGAATCCATTTTTCATCACACGTAACAATACAGTATAGAAATTATTTGCCTTTATATCATGACAGCAAAGAAAGGCAAGTTTCCAGATGATTCCTTTTCTGATGCTCATTTAATTCATATGGAACTCATCTACCCAGCTTCTTTACCTTTCCCATTTGTTTCAAATGGTCCAATATTGTTGGAATAGTAACGTCAAACCTTGCTGCCAATTCATGTGTAGGTTGAGATGGATTTGCTTCCACTACAGCTTTCAGCTCATCATTATCCACCTTGGTCTCAGGTTGCCCATGTGGCTCATTTTCAAGATTAACATAACCAGAATGGAACTTCTCAAACCACCAATGTACTGTGCGTTCATTAGCCACATCCTTCCCAAACACTTCATTGGTATTTCGAGCTGTCTGTGCTGCATTGGTTCCGTGACGGAACTCATCTTAGAAAATGACACGAAGTTTTGACTTATCCGTGGTTTCACAAAAATTCCTGTAAAAAGAATTTGACAGATAATCACAAGCTAAAACATGCCTTTGCAAGACTGAGGATGTATCTTCGCAATAAAAATAAAGCAAGAAGTGTCAAAGTGATATGTCAGAGGTATCAACTGTTAAACTTAGTACTCTAGGAAATCAGATATTTCATCCTTAATAGTCTAATACTAATTTGAACATGCAATTAGTAATATCTTTGTACATTTTCTAAATTTACTGAGGCACTTCTAGTTCCTTTGGTGTGCCTAAGAAAAGTCTCAGGTAAGATAGAATGTGTATGATATTCCTCTACAGGAAACTGTGCAGTACATGATTTACTTTATGAATTACTGTAGTCAAATTGATTAATTATTATAAAAATTATCCAGCCCAGGGAATCCAAGGTGTATTTTATTCAAGAATTATTTACATGAACTGATATCATATAAAAATTTGTGGATACTGAAGATTACTATCTCTCCAACTTACTTTGGTCAATTGTTGTAAGTATTATAATAAATATATAGTAGGTTTTCTACATTTTCTCACCGGTTCTAATATTCATTCTCATCCCTGACTGATGGAAACCTAGGAACCCAGAGCTGGGTAATCAATGTTTTCCTATATATAGCTTTCTCAATCCTCAGTATTTGTTTTATGAAACTAAAACAATTTCTGGAGATGGGCCAATGGAATTGGGAGCTACCATGGTATTCTAACTGAAATGTGCTATAATCACTTGTGGGTTTGCATTCTATGAGCTAAATCTGTGGAGCACAGTCATGGGGAGTAGTAACTATGAATGTGTTTTGGATGGACAATAGCTAATGTGTCAACTTTCTGATTAGAAGATTAAGCATTTACATGTCGTAATATTTGGTATATTTATTTGATAATTCTTCATTTGGATTTTTTCAGATATCTTTTGTCTGGTTTGAGGGAATTGGGGTCATTAGTATATGCATAAAGGTTTCCGCAAAAATCAGAGTTGACTAGAGTTCCTGTGCTCGAAATGAATATTGATAAAGGCAAAGGAATTGAAAGTAGATTAAAATAGTGGATCTTAAATAAGAGGTTTCAAGTATATACTTTGGTTCATAGGAATAAAAACTAGAGACTTTATGCAAAAACCTTGAAATTCATTTATTGTTATTTTCCACTAAGTATATGGATTTAGTTTGTTGATATAAATACTGTATGGCTTTAATATTTTGGTTTTCCTCTGAGATTAGTTTGGATATTTTTTCCAGAGAGGCTGGGCTCAGGTGAAGTTGACACAGTAGATCCTCTAGACCTGTACAGTTTAGAGACAACTTCAGGATAGTTTGGCTATAGGTCAAAATAAACAAGCAAAAATACTTATAAAAAGAGATTTAAAACTCTTTTTCAGTGGTCATCACCATAATTTAATCATATATACAATATATAGAATATATTTAAATTGGATAACTGTGAATTGATAAAAGAGAAAAAGATGAAGTAATAAGCTCTCATAGTAAAGTATAAAAATAAGTAAAAATAGAATTAAGTTAGAAAAATCAATATGAACTCCTGACCATGTGTCCCTCTTCCCTTTTTAAGGAAACTCTTTCTTTGTCATTAAAGTGACCCAAGTAATCTCCGGCACCATCCTGGCTACTCAATTTATGTGCACTCTAGGTTCCCATATTTTTAAACCCAACCATATAGTCCACAAAGAGAAAACATTTCTTGTTGGGGAAGAAAAAAGTAAAGATGAGCTTGGAACATCTTATTTTCACAAGAAAGCTTTCAGAGAAACGTGTATTAGTGTTTAAAAAGACAAAGTGGCCAGCACAGAAAGAGGGCTGCCAGCGACCAAGTAGTGACAATTTCATACTTAAAAGTGATAGAGAATGATTAAAGTCTATTACAACAATGGGTTTAGAAGAAGTCCTGGTTTCATGTCAATACTGTAAAGGGGAAAGACATTCAGAACTTGTTAAATGTAATTGCAATGCATAAACTGTACTACATGGTTTGTTAATAGTATCTATAAAATATATGTCTATTAAAGCAAATTACATAATTCCTACACTGGACTGCTGGTAAACAGGCTGTAAAATACAGACTTTTTTAAAAATAGAGAAATAAAAATTTTAGTAATTAGAACACTGAGTGGGAAATTGAATGGGAATGCTGAATGGGAAGTTGTAAGGGGGGATTTAAAAGGGCAACTTATTGTATAGGAGAAGGGAATAGCATAAATCATATCTTGTACAAATAAAAGATGTGACTTTATACATTTAAAATAAATTTTAGAGATCAGGCTAACCTTTGGGAGGGGGAAGAGAGAAAGAAGAAAACAACAAGGAAAACTATTGAATGGTTTGCATTCCTTTCCCACGATAATGAAGGTAGTAAAAAACATAGTAAAGGTCAAACAAACTAAGCAGAGTTATTATCCATATTGAGGGTGAATTGTGTGTGTTTCAATTTTGTTACAGTGGCAATAGGTCCCAAACCCCCATGGAAACATAATTAGGGGGAAAAATCACATTTAAGTGGTGTTTGTTGAGCAGTGAGGACAAATGCCATCTAGTTTTTATGACCTAGATGGAAGGTCTAGGGCCAAGTTTGACAGAGGGTTGTGTGGGAGACAGAAAATTGATGTCAATTGGGGAATTTGAGTCATGTACAAAGAGATTAACATAAATCAGCACACCTGATATAGTTTCTAGGCACTGCAGACCTGCTTCTTCTCAGCCTGACTCTACTCAAATTAGTGGAGTTTCCAACAAAGTTATAGTTTATGTGTATTGTCTTTCCCATTCCACCTGTTGACTCTGCTGCTTGGGAGAATCCCTTAGGTCCTGGGTCTAGAAAAAGCCTGGGTCAGTTGGTGTGAGATCTGAGTCATATTAGCAAGCAGGAGAATTGGGTCCGATCATTCAAGTTAGGGTGCAATAGACTAGGGAAAGAATAATCACAATGACTTTTAGTAAATCCTCTGAGTCAAAAATCAAAAGATTCAGGTAAAATAGATGTATAGGTTCCTTAATCATTAGCAGGTGGAAGTTTCATCTCCTCATTTTACACATGAGATCACTGAGGCCTGATGTAATAAAGCGATTCATCCAAGATCACCCAGATGCTTAATGACAGAGCATGTCCTTTGATTTTTCAGTTCAGAATTCTATTTCCTGTAATGAACCGCTGTGGTGTTGAAAAAGAAGAAGTAACAAAGTGTGTGATTGGAAGATGACATTTTCAATGGTAAGTTAAAAATTTCCAGCAAATAAATAATGTTCACACAAAGATAACCAAACGTTTAGGAAGGAAAGGGTAAATCAGGGGAAAACAGTAAAAATATTAATGTGTCTTTTATGTCAAAAATGCATAGACAGTAATTTGTCTGAATTTTGCCAAAGTTAGTCCCATTCACCATGTTAATAATGCGTAGAAATACCCAAATGCATCAAAATTTAATTCTGGCAAATGAAAGAAGCCAGTTTGACTTAATGAAAACTTCGATTTCTAAAATATAATTAAAATTAATGGAGATTTATTACTTTCAGGTGAATATAGTAACTAGTCATAAGTAAACTTTTTTTTTTTGTTGTGCCAAGTTTACTTACATCAGAATAGTTTCTAATTAGTATTTTATTTATTACATATAGGGAAAACAAAAAAGTTTTAAAATAGTTTATTCTCTTTGATATGTTAAATACCTCTCATTTTTATACTGCTGATTTGCTTTGAAAATTTTTCTACTAATAATTGAAGAGGCAAGCACCTCACAAACCTGTATTTTAATTTTTATGAATTATAGTTTTAATAAACTTTTATTGACATATTATGCGAAGAGAAAATAAGTGTCCAGATCAACAAATTATCACAAAGTGAACACACACATAAACCTTACCAGGTCAAGAAATAGTAATTTACTAGCACCTAGAAACTCACTTTTTGTCCCTTCTCAATCACTAGTCCCTCCCTCCCCACCAAAGTATGAGGACTGTCTTGACATCATAGGTTAGTTTTGTCTACATTTGAACTTTTTATAAAGGGGATCATGCAGTGCATATATAGAGACATACATTTTTTTCTTTTTGGCTTTGTTTGCTCATTTTTGTGTTTGCAAGATTCATCCATAATGTTACATATGAAAGTCTTCATTTCCTTTGCTGTATACTTTTCCATTAAATGATTACACCATGATTCGTCGTCAGTTTTGCTGTTGATAGACATTTGGATTGTCTCCTATCTTTGTCATTCTGAATAATGCTGTTAGAAATGAACATGTCATTTGGTGTACTTCTGTACCAACTTCTGTTGAACATGTCAATAGGATTGTAATTGCTGGATCAAAGTGTATGAGTATGTTCAACTTTAGTAGATATCCAAAATCGTTGTACCAATTTACACTCCCACCTACAGTGTATTAAAGTCCAGTTAGCCCATATGTATGTCAGTCCTTAGAATTGTCAAATTTTGTAATTTTGGCCATTCTAGTGGGTATATAATTGTTTGTCATTGCAGTTTGAATACGAACTTCCTGGTTAACTAGTAGGGTTAAATGTTTCTTGATGACTTGGGCATTCTCATTTTGAAGGGCCTGGTTGAGATAGAAGATTTCTTTATGGAGAAACATTAAGTTATGATTTATTTTTGGCATTGAAAATTTCTTGTGGCAGTTTTGGTAAGTTTTGCTTTACAAGGAAATTATGTCCATGTTATATAGATGTTGAAATGTATTTACATAAATGTTTTTATAATAACTTCTTATTTTTTAATGTCTATAAGCTCTTTAATAATTTATTCTTCTTTAATGTTGATATTATTGATTTTTTAGTCCCGTATCTTTTTACTACTTTTACCAGGAGTTTATAACTTCATTAGTATTTTAAATACCAACTCTTAGCTTTGTGGGTTATTTATATTTATGTTTATTTTCTATTTCATTAATTTTTCCTTTATCATGTTTATTTTTTCTTTCCACTGTCTTTGGGTTGTTTAATTTCGGTTCTAACTTTCCAAGATGGATATT
This sequence comes from Indri indri, assembly GCA_004363605.1. Lineage (NCBI taxonomy): Eukaryota > Metazoa > Chordata > Mammalia > Primates > Indriidae > Indri > Indri indri. Next base: position 109,498 of record RJWJ010000700.1, on the reverse strand, counting down.
CAGATCACTGATTTTCAGTGTTTTCATTTTCTTTTTACTATATGCATTTGCAAGTATAAAATTTCCTTGAAACATGGCTACAGATGCATCATACAATACTTGACATATTGTATTTTTATTACCATTTGGTTAATTTATTTGAAATTGTGTATTTTCTAATTATCCTTTGCAAAAAACGATCTGTAGTTTATTTCTAATATAGTCATAGAACACACTCTGCCTAATTTCAGTTGTTTGACATTTGTGGAAACTTACTTTATAGCTTAGCATATGATCTAGTTTAGTAAATGTACATTTAAAAATGTATAATCTGCAGTTTTTGAATAGTATGTTCCATATGTGTGAATTGAGATGAGTTTTTTAATCCTATTGTTCAAATCTCTATCTTTACTAGCATTTCCCTGCTGTTCTATTAGTTATTGTGATACAAAATATCACTATTATTGTGCTTGTCTATTTCTTTAATTTGTCATTATGTATTTTTTGAAGGTAAATTTATTATATTTTCCTGCAAGGATTTAACCTTTTATCAATATGAAATATTTTTTGCTATTTCTAGTAAAGCTTTTTGACATTAAGTCTATTTTGCCTCATGGTTATTATATCTGCACTAGCTTTCTTTGGATATTGTTTGTATGAAGTATATTTTTCACTTACTTTCAACTTTTTTGTATATTTAGAATGTGTGTCTTGAAAACGGAATACAGTATATCTGATGCTTTTTGCTCCCTAATTTAAATATTATTCAGTTTATATTTAATGTAATTCAGATATATTTTGATTTAAATCTACCATATTATTATATTGCTTTCCAATTGTTTTGTTACTTTTTAATTTCCTCCTTGCCTTTTTTGATTTATTAAATGTATATTTTGTTATTGAACTTTTTCCATTTATAAATGCATTAGTGATACATTTCTGCTATTATTCTTATAGCAGTTAATCTAAAGATGATAAAATTTATCTTTGATTTGTTAAAGTCTAAAACAAATGAATACTTTTATCTTTTCCCGTTAATACAAGGATTTTGGATTGCTTAAACCTTACATACTTACTCGACACTCATGCCTATTGTTGTCACGTAGTTTTATTTTCTTTATCTCTCTCCACCCCTATGAGTGTCTTATTATTATTTCTTTATACAGCCAATATTCATTTAACTTTACCTACACATTTATCTATTTATCCTTTCCTATGCTCTTCTTTTCTTCTTGCATTTTTGTACCTTTCACTGACTTCATTTCACTTCTGCCCCCAAATCCACCTTTAGTATTTCTTTAAGAGATGATCTATTTGTGATGGATTGAGTTTTATTTATTTAAAAATGTTTTTATTTTACCTTTATTTTTAAAGAAAATTTTACTGGAAACAGAAATATAAATTGGCAGCCATTCTTTCAGCCCTGAATTATATTATCTCATTGTTTTCTGGTTTCCCTCATTTTCAGTGGAAAGGCAGCTTTTTATTACCTTTTAAATTTATTTTAGGTCTTATTTTTACTCCTTTAAAGGTAATATATTATTTTCCCTCTGGAAACTTTTTATATTTTCTTTTATGTCTTTGGTTTTCAAAAGTTTTATTATAATATTTCTAAGTGTGATTTTCTTTGAAGTTATCCTGCTAAATGTTTGTATTACTTCTTTAATCCATGCCTTGAGGACTTTCATCAAATTAGGAAAATTCTCAGGATTTATATCTTCAAATATTGCTTTGCTCAATCCCTCTTACCTCTCTCTCAAGCATCAAATTCTAGGTTGACCTCTTTTCTGAATCTTAGCCCTATAAATGATTACTGCCTTGGTTGCTTTCCGATGTCTTCAAATAGAAATAGTTCTTTTTGCAAGATATTTTATCTATATTATCTATTGTTTTCAGTGGAAGAGTTGGTCTGAATCAACCTATTTTGTCATTGTTAGAAGTCAAAACCTATGAAATACAACTTAATAGATCCAAATTAATGAGATGATTCAAGTAAAATCATAAAAAGAACATTCAAAAAAAGAACATTCAAGGGGGGAGGGGGAGGAGGGGACGGGTATATGCATACACAAAGAGTGCAATGCGCACCATCCGAGAGATGGACATGCTTGAAACTCGGACTCGGGGGGGAAGGAGGGTAAGGGCAACATATGTAACCTAAACATCTGTACCCCCATAATATGCTGAAATAAAAAAAAAGAACATTCATTAGCTTGTTAATTTTTTCATCTGTTAAAATTCTTAATATAATTTTATATTCTTGTGTTGTTTATATATTAATTTCTGTATATTCTAGTATACATTACATATTTTATTACAACCTGTCATTTTAATATAATATTTTATGTTTCACTAGACAATATATCACTATATCAGAAGAGTATACTTGTGCTCTTCTAATTTCACCCTAGACTTTTCTCAGGTAAGTGTTACAATTCAAGACTGGGAACTAATGGGAAAAAATCCTCCATCACTTCACTCCCTAATAGAGTCATTTGGTTTTGTTTCTAAGCTAAACAAAGAGTATCATCAAAGTACACTGACTATGAAATCACAACTTATATAGTTTTCAAAATGTGATATCAAATGGAAGTATTTTTTTTTTCAGAAACCTCTTGACGACTATTGAAGTGATAAATAAAATTGGCATGGATTCTTATCATGTCTTTATTTCAAACGTACTGTGCAGTCCCCATCTTTAGGGAGATATGAACCTACCACTTGCAATGGGTATACACAGGCTTGTATAACAATGAAATTAAACCATTAAGGATTGGGTTGATTAAAGGTTAGACAGAAGGAGCCAGAATTTGTTCAGGGAGGGCATAGGATTCATAGCCACAATTTAGTAGCTGGTTATTGATTCTCAGGCCCAGACTCTGAACTTATGGCTGAGTCATAGGAAGATAGCGTTGAACTCAAATATTAGTAAACCTATGAAGGTGTTGGTAGAAATGTGCATCAGAGGCCATGGTTTTCTCTGCAGTGTAGCAGGAAGCAAAGGGAATGGCAACATACCTCATTAATAAGAAGTTAGAACAGGCAAGGAAGATCATGGCAGATTCTCCTGTGATAACCATGCAAGATTCTTGTGTGTGCACATATGGGTAATTCCCTAATGAGTTCTGTCTTCAAAATGCAATATATTAATATTTGCCACGTTTTATAAAACACACTTATGGTAGACAGTAATCAGAATATCAGATGAGATATCAGGACTCAAACTGTCATTTTCTCTCTATAGCTGATACTCTCCATTCAAGATTTTTGTGGCCAAAAAAACAAAAATTGTTGGCAATGAGTTAACTCACCAGCCGCTTCATGGCCTTCTAATCCTGGTGAGTTGAAAACCCATTGAAGATTTCTGCATCACACAAAGAATAATTGCCAACACTACTTTTCTTAACCTGGGTAATGATAATAATTGGAAGCCGAATTCCTTTCTTCCTTGATTTATTATTCATTCATCAGTTTGTTTGACAGTCAGATGCTGAGCACTTTTAGTGATCCAGAGACACTAGAGTTCCCTAGAACTTCCATTTTCTTGTAGCTCTCTTCCTGTGTTAAGAAGTTCTCACTGCCTCTGCGGTTGTTTAATGCCTTTAACCATATAATTTTTTAAATTTATCTTTCGTTTCGTCCATTGCTTCTAGTTGTTCTTAGCAGGAGGTTGATTCTGACCCACAATAAACCATAGGAAGTATTCACTTTGCAGGGTGGTGTAAGACCATAAAAATGACCACGCAATTTGAAATCATGCAAAATGATCTTAATAATCAATAGCAAAAATTTTGATTATTCTGTAACCTTTGAAAATTGTCAAAATATTAAAACTCTTTTATTTTCATTTATAAATGTATAGCAATGAAAAAATAGTAATGCTAATGTTTATTTAGTACCCTGTAATTTAAAACATTAAGGGCATCAAGCATTAAAGTGTTTTGTTTCTTTTCTCTGCATTCCCATCAACATCTATTATTTTTACATGTAACAATATTGCACATATACCCCATAAATTGGTATAAATTAAAAAAGTGTTTTATTTCTCTGTAGACAACTTATCCAGAGTAATTTCAACAGTGTTTGATTTCTTCTTATCATATAACTTATGAAACAGAGCAACAGTTTTTTCCTATGCTTTGGTGAATTGCCATACTCTTTTTCTAGGATTGTATCAACTTTGACATTTTGTCCTTTGTTCATTCAATGTCATGAAATATCTCTAAGAGTCCCTTTAATGTGAACATTTTTTGCTGGCATTACTTCCTCTAGGACAGCATCATCCTTTTTGTCACAACCACTTCTCTCAATTTGGTCACTAAATTCACCTTTACCAAATTCCTCTGGCTGTATATCTAGAGTCCCTCAAATGGTACTCATGTTAACATTCCAGTGGTCAGCTATTTCTTCCATAAACCCATGTACATTCTATTTGAATTTCACTTCTAGCATTATCACTTTTTGCTTCTTTTTGTTGCACTTACATTTTGTTGCTCAATTCCCTCTTTGGATTATCCATTTGTGTAAAATGTCACATGGGTTTATCATGGGGAAACAAGGAGGCAACACAACTATGCACTTTACTGTCTGTGTGAGAACTGAATAACAAATACCCAGTAATCAATCACTGACAGACTTTTAAAGAAGGGACACGATCTGTTACCAATCATGATACGCAATGGTATTTATGGAGTGATCTATAGACTGAAGAGCTGGCAGCAAAAGATTATATTTTAAGCAATTTCTCACAGTTAATATACTGTGGTAATTGAAATTTGAATGATGTTCTCCAGGACTGGTGTTATGTAGCTAAATTGTGGTAACTGAAATATGTGCATGTCAGGACCATGCAAAAGGATGACTGTATGTATAAAGGCATTTTCCACTTGGTAAGACCTCTTACCATGGATGCAATTTATTTCGGTGAAATCACCATGAAGAAGCACTTTTCTCGGGATCTTGACCAAGCATTTCACCAGACAGTGACAAATTCAGTAGCTTAACTCTTGCTGCTTGGCTAGCATCTCCGTATTTTGAGGTGTTCTTTGAATAATGAGGAATTCCTTTATACAACAAACATTTAATGAGACATTGAATTTAGAGTACAGTACTAGACAAATAGGATACGAAAAAAAATTCAGAAACTTCACAGATCACAAATGTAAAATTACATGTGAGTGTTAATGGAAACAAGAGATTTCACTTGACTGACTATGGACCAAGTCTAAAAGGGGAGAAAGCCAGATGGAATATTGTGAATAAAATGATCCCAGGCTATTGCAGGTGGCTATAACTCTGCAATGAAATAGAGAATGCTGTTGCTGGATGCCAGCTCTGGTGCCACTACGAAGATGAGCCTACTGAGCTGCCAATGTTTTATAGTTTTTATCCGGTTTGTTCATTACTTATAATCACCAAATTATTTTTAGTATTTTTACTTAGGTAGAGTAGCATTGGAGGAATTTCATTTATTATATGAAAAGACAAACAAAATATGTCCCCTGATGTGACATTGTAAAGTTGACTATGTGGCACGGAATAAATAATGTTCTGTAACTCAAGCTTTTGCTATCACTGTTGACTCATTGAATGACAGTAGAAACCCACTTAAATTTTTTTATGTTTTAGTTTCCAAGCTGTTTAAGAGTGATAATAAGACCTTGCCCACATCATGGATATGTGGGGTTTATGAAGAAGTGATTCTAAACTATTTTCAAAATTTTTGATATAAACTGTTGAAGTTATTTGAAATATAGTTACTTAGTTATTACTTGAATCAAACTATTGTAGCAATTGATACTTCCTAAAGTTAAAACCGTTTTTAATGTTATATACATGCCCAAATGAATCATATTTAGATATTAGTGCCAAATTAGGGATTTCATAAGGAGTAGTAGTATAGGTAATGTGACAGCTAATATTGAGGCAACATAATTGTGCTTTTAAGTGCTTCATAAAAGGATGTGTTATATTTAACCACACAGGAGTGCCATTTTTGCAGGTCAAAAATGTTCAAGTATTGGAAATTTCATATACTTTAACTTAAATAAAAGGCCATGGATTAATTCTGTTTCTTTAACCTCTCTTTACGTCCTGGTTTCTTAATTATAAATTGGGTATGATGCAGTTCACCCTTTCAAAAATATAGGTATTTTTCTCTCTCATTTTATCCCCCTATTTATGTCTATCTCCTACCTGCCTATCTAGACATCATGATAGATCCTTCATTTCTTGGCTGTGTGAAATTGACTAAGTTACTTAACATCTCTAAACCTCAATTCTCAACTATAAAATTGAAATAATAATAATGCTAGTAAATACTAAACTGGACCCTGTCCAGATTAAGGAGGCAAAATATGTTAAGTATTTAAAATAGAACCTGGCACACAGAACATGTTTAACCAATATCAAGTTTTATTTTAGAACTTTAGCACAGAAATTAAGCATTATTCCTCATGTTTAGTGTTATCATTATGTTTTTATCTAGTCAGAAAACGTTCTGTTGTCTGGCAGGATCTTGGTGCGATTAATAAAATATTCTGATTAATAAAAGTACTGTATCTGTCATTCAATTGTACCTAATGAGTAGGCAGTTTAAATGCTTAATTGAATTAATTTCCCATTTAAGAAAGAAATAGATTGCGTTTGACTTCCATACAATTCAAAATTTAATTTGTTCATCAATTACTAAGAAAGTACTTCAGAATGCTGTAGAGCCTAAGGGTCTTTCTTATAACCATCTGTTACAATTGCATTATGGGTGTGTAGATGAGTCAGTTAATAGAGAATGTTAGTCAATAGAGTGTTGGATAAAAATAGATTGTATTGTGTTATCTAATTGATTCATCTTTAATTCTTTAAAGAAATTTCTCACTTTCATTATTGGCAGGCACAGTTTTCTTTTTCTGTTGGTAACTTATTCTCCATAAGTGATCATCTAAATGGAGTGACTCATATTGGAAGGTACTGCTATAATGTCTTTTCTACAAATATCTGTGATAATCCATTGGAAGGCACTGGTATCCATGTTGATCTTGTCCTATTTGATAGGCAGTTGTGCCAAAGCTGCTTTGTTTGCCCCCATTTGACCATATTCAAATCCATTTTGATTCTGACTCTTGGCTCCATCTCTGCCATGAGTGACTGTGCTTCTCTTTGGACTTGATGCTTCTTTCTGGCCTCCCTGGCTTTGACTCTTGGCTTTCCTTCAAAGATTTTGGCCTGGGTTTGGACAAGGAAGCTCTTTAGAGGGCCCTGAATACTATGACTTCCTCAGAATCTGTTTCTCTAGCCTTAACAGGCTGGACCAGTGACAGACTGGCCTTGACTGGCCAGAGGATTCAGCTAATGCAAAAGAGCATTGAGAAATTGGGGCTTTCATCAAGGCTCTATCAGAAGCTTTGAACTTACGCAGAATTACTTCCCTTAACAGCCTTACTCTTGGGGAAAAATAGGATTTGTAAGTCAAAATAAATGCTTGAAGCTTTAGGAGAAACATCATTCAAAGTATAGAGTTCTGCTGAACTCTATACTAAATTAGATCCTCATCTCATACCATACACAAAAATCAACTCAGAATAAATTAAAAACTTAAACATAAGACCTGGCACTGTATAACTACCAGAAGAAAACATAAGAGAAAATATCCGAGAACTTGGTCTGGCCAATGATTTTTTGGATATGCCTGCAAAAGCATAGGCAACAAAAGCAAAAATAGACACACATGATTACATTGAACTAAAATGCTTCTGCACAGCAAAGAAAGCAATTAACAGAGTGAAGAGGTAACCTATGGATTGGGAGAAAATATTTTCAAGCCATATATCTAATAAGGGATTAATATACAAAATATATGAGAAACTCAATAGCAAACATAATAATAATAATAACCAAATTTAAAGAATGGGCAAGGGACCTGAATAGATGAATAGAAATTTCTCAAAAGAAGACATACAAATGGCCAACAGATATATGAAAAAATGCTCAACATTGCTGATCATTAGGGAAATGCAAATTAAAACCACAATGAGATACCATGTTACACCTTACACCTGTCAGAATGGCTATTATCAAAAAGATGAAAGATAACAAGTGTTGGCAAGGATGTGGAGAAAAGGGAACCCTCGTATACTGTTGGTGGGAATGTAAATTAGTACTGCAATTATGGGAAACTGTATGGAGGTTCTTTAAAAAACTGAAAATAGACTTACCATATGATCTAGAAATTCCAAAAGATTTGAAATCAATCTATCAAAGAGATATCTCCACTTCCATGTTGATTGCAGTACTATTCACAATAGCCAAATGATGGAATCAACCTAAGTGTCATCAACACATGAATGGATAAAGAAAATGTGAGATATATATATACACACACACACACACACACACACACACACACACACACACATACAGGTTGGAATACTATTCATCATTATAAAAGAAGGAAATTCTATCATTTGTGTTAACATGGATGAAATTGGAGAACATTATACTAAGTGAAATAATCCAGGCACAGAAAGACAAATACCACGTCTCGATTATATCTGGAATCTAAAACGATCTAATGTATAGAAGCAAAGAGTAGAAGAATGGTGGTTACAGAGACTGAGAAGTGGGGGAATGGGGAGATAATGGTCAAAGGATACAAAGTTTCAGGAGAAATAAGGGTTGTTTGGGTTTTTTTGGAGATCTATTGTACAGTGTGGTGAACATAGTTAATAATAGTGTATGTACATTTCAAGATTGCTAAGACAGTAAATTTCAAATGCTCTCACTACAAAAATAATGAGTATTTGAGGTGATGAATATGTTAATTAGCTTGACTTAATTATTTCACATTTTATTCATAAATCAAACATCACTTTTTACCTCGCAACGAGGGTCCCCAACCTATGGTGAGTTGTGCAATTATTTCATTATATATTATAATGTGATGATAATGGAAATAAAGTGCACAATAAATGTAATGTGTTTGAATCATCCCAAAACCATCCCCCCACCACCCCAGTCTGTGGAGAAATTGTCTTCCATGAAAACGATCCCTGGTGCCAAAACGGTTGGGAACTGCTGCCTTATAATATATACAATGTTAAATTGTTAATTTACAATAAAATTTTTTAAAGGGGTAGTTGGACCCAGATGGTTAAAAAAAAGTATAGAATGCTATTTAAAACACTAGGGTTACATGGCTGGCTGTCTGTTTCTTTATTCTGCAATGCTACTGAATACCACCTAAGCATATCAGAAAATGCAGCCACATGCTTCTCCTGTAAAAAGCCTGGCACAATGACATCGTCTGTCAATCTTCATAAGTACAGTTGGCTCTTTGTATCCACAGGTTCTGCATCCAAGGTTTCAACAAATAGGAAATTGAAAATGTTCAGAAAATAAAAATAAAAATAACAATACAACAATAAACATAACACAAATCGAAAAACTAATATAGTATAACAACTATTTGCATAGCATTTGCATTGTATTAGATATTATAAATAATCTAGAAATGATTTAAAGTATATGGGAGGTTATGCATAGGTTGTTTGCAAGTACTAGGTCATTTTATATAAGGGACTTGAACATTCTTGGACTTTGGTATCTACAGGGTTGTGGAACCAATCCCCCATGGATACCAAGGGATGACTGTATTAGAGAAGATTTCCCATTTGGAAGAAAATGCAAGCAACACAAACCTCTAAGAGTCAGATTAGAGAGCTTTCGTGATATTTGAGGTCAATTTCCCAACAAGCATTCTTACAGGCATGATTAAATTCTGCATGATTTTCAAGTGTCACCTTAGAAATGAAGAGTTTCTCATTGTTTTATTTATAAGTCTGACATAAAACACTAATGTTTTCACATAATAAAATACAATAGAAATTGTTGACATTTTCAGTTTTCAATTAGCAATATCGTTTGAAGCACTTACTTTGAAGTAAAAATTTGCACATTTATGACATTTATAAATGAGAGCATTTGGCTGACTGATTTTAATGGCTGAATCATGAGATGCATATTTCAGAAAAGTGAAAACTGCTATTTTTTCTATTATCTAGTTAGCGTTCCAGTGTAGCCGTTTGTTTTAAACATGTCAACTTTCTTTAAATGTTCCATTTAGCAATCACTAATTGCTGTATGCTATTTAAGTGATCTGGAAACATCTGTAGGCCAAAGTCAAGGTCAATGATCTGAATACGGGAAAAAGTTTCAAATATTTTTTATAAGGCCAAATAAAGTATGATATGAGACTGACCTGAAGCTGGGAAAGGTCATGTTAGCAAAGAATTCCAACCAATTACAAGATCCAAGCAGATGGGTACTAGTGCTTGGTAGAGTTAAAGTTAAAGTGCTTCAGAATTGGCAGTAGCCCCGGGGGTTGCATTCATCAGGGAGACCTAGTGGTGTGCTCTGGGGAACCAGACTCTAGAAAACTAGGATGTAGGCAAAGACAGTGAGGTTAGAAGATAGGCTACAAGAACAGTGGTAGAACAGTGAAGGAAAGCCAGGTACAAGGACTCAGAGGAAACAAAGGGCCAAGACAAAGTTGATGTTATTTTCCTAGGCTGACTACTAACATTACCCATTAGTCCCAAAGAATAGAGTAAGGATGGACCTATATGTAGGTAATAAAAATGTTAACTTTTCTGTGTTAAAGTGTTGTAATTAAGGATGCCAAACAGATTATTTTAACAAGAGCCTTGTCTAAGGTGCTGGTAGAGAAAGAGGAAATTCAAAGGTGGATTCAAAATGCCTCGTGAGGGAAGAACTGCTTGAATTTGCAGATTAGTTGGAGGTGGAGAAGATGTCTGTGAGCCTTTTAAATTCAGTGCACCTGAGACCAGTTGCTAGAAAAAGGATAAGCCAATAGGAGATGCTCTCTGGGGTGAGGAGGAGGATCAGTTCTGTGTTAAGCATGCTGACTTTAATTTGACTGTGAAACAGTTATGGAAACAAGTGAGCTGTGTGAGGAAAAATATTGTATGTCTCACCACTGCAAATGTTCTTTTATTCTTTAAGTAACCATTTGTTGATATCAATAATGTTTCTATGGCTTGCAGTTAAGAGTGAACTATTGAGATGATAACAGAGAAGGAAAAACATCTCAATTTAAAAAGAATATTTGGCTGTTATTAATAAGACTAATTTGAAATTAGAAATAAATGACATTAAAGTATACAATTTTTTAGCCAGAGAGCCAACTTCATTTAAAAATATAAAATATTGAGGTTGCAGACAACTCCAGAGGGTGTCATTTATATCATGGCATATATGAAAAAACACCCTAGAATTGTTCGTCATATAATATAATCTGAGTAGCTGTCCTCAGTGATATCAGATAAAGTATTCATAAATAAATTTTAAAATAACATATGATTTGAAAGTAAACAAATATAACAAATTAGAAGTAAAATGAAACAAAATATTCTCTTCGCATCCAACAAATTTTAAGCCTAACAACAAACTGTACAAGAACTATGTGAAGAAAATTAAAACAACTTTAAAGGAGAGTCTTAACAGAAAGATACGCTAAATGGAGACATGTACTATTTTCCTGGATGGATGCCTCAATATTGTAAACATGGTAATTTTATCTCAAGTCAATCTATGCATTTAGCATAGCTCCCATAAAAATCTCAATGACATATTATTTTTTTCCTAAATCTGACAATAGGGATTCTATAGTTTATCTGAAAAAATAAACATGAGAATAGCATGGACGAAATTTAGAAATGTTGAGAAATATGTAGCACTCCTAGTACTTAGTCTTATAGATGTTATAATGTATTAGAAAACTACAGTAACAAAAATGGGTATTGGTGTACAGATTAATAGATAAGTCACTTGAAATGAATTGAAAGTACTGAAGAAGAGATGTAATTTTAGATACAAATTTGCCATACTACAATGTTGGCATTTCAAATCTGGATTAAAAGATTAGATTATCCGTTAAATGATATAGAAGCAACAGGTTAGCTGTATAAAACAAATAATAAATTCATATTAAATTCTTTATTTTTAATTATTGTGGGTACACAATAGTTATATATCCTTATAGGGTACATGTGATGTTTTGATACAGACATACGATGTGAATTAATCAAATCAGGATAATTGGGGTATCCATCACCTCAGGCATTTATCATTTCTTTGTCTTAGAAACATTCCAGTTCCACTCTTTCAGTTATTTAAAAGCATACCTTAATTTGTTGTTGATTATAGTCAATTCGTTGTGCTATTGCATACTGTTCATTCTATCTAACTATCCGACTATATTTTTGCACTCATTAACCATCCCTATTTTATCACCTCCTCCCAACTACCCTTCCTAGCCTCTGGTAACCATCATTCTTTTCTTTCTCCATGAAATCAATTGTTTTAAATATTTAGTTCCCACATATAAGTGAGAACATGTGAAATTTGTCTTTCTGTGCTTGGCTTATTACACTTAACATAATGTTCTCCAGTTCCATACACGTTGTTGCAAATGACAGGATTTCATTATTTTTTGTGGCTATATCATATTCCATTGTGTCTACCACAATTTTTTATCCATCCATTGATAGACATTAAAGTTGATTTCAAATCTTGACTATTGTGAATAGTGTACAATAAAAGTGGAAGTGCAGATATCTTTTTGATACACTAATTTCCCTTCTTTTAGATGTATACCTAGCAGTGGGATTGCTAGAGTTCTATTTTTAGTTTTTTGAGGAACCTCCATACTGTTCTTCATAGCGGTTGCACTGACTTACATTTCCACCAACAGTGTATGAGGGTCCGTCTTTCTCCACATCCTCACTAGTATTTGTTATTGCCTGTCTTTTTGATAAAAGCCATTTTAACTGATGTGAGATGATATCTCATTGAAGTTTTGACTCATACTTCTCTGATGACTAATGATGAACATTTTTTTCATATACCTCTTGACCATCTGTATGTCTTCTTTTGAGAAATATCTATTCAGATCCGTCACCCATTTTTAAATCAGATTATTTGATTTTTTCCTATTGAGTTGTTGGAGCTCCTTATATATTCTAGTTATTAATCCCTTGTCAGATGGGTAGTTTGCAAATATTTTCTCCCATTCTGTGGGTTTTCTCTTCACTTTGTTGATTGTTTTCTTTGCTGTGCAGAAGCTTTCTAGCTTGATACGATTCCATACATCCAAATTTGCTTTGGTTGCCTGTGCTTTGGGGTATTACTAAAGAAGTCCTTGCCCAGATTAATGTCCTGAAGCATTTCCACAATGTTTTCTTTTTAGCCTGTGGCACTAGAGGCATTTGGTTGTCATGGGAGCCAGTACTTAATGGAAATTGAATCTCCCAGCTTCAGTAAAGTCCAATATGGCAGTTCTCGAGGGGAGGAGGGGTGTACTTACAGACCCCTGCTGTTCTGTGCTCCTCCACACCCTCCCAATGGGCACGGGCTCTCACTTGCTGCCTGACCCTGATACCGGGACCTCTCCCCTATGCCTCCCTGCCCCTCTGCTCACACTGTCAGTAGGCAGATGTGCCAAATCTTGTCAGTGGTATGGTCACTAACTGAGGAAGCCCTGCCAGCTCAGGGTAAAAATGCAGCCCCGGCACTGGAAGGGGGCCACTCAGCACAGAGAATTCCAGCAGCTGCAATGGTAGTGGGGAAGGGGCCATGGCCTTCCTGTACCACTCTGGAGCTGGGGGTAGCACTTGTCTGTCTGCCCTCTTCCTCTTCATGGCTGTGGCATCATGACTGCCCTCTTCTCCGAGTCACAGAGGCGGCCACTCTGTCTGAGGCAGGCTCGGCTGGGAGTATGCTCCCTATCGCCTAAGAGGCAGGCTCATTCACTCAGCGCAAGGCGTTCTGGAAGTTGCTATGTGGTGGGTGCCGCTACACGGCTATAAGCAGCCTGAACCGAAATTACTTCCTGGGATGCCAGGAGTGGAGGAGATACAGAGGAGGAAGGCGTCCAAGTGCAGGGATGCCAGCTCTCTGGTTCCTCGTGGCACTCCGCCACAGGATGAGAGCCCTGTGTCCCATTGCAGGCCTGAGGCACCTGGGTGGGGGAAGGGGAAAAATCCGTTACCCTTTCCCTGGGCTCTGGATCTCCCCTGATTTGGTTCATGCCACTTTCTCCCTTCTATCCTCCTCTCACCTATTCAGTTCCTGCTGGTGGTGTCCTGGGCTCCACTGGTATCAGACCCTGTGGTCCACTCCTGATCAGCTATCACCCTCCACTCCCCTCAGTCCACCCCCCAACTCCTCTACTGGGAAGGTCCGATAAGCCTTGACTCTAGTCAGATATCTTGAACTCCTCTCTATTCATTCTCTTTATTCTTTTTTCTTCATCATTGACTGACTGGATTAGTTTGAAAGCCTTTTCTTAAAGCTCTGAAATTCTTTCCTCTGCTTGGTCTAGTCTCGTTTGAAGCTTTCTGCTGTATTTTGAAATTCTCTAAATAACTCTTCCATTTCTTTAAAGTCTGTTATATCTTTTCTTATGTTTCTATCTCTGTAATGACTTTTTTCATTTTTTATTCATATCCTGAAATATTTTTGTGGCTTCTTTGTGTTGATTTTCAACTTTCTCCTCAATTCCATTCATCTTATTTGCCATCCATATTCTGAATTCCGTTTCTGACATTTTGACAATTTTCTTTAGGTTGGGTTCCATTGCTGGATACCTTATTGTGATCCTTTGCGGGTGTTAAACAGCTTGTTTTTAATGTTGCCAGAGTTCTTATGCTGGTTCCTTCTCATCTGAAACCTCTTCTTTCACCTTAAGGCAGATAAGTTTGCAGTGCACCTGTTCTCCTATGCTGGGAACTCTCCTACTTAGTGAAAAGAAGGAGAGGTCCCTGGCTGGTGCACTTATGTCCTTCTTCAGAGGATTGACCCGGTGAAGGAGGGACAGATGCACTGAGAGCCTGTAATGCAGCCGTTGCACTGCATCTACGCATTCCCCTCTGGTTGTCACAGTCCAAGCCGATAGTGGAAGATATTCATACGGAATTGCGAGTTGGTCTTCAGGCTGCTGTTGGAAGGTTGGGCAGGGGGCTAGGCAATTTCCTCTCTATGGAGGTGGGTGGCATGAGAGTTTGCTGTGCTCAGACCACCCTGTGATGGTGGCAGTGGTGGCTGGGTGAGGCTATTTAGGTGGTGCCTCCAAATGTCAGGGCTGGTGTGTTCACTCCACTCAGTTCCAGGGAAAGTGGTGGTACATGGTGGGAGGTGGCTTCTGGAGAGGGGGAATGCAGTGGTGTGTGTGTGGGGGGAGCTGTACCATGGTGGTCATGTAGTTCAGGCCATGGTTAGTGTCATTGATTTGCATGGTACACTGCATTGCCAGGGTGCCAGCACATGGGGCAACTGAGGCGTGCGGGCATGGGGCTAGGGAGGCTTGGCAGGTCACGAGAACTTGGCTGGCAGCCAGGCAGGTTGTAGGACCTTGGCTGGTTCCTGTGTAGGTTGCAGGAAGTTGTCCAGAGCCTAAGAGGATCATGGGACATGACGGGCACCTAGTTGGGTCAAGGGTCCTTGGCTTTCACCTGGGCTATTCATGGGACCATGGCCAGTGGTGGGGTGGCTTGCTGAACCACAGAAGCTGGGCTGCTTGTTACCAGTGGGGCTGAGAGACACATAATTAATGTCCCATCAGTGAGTTGCAGTGGCTGAGGCTCTTCCTCTGCCCAGGTCTGACTGCAGCAGCTACTGTGGTGCTACTCAGTCAGCATGATGGCACTATTGAGATGGCGAGATGGCAGTAGCAGATGCTGAGTGCTGATGGGTACCTAGTCTGCTCAGATCCCTTGGAGGCATTCTGTGTATTGTGTATACTACACAAACCGTCAGTGTTGCTGACCTCTCTGAAGACTGGGTGCTCTGGTGCTGAGAGCTCAGAATGGCATCTGTTTCAGTGACCCAGAATCAGAAGCCAGGAGGACCCCACTGTGCCTGCTCTCTGTTGCGATGCTGCAACATTGCTGATGCAATGCACAATTTCCAAGCAACTCGCTGATCAGTTTGGAGGCCTGTTGTAGTGCGGGACCCCCCTCATAGCTTGTGTTGCAGTGTCTAGTGGGAGAATGTTTAGCCCCAAATATCTGTTTCCCTGACCATTTCCCATGTGTAGATGCTTCTCCCAGGTACCTTCCCACCTTACTGTGTTCCTCCATGACAGAGTGGCCCAATGCAAAGTCCCACAATCATTTCACTTCACAGATTCTCTCTCCACTCAGCACACTGGCATGGCACTGCTGGGGGATGGGAGATGGGTGGTGTCAGCAATATAAGACTGTCTTTTCTGCCCTCTTCAGTGTCTCTTTCCTTGATATAATCTTAAAAACCAGGTACTGTGATTGTTCATCTGATTTTTGGTTCTTCTGAGGTGCTTCCTTGAGTGGATACTTGTTGAATTTGGTGTTCATGTTGAGGGGCAATCATTGGAGATATCTATTTGGTCATATTGCTCCACTCCTTCTACCAGGTTTGTTTGCAAATCATAAATTTATGTGGTCAAATGATACCTTAGGGATACTGCAGATGTGTTAAAGATACAGATACAAAAATTAAGCAATAAAATGTATACTGAAAATGCTGTTGGAAAATAGTTTAATTTTGACATGAATGATGGATTTCATGAGGGGGAAACATGAAAGTAAGCAGTAAAAGCTATAAAAAGAATCGTAAACTTGAGTACCTAAATATTAATAATGTCTAATTACTTAGGCATTCCACAAAATCTACTGGAAAATACAGCATAATGAAATAGAAATCCTTATCCCATAATAAAAGTTCTTACTAATTAATAACAAAAGGATGAATCCTCATAACAAAAGATACTAAAGATATGAAGAGATAATCTACAAAATACAAAATATAAAGACAAAATACAAATATTTTAAAGTCTCAAATCGTCCTGATAATCAAAGAAGTTGAAATTTGCAAATATAAGTCAGCGTAACTTCAATATTAAAGTATGGCTGAGACATAACTAAAAAAATACAATTCAATCTCTCATATGAAAATAGATGCACAAATTCTAAACCAAAAATGTTAACATATGTGTCATGGTTTAAATTGTGTCCCCAGAATTTATGTTGATATCCTAACTCCCAATATCTTAGAATGTGACCTTTTTTGGAGATAGGCTCTTTGCAGAGATAATCAAGTTAAAATAAGGACATTAGGGTGGGCCCTAATCTAATATGACTGGTGTCCTTCTGAAAAAGGGAAATTTGAAGATGGATAGGTATACAAGGAGAATGCCATGTGAACATAAAGATGGTCATCTACAAGCCAAGGAAAGGGAGTGAGGAACAGATCATTCCTTCATAGCCCTCAGATAGTACCAACCTTCTCAACACATTGACTGAAGGCTTCAAGCCTCTTGAACTGTAAGACAATAAATTTCTGTTGTTTAAGTCACCCAGTTTGTGGTACTTTGTTATGTCAGCCCTAGAAAATTAATATAATATGTAATCCAGCAATGCAGAGAAAGAACAGTATATTACAAATGAAGATTTATTCCTGGGATGCAAACTTAATTTTATATTCAAAAATCAATCAATGTAATTTAGTACATTAAGAGAAAAAGATGATGAATCATATGATCATCTCAATATATGTAAAAAATTGAGAAATGCAACCACCATTCATAATTTTAAAAAGTCATAGTAAATTAGAAATATCAGAGAACTCCATAGGTTGATGAAGAATCTCTGCAAAAATTCTGCAACAATCCTTATAGTTGATGGCAAAATATTAAAAGCTTTCCCTTAGAGATTGGAAATACAACAAAGATACCTGATATCACTGCTTCTATTCAACATAATAAAAAAGTTGCTAGGGTAATAATTCAAGATAAAGAAGTAAAATGCACATGGATTAGAATTAAATAAAAAGGAATACAGGCTGGAATGGAAGAAATAAAACTGAAATAAAAGTGAGAAAAGTTCAAAAGCATCTATAAATAAACAAATAGAATTACTTAGCAACATATAAAATATACAAAAATTAATTATAAATAGCAGAAATAAACATAGAAATAAAAAGTTAGAAGATACTAATTAAAATAGCATCAAATACTAGGAATAAACACAACAAAATATGTAGAGGTTCCCTACACTAAAAACTACAAAACATTCTCAAAATAAAGAAGACCTAAATAATGAAGGTATATACCATGTTTATGGATTGAAAAATGCAATGTCCAGAAATGTCAATTCTCCTCAATTTACTCTGTGGTCTCAGTGAAATCATGGTCAAAATCCTAGTGGAATACATTATTCATTTATTTTTGGGAGAAGCCGACAAACTTAATCTAAAATTCACATGGAAATCACAGGGCAAAAAATAGCCAAGTTAATCTTAAGGGAAAACAAAGCTGAAGGACATTCACTCCAGGTGTCAAATTCTATTATAAAGCTGTAATGAATATAACAGTCTGGTGTTGGTGCACAGGTAGACAAACTGATCAGTGAAACAGAATAGCTTAGAAATAATCCCACACACATACGGTGATTTATGACGAAGGTGACATTATGATACAGTGGGAAAAGAGCAGTTTATTAAATGGTATTGAGTGTATTAATTATAAATATTGAAAAAAGCATGTCTGTACTGTACTTCTTAGTATGTACAAAAACAATTCCAGATGGATTTCAGTAATAATTATGAAAACCATTCTAATTTTAGGGGAGAAACATAGGAAAACATCTTCATGATTATAGAGTAGTCAGAGATTTTCTAAACAGGATATAAAAGGAAAATACTACCCAAAAAGGAAAGAAAAATGACACATTAGAGTATATTAGAATTAAGAAGTTCTGTTCATTAAAAGACACCATTAAGAAAGTGAAAAAAACTGAGAGACAATGAGAAAATATTCTCAATACCTATTTCCAACAGAGACTTGTATCCAGAATACATACTGACTCCTACAAATCAATTAAAAACTATACTGCAATAGAAAAATGGGGGAAATAGTTGAACAATCACATCACAAAAGAAGATATTCAAATGGCTAAGAAATATATGAAAAGGAACTAAACCATCGCCATGCATCAGTAAAAAGGAGGAAGGGAAAAAACAACAAATTTTTCTTTCCTAGAAGCCTTTGCACAAGACTATTGCTTTTGTCTCATTGGCCAGAACTATATCACTTTGCCAACCTTAGCTATAAGGAATAACGATCTTAGGAGTATTTGGTTTCTCTAACTTCTGTTGTGTAATTGGCCAAAGAGAAGGAGGTTAGATATTCGTAGTGAGTAGGGTCTGTCACAGTGTATGATATAGTCAAATATCTCTAAGAGGTGTATTGAAAAGAGAGGTCTAGAGCTCAGCAGAAAGGTCAGTCTGGAAATAATAATTGAGGTTCATAATTATGCAGAGGGTATTTTAAAGCTGTGGCTATGGATATAATCACTGAAAAGAGTGGCTAGAATGAGTAGAGAGCTGAGGATACAATCCTGCTGTAGGCAAAAATTTAAGAATCTAGAAGAGAGAGGAAATCACAAAGGAGTTTGAAGAGTGGCTAGGGTGACAGGAAAAATCATGAGAAAATGTTTGGGGAGAAAATAGTTTGGGGAAAAGGGGAGAGGATTTCAAGAAGAAATTAGGCAACACTTCAAATGTTAATGTTGGATCAAGATAGGAAATATCTGAAAGTCCTCTTTAAATTCAAAAAGCTGAAAAAGTGTTAATTTAGGCTAATCAGAAAATACCGACTTCAAAATATACTACAAAGGAACCAAAACAACATGGTCATGCATAAAAACAGACACAGGGACCAATGGAATAGAATACAGAACCCAGAAATAAATCCACACATGATGCTGGGGAAATTGGATAACCATATGCAGAAGAACGAAACTAGACCGCTATCTCTCGCCATATACAAAAATTTAATCAAATAAAATGGATTAAATAATTAAATCTAAGACCTAAAACTATGAAACTACTAGAAGAAAACATTGGGGAAATGCTTCAGGACATTAGTCTGGGCAAAGAGTTTTTGAGTAAGACCTAAAAAGCACAGGCAACAAAAGCAAAAATAGACAAATGGGATTATATCAAGCTAAAAACTTTCTGCAGCCCAAGTGCCCGTCAATTCATGAGTGGATTATTAAAATTTGGTATATGTATACAATGGAATATTAATCATAACAAACGACAGTGATCTAGCACCTCTTATATTTTCCTGGATTGAGCTTGAGCCCATTATCCGAAGTGAGGTATCACAAGATCGGAAGAATGGGCTCCACTTGTACTTGCCATCAAATTGGCACTAACTGATGAACACTAGGGTGCTCACATGGCAGTAATACTCTCCAGGGATTAGAGGGATGAGGGGTAAACCCACAACTAAAGGACACGGTGAGCATTGTAGAGGGGAAGGGCATGCCTCTAACCCTCACTTGGGTGAGGCAAAGACATAAAATGTAACCAAAATGTTTGTACACTCATAATACCCTGAAATAAAAATAAAAATAAAAATCTTCTGCACAGCAAAGGAAACATTCAAAAGAGCAAAGAGACAGCCTATAGAATGGGAGAAAATATTTGCAAACTATCTGATTAATTAATAATTAATAAGGAACTCAAAAAACTCAATAGCATAAAAATAAATAATCCAGCTTAAAAATAGGCAAAATATCTGAATAGAAAATTTTCAAAAGAGACATGCAAATGGCCAACAGGTTTATAAAAAAGTGCTCAACATCACTAATCATCAGAGAAATTCAAATCAAACCCACAATGAGATATCATCTCACCACAGAATTGTTTTTATCAAAAAGACAGGGATAATGGATGCTGGCATGGATGTAGAGAAAGGGGAACCCTCATACACTGTCAGTGGGAATGTAAATTATTACAGCCACTATAAAGAACAATATGGAGGTTCCTCCAAAAAAACATGAAAATAGAACTATCATATGATTCAGCAATTCCATTGCTGGATACATATTCAAAAGAAAGGAAATCAATGTATTGAAGAGATATCTGGACTCCCATGTTTCTTGCAGCATTATTCACAATAGCCAAGATATGGAATCAACCTAAGTATCCATTAATGGATGGATGGGCAAAGAAAATGTGGTATATATACACAATGGAATATTATTCAGCTATAAAAATAATAAAATCCTGTCATTTGTGGCAACATGGGTGGAAGTGGGGATCATTATGTTAAGTGAAATATGCCAGGCACAGAAAGACAAATCTTGCATGTTCTCACTCATATGTGGGAGCTAAAAAAGTGGATCTCATGAAGATAGACAGTCAATTGGTGGTTACCAGAGGGCAAGAAGGGTAGAGGGGAAGAGGAAGATAAAGAGAGATTGATTTATGGGTACAAAAGTACAGTTAGATAGAAGGAATAAGATCTAGTGTTCGATAGTTCAGTAGAGTAAGTATAGTTAATAGTCTACTGTATTTTTCAAAATAGCTAGAAGGGAATAACTAAAATGTCCCCAGCATAAAGGGAAGGTAAATACTTGAGGTGATCACTACACATTACATGAATGTCAAAATATCACATGTACCTTGAAAATGCATACATCTATTATATATCAATAAAAAAATACTTACGAATTGAGGGTACTTTCACTCCATTTCTGTTAAGTATTCAATGTCAAAATGGTAGGGAATTATTTCTTTTTTGGCTTGGCAAGATACAAATGAAATTGAGACAAATTTCAGAATTTAATTAACACCTTCCACAATTGTTATACTCTGGTCATGGGGCCTAGCTTTGGGTGCTACATTTTAAGCCCCTAATCTTCATTCGTGCAATTCATTAAGACAAGTTGGAGAGACTTGCTAAATGTGTAATCTCAGTTTTGCTTTCTTAGCTTGATCAAAGTTGGGATTGATATTAGCATGGCTCTCATTATTTTCACTGAAAGTGACCATTATTTCTTTCTCCCTAGTTTCCTAATATCCATAAAGGACTCAGGGTCACTGCAGGACTTGCCACTGCAGTGTTGAGTAAAGTTGAAAAAAAGTCAGTCATTTGTCTTGTAGCACATTCCTCAATCCATACCCACATACCTGCTAACAGTTCTGATTTTCACATGTGTTATAAATGGCCTAAATAGAAATTTTAAAAATCTGTGAGCTGAATAATATTTTGTGCTATCAATGTCATTTAAAAATTTCTCTGTGTCTTTTGTTTAAATGAACAAATTATGGGTACCATAAGCTAATTCCCACCATACAGGGAAGTCAACCAGGTGGACATTCAGTATTCCTTCCCAACCATATTGAGGAAAAGGAAATCTATAAACTGATTTGTCTCAATGAGAATTTTTCCACTTCATAGTTTCGTATTTTAAGTTGTGTTGCATTTTAGGTTTGACTTCTCTCAGTTATTAAAGTTATAACCTTTCTTTTTAAAGTCATCAGATGGTAGGTGCTTTGGCAAATATAAAATGATTACAAAGAAAATATGAATAATTGAAATGAAGAATGACCTTTTTAAGAGAATACAAATATTATAAACAGAGTGATGTGCAGAAACCTGGTATTCCATCTCCATGCCCACAAATTAGCTCCTGGTTTCCTGTTTCTCTTAGTAAAATACTGTAATTATATCTCCTTCCTCATACTTTCTGGCCCCCAGGAATACTTTCTATTTTTTAAATATTCTGTTTAAATTCATATTTGTGCTTTTTGACAAAAAAAAAATCCTCAGCCACTGCTACAAACTGGTATCAGAAAGATAAAATTGAGTACACACAGTTTTTTAGCAATTGATTATATCATGTGGCATCTGGAGGACTGGCTGATTTTTAAAAATTTTGCTCTTGATATTTTATCAGTATGAAGAGCTAATCAAGCACATGTTCCAGGGTCTTCGTTGCCAGTGCTGTGGTTCGCTATTAGGATGGCACAACTTAGAGAAGTAGCCTGCCCCAGAAATTCTACCCTCTTATGACCCTCTGGTGGCAATATGTTTCCCTCTTTATACAGTCATTTAATTGATGTAGTTCATCCTTCTTTCCTCTCATTCAATCAGTTTCTATTTACATGCATTTCAATGACATGTCATTTTTTGAGGAATTCTCAGAAGGAATTGAACATAGCATTGCTGTTCAGATTCCTTCATTTCCTTCTTCCCCTTCATTTCTTATTTTCTTCCCTTCTCCATCTTTTCCTCCCTCCCTTCCATTTTTCCTTATTTCTATCCTTACTTTAACAAAGATTTGTTAAGGTTCTACTGGGATCACTGGGCTCAAAACAGAAAAATAAGGCAAAGATCTGGTCTGAAAGACACTTAAGAGTCTGACTACTTTCTTCAATGGGTTCCTTAGGCTTACACAACAAAAGCTTCATGAAATCAACTGGATTTGTTTAGCAGATTCTTTACCTTGGTTAGGATTTTAAAAATTTAGAGGCCCATATTCAAAGTCCCTCAAAGTATTCCAAAGTATTTTTGTAATAAGACATTTATATGCAATTGGTATACTTCTTGTAAACAAGCTCCATCTGAAGACCCGCTAGATCACAGAATGAGTGAAGTTGATCAGCTTGGTTTGCTTTCTTCACTGTGTTTACTTTCAAATGAGAAAAGTCTTGAGAATATTCTTCAATTAATATTTTCACAGCCAGAATCATCTTTGCCCTACTCCTAATTAGTGTATTTTTCTGCATTTTTGTTTCATAATTACAATGTTACACTGTGGCTCCTTTTCACTGTGTGTCTTGGCAAGGGATAAGTGGAAAATGTGAGAAACATTCTATCTAAAAGAGTTATTTTTCTATTCATAGCCTAAGATATTTTTCTATTAATGATTTATAAGTATGCGAGGAAATTTAGTGGTATTAATTCTCCTCTTATATCAGGATCTTTGAACTTGAAAAAAATTTGTAGCTACGTGTCTGCTTTAGTGAGACAGAGTTTAGTGATGTTGTCAAAGACCCGATTGGTTTATTTTTAAAGTCAAATGTTTTTTATCCCCGCAAAATTTAGATTTGCTTCCAGTCTTACTTATTTTTCCCTTAGAAGTTTGAAATGGGAATTGACTGCTTTATGCTTTACCGGGTTTCTAAAGAACTTTTTATTTCTAGGATGGCTGCTGGGCCATCAAACCAGAAAGAGAACTACCATTTGGCAAGATGATCGCTGCATCATGTTAGGGAGTTTGAAAATTCCATTCTAACTATGTTCTGGGCATAATAGATTTTTTTAAATTTCAGAATATTATGGGGGTACAAACATTTTGGTTACATGTAACGCCTTTGCCTTGCCCAAGCCAGGACTACAAGTGTGCCCTTTCCCCCATACAGTGCGCTTCGTTTCGTATCCATTAGTTGTGAGTTTACCCACCCCCATCCCCCAATTTTTTGAAACCATTTTAAGGTGCAGCTTGTCATAAAAAAAAAAAAAAGTTCTAATATCTTAATAGCTTCGTGTGACCCAGGAAGGCTATTTTGTCATCTGAGAATATAGTCCCTGGGCAGGTAGTCTTTGCCGGATCATAGGAGTGAACAAGCCGTAGGCTTGCCCACTGTCCTCTTGTTCTATAGTACTGATGTTCAGAAACTGGAGATCTAATCTTATCCACTTTTAAATAAAATATTTCAATTAAATCATACTTGAATTCAACAGGAAAAAAAGAGTTAAAGTACTTGCTAAACTCCACTCCTCAAAGGTAATGGCTTTTGTCTTCGTTTTTAGCACTTCAGGATATTCCTTAGTAACTCTAAAAGATTCATTTGCTTCTCTCTCTGTTTTTTTATTTATCATCTTTGAGCAATATGCATTGACTCTGAGTTATGAATGAGGAAGAATAGCTTCCTCATGCCATATATCACCCTTTTCTTCTAAATATGGGTTAGTAAATATCAATTTTTGTTTACCCATATTACATTTTATAATTTACATAAGGACACATTTCTTTCTTTATCAATTTTAGAAAGTATCTCTTGATTCCCTGCCATGTAAAATGAAAAATCTAGATGCCTCCACTTCCCTCCAGCCCTACTCTTGCACATCTCACTTTCTCTCAGTTATAACATCACTTTCACATTATCAAGGCATATAACATGTACATTCATTATTCATGCTATGTGTCAGTTGTGATTAAAAAATCAAAAATTGTAAAGGACAGTTACAGATTCAAAGAATGTGGCTTCCAAGGTCACTTTGGTTATGGCCACTTCAATAAGGAGGAAAGGGGAAAGTGGAGCATTCTTGTAGGTTCTTTGGTACAGGTACACATTACCTCTGCCCACACTTGGCTGGGAAGCATTTAGTGGTGTGGTCATACCTAACTGCACGAGGGGTGGGGATGAGTGATAACCTGAAAACTCTAGTTTGTGTCTCATTTGGCATGTGCGCACATGTATGCATATGTGTAGAATCACTCCCCAGAGGTGGAGTTATTTGGCAAAGCAGCATATGTATTTCTAAATTAGATGAGTATTGCCAGATTGCTCCCCACAGGGGCTCTCCCACTTGACATTCCCACTCACAGTGTATGGGAATGCATGTTTCACTATAACTTCAAAATAGAGAGGTTATAAAATGTTTTATTTTGCCAATTGAAAAGATGAAAAATGGTATCTCAATGTGGTTTTAATTTGCATTTTTTTTCTATTTTGAGTGAGGTCGAGCATCTTTTATATGTTTAATAGCCTTTTGTATTTCCTTTTTTGTGAACTGCCTGGTCACATCTGCCTAATGTTGTTAGTAGGAGTTGGCTTCTTGCTTAATTGTAGGGTCACTTTATGTATGGGAATGATTAAAGTCAATGAGTATTATGCAGCATTTGTCAGCAGTGAACTAGAAACGAAGAACATACTTATTACCTTAAATGAATGAAGGTCAGCCCATTTCAAGACCATGCCATTTTTAATTAAAGATATAATTTTTCCTGTTGTATATGGAGTGTTATATTTTGCCTTGTATGAGGCACATATTTGGCAAATGCAGGGTACACGTTTATACACAGAACTTGCCCAAGGAACTAACTTCACCTTTAATTCTATTTCTACCTTAATTATATATTCCACAAAAGGAACACCTTTGATGCTTCCTCTCTATATTTGGTATGAAGACAAGACAAACTAAAAACATATTGAAAAATTTCCCCACTTTCCATTAAGGAGAATCTAAATCTGGAGTGGGAACTTTAAATATGACAAATCTGATACTTTCATAAAATTTAGAAGAAGAATGTCAATTAGGGTTCAGTAGGAGTCAGAAGTGCTGTACGATCAATCAGTAGAAAAGAATTGGTAAATTGCAGTGTGTTGAAAGCTCCCACACTTGCAATTTTAGGCATGCCAATTTTCAATTTATTTACTATACAATTATAAATGGATGGTATCTGAAAAAAACCTAAAATTTATAAAGATTTTGACTTTAAATGAATGGAGGGAGAAAGAAGTGATATTAAATAGTGAAGTTATTTAAAAATCAATGTGTCTATAAAAGTAATTCCTGTGTCTTCAATTTAGTTCATTATCTTAACATACTACATTAAGTTTTGTTTTATTTTATATGTTTTTAGAGACAAGGTCTCACTCTGTCACCTAGGTGGGAGTACAGTAGCACAATCACAGCTCACTGCAGCCTCAAAGTCCTGGGCTCAAGCAGTCCTCCTGCCTCAGCCTCCCGAGTATGTAGGACTACAGGTGCATGCCACCATGCCTGGCTAATTTTTTATTTTTTAATTTTTCATACAGATGAGGTCTCGCTATGTTGTTTAGGCTGGTCTCAAACTCCTAGCTTCAAGCAGTCCTCCTGTCTGGGCCTCCCAAAGTGTTGGGATTACAGGTGTGAGCCACTGCACCAGGCTGATTTTAATTGGCAAATGATAATTGTACATATTTATGGAATACATAATGATGTTACCATACATATAATGTATAGTGATCAGATCAGGCTAATTAGCATATCCATCATTTCAAACATTTATGATTTCTTTGTTGGGAATGTTCAATATCCTTCCTCTAGCTATTTGAAGCTATGTATTATTGTTCACTATAGTCATTCTGAAGTGTGTCAATTATTTCTTTGTGTGCCATACATTTTACAAATAAGTAGACAATTTTATTCAATTTGTAAGTATTATATCCTTTGTCAGTAATATAGAACTTTTGAGGACTATATGTGTTAATAAAAGTGTGGGGAAAAATGATGAGTGGAGTTC
This sequence comes from Indri indri, assembly GCA_004363605.1. Lineage (NCBI taxonomy): Eukaryota > Metazoa > Chordata > Mammalia > Primates > Indriidae > Indri > Indri indri. The sequence continues at coordinate 82,382 of RJWJ010000700.1, read as the reverse complement.
TAATGACAATGCGTTAATAGTATCTTTTGACATAATGGAGCCATTGATGCCAGTAAGTTCTTCCAGTTAATATAAAATAGTAATGACATAATAGACATAAGGAAAGATCAATAAAATAATAATTATGATATGATAGAAATAAAACAATCTATATCATGATCAAATGACTTCAATAAATGGTTAAGTCACAAATTAACAGATGTAGAAGAATGCAGACATGGAACTTAATCTAAAAGTAATATTCATGGAAGTTATTAGCATTATTGTAAATTTTGGCCTGAGAATAGCTTATAGAAGAAGTAAGATTTTTAAACTTTACTACAGAATTCCTTCCTTAGGTGTTAAATAATTTTATGATGTATTAAAATTCAACATGAAGGAAAGTCATTGAAGGAGTGACTTAATAATTAAATTGTGAAATTAGTGATAAAGATGACTATATCATCGAAAACTTATTTAATGTATCATCGGTCAGTGTCTTTTTTCTTTTTTTTTTTTTGAGACAGAGTCTAACTCTCTTGCCTGGGGCGAGTGCCGTGGCATCAGCCTAGCTCACAGCAACCTCAAACTCCTGGGCTCAAGCAATCCTACTGTCTCAGCCTCCCGAGTAGCTGGGACTACAGGCATGCGCCACCATGCCCGGCTAATTTTTTTTTTCTATATATATTTTTAGCTGTCCGATTAATTTCTTTCTATTTTTTTGGTAGAGACGGGGTCTCGCTCTTGCTCAGGCTGGTCTCGAACCCCTGAGCTCAAACAATCCGCCCGCCTCGGCCTCCCAGAGTGCTAGGATTACAGGCGTGAGCCACCACGCCCGGCCCGGTCAGTGTCTTTATATCCTATTTACTTTGACAAAACTCTATTTCGTCAGTTCACAACCAGCACAATTGGGATGGATTTTATTTGATTTTACATCATTAAAGAAATAAGTTGACCATTGATTTGTATTTTTAAGGTGATAAGGTAAGCAGTAAAATGGAGATGACTATAAAAGTCTCAAGTGTAATTTCTCAAGCTGCAGACATTATGGATCTTTTATGTGTATCTGAAAGTCAAAAATGACATGGAGGAAAAACAATTAGAGCATAGTAATATATGTAATAATTTAGCATCACCTAGGTGAAATATGGAATTCTTTAAAAATACAATCTTAAGTCACTGTTACATTTGATTAAAATTGCTTTCATAAAGTTGCCTAAAAAAACTCATAAAAATTTGATGTGGGTTCCAAACATGCACTAAAGACCATGAACTTATTCTGTGGTTTCTGATCCTATCAGGCATCCTGCTCTGGGATGTGGGTATTTCCAAGGATGGCATCAAATTCCCAAGACCTGAATTATTCCCCTACTCTCTGGTTTGTTACCTTGCCTATGCTTGAATTAGAAATGATGCCACTATATTTTAAGAAAGCACATTGCTAACTTAGGGAAGGACTTTTATTGTTCTTTGGTGGTGTTATGTTTGAACATCTCTCATAGTTTGTTTCACATTCTGCCACATGGTTTAGTCATTTGTAATTTTCTTATTGTCATTACTAAATTGTAAGTTCATTTAAGGAAGATACTGTGCTTTAAATCATTTTTTATCACCTGCCAAGAATGGTCCAGTGGTTTGCCTATAATAGATGTTCAAGTAGGATTTTCTTGACTTTCATTGCTTTTGGGGATATTTCCTTGTTGGCTCATAATTTTTGTTAGAATTCTAATTGTCAATATATTTGCTATGGGGTGGTACACAAACTTAGGCATTTATTGGGCATTTATTATGATGTATGAAAGAGACTGTTTCACAATTTTACTTGTGTTTTATGAACTTTCTCTTCTTTCCCGGACTTATTCTGAGATGTTTAGGAGTAAAATATACAAAAGCTGAAAACAATGCAGGTTTTGCCTATATTTGTAATATGAGTAAGTTAAGGTGTTTTTGTGTACACAAATTGGATAATTAATTTCGGAATAAAACAGAGTCTACTGATTTCATTCATTCATTAATTTATTCAACATAGACCTTAGATAAGAATCTGGTGGGAAGGGCAGATAAGCTAATAAGCAAATAAACCAATATGAGTTATTTATTTGAAAATTGAGAAATTTTCCATGAAGTTCATGAATAGAAAGATGTGATACATAATAAGCTGGGAAAGAATTGTTACTTGGCATAGCCAGAGAAGACCTAACTTAGATGTTCAAATCAAGATTGGAAAGATGAAAGGAGCCAGTCATGTGGAGGAGTGGACATGTGGGACCATGTAGGCAAAGGGAAGAGCAAAATGTCTAGAAAATAGTTGATTATTAAACTGAAAAAAGACCAATTATTTCACTTCAAGTTTTATTTACATATATTCAATAACTTATTGAAAATTCTTCTTGGTACAAAAAGGAAGATGAATTATAATTTATTGACTATTTTTATGTGCCGGTTTCTTTCCAGATGCTTTACATTTCCAAATGAACATACCATAAATACCTTATATTCTGGAGGCTTATTATCAAATTCATCATCTTCTGAAGTCTACCTAATTCTTTTGAAATTTCTTATCCTGCTAAGTAATAGCTACCATTCATTTAGTTGTCCAAGTCCTAAGCCTAAAACGGCTTCTAGATCTCCCCATCTCCAACACTCAATTTGTACACATATTTATTCATTATACTCAATAAAGTCTTGATCTATTACCTTTGTCTCTGTCCCTATTGCCACTCTCACCAGATCTTACTCATCCTAGTGAATATCCTCTTCACTGTTCTTAGTTAATTTTTACCCTTCTCCAATTCATCCTCCAAAAGTCTTCCAAGAATGATCTTTCTTGAGCAAACAGGACATTAGCTCCTTGGTCAGAATATTTTATTGGATTCTCATCACCTTTAGGGAAAAATACCAAATTCTTTGGCATGGTATGCCAGTCTCTTGATTCTCTGGCCCTCACTTACCTGACAAACATAATTTTCTATAACTGTTCTTTAATATCTTCTTACTATTAATATAAATCTCTTGCCAAGACTACTCTTACATCTTCATGTCAGTTATACCATTCTTCTTTCTGTCTAGAATGCCACCCTTAAGATAGTATCACTAATAAACTCTCATATGAATCCTCAAAGCCTCAGCCCAAGGTTATCTTCCTTGTGAAGAGTTCCTTTATTCTTCTAGGCATCCCTGGACTTCTTTCCCCTCTTTCCCCACTACACATTGTAATTACAGTGGTTTCCATATTCTATTACAGTGGCTTATAAGCCTGTATCCCTACCACTTCTTAGTCCCCTTGGATACAGGGTCTCCCTTTTCATCTTCATCTTCTCAACCCTGGTGGTCATATGTGAAATACAGTAAATGTTCTATAAATATTTGTTGAATAACAGTCAAAACTGATGAAATACCTGTCAGTTTTCTTAGTGGCTTCTCTTGATTTTGCTAATGGTAAGCTATGGCTTAGAGGAGTTAAACTATTAGTAAGTGGTAGAGTTAGCATTTGATATCAGAATTATCTGATTGCAAAGTAATTTCTTCCTACTTATAGGACTGCTCCTCTGTTGGTTGACTACACTTCTTAACTTAACTATACATATCCTTGAGGGCAATACTGAGCTTAGTTACAGGAGTTCCTAAACTTTGCCTGGACAAATCTGTTACAGGATGGAAACATACAGAATCAATAAGCCAGTTACCTCTCATGTCCTTAATCCTTTCCACATCACAGCCTTAGTAGCTCTGCTAGATTGCTAAATCTTTAATCCTTTCCATGTCTCAGCCTTATTAGCTCTGCTAGACTGTAGGAATCTGTCCTAGACCTTTGGAGGACTGTAGGTGAAGAAAAAACATATTGTTAGCTAGCCATATACCGTGCACTTGCCCTTATGTATGAACAAGGAAAGTCATGAGGAAGTGGATAGAGATAATAGCAACTTAAAATAATCATCGTTAAAGGTTATGGTGATATTTACACCAAACAATTTACAATATAGTGCTTTATACCTTTCTAGAATATTGGGTTATTGCCTCAGCAGAAATATAACCATTTTGTGAGATGCAATTTGAGGAATTTCTTAACATGAGTAATAATGAACGTATCTTAATGGAAGTAGGTACTGAAGTCTTTTATTGGTCTTCAACCAGTGTCATTAAAGAATGTGTCCAGTCTTTTCAAATGTCAACCAACTAAGAAAATACTTAGTTTCCTAACTGACAGGCAGGAATTAACTTATGATGACATAAAACAACTGTTCTTTCAAATAAAAAAAAAAGACTTAAAAGTCCTCTGTTCTCAGACAATTGAGAGCCTACCAATATATAATCTATAATATTGCAAGCAGAAGGACCACTGAAAGAATTTATATCACTATTGGCTAAGGAAAAGGACAACTATCAAAAATATGTCTATTTATGCTGCTAACATGAGAAATATTAATATTCAATGATTCCCAGTCCTTCTCTAAACTCCCAAAGTAGATCGTCCATATATATACATGGACAACACTGCTTTCTGGTTGATGTGCTGCCACTGTATCTGCCCTTAATCTTGATACTATAGAGCATCTCTCATAGTAGAGTTTTAAAGTTGTGTGAAATACAAGAAGCAAAGGATATTGGTGTTAAGTACAAAAGAGGCAAAAAAATTTTAAGTAAAAAAGTCTGGTTGTGCTAAAATGTGAATGACAGTAACACACACACACACACACACACACACACAAGGATGCATAGTAAATTGTAGAAGGCTTGAAGGGAAATTGACTTAATTTGTTTTGCTGGAACCACTCAGCTGGTAGGGATTTCTAATAATCCTAAATTATTTCCAAAATCCTGACCTGTAACTTTTTTTTTATTTTTTTATTTTTTTTGTGACTGCTATCTAGAAGAATACACCTTGCTTCTCTGTTAACACAACACCTACAAACTTAATAGATAGGACCTATTTTGGAAATGGATCTTCCAGGTAACATTTACTTCAAAAATAGTGCTTTTAGACTTTAATAAAAGTTTCCATACACATGATCAAATTATATCCAATCTATACATTTAGACATTAATAAACCTACACTATACATGATTCAAGAAATATTAATAATAGAAGAATTAGCTATGGTCTTATAGTCCCTATGGAAAAAAAAAGATTCTGTAAAGACAGCTGACTTTATTCCAAGCAAGTCTATAAGCAGTATCAACTGAGGGATACTTAAATCTCCATTTCACTAGTTTAAACAGAATTCCTACATTAATATTTCACTAGACTTAAGGATTTGAAACATCATTATTATTGATTTAATTCAACAAATATTTATTGAGCAACTACAGTGGTTAATTACCTGGAAAGTATATCCCCTTAATGTTCTCTAAATCATTACAATTAGCTAAAATGGTAGTTCTCAACATTAAGCAAGTATCTTTGTTTTTGTTTCTCTCTTATTCCTTTATCATGTGACATAGAATTTATTGACTTTATATCAGTATTTAAGTACTTTTAATTTTACATAATAGTATTTAAGTTATGGGATATCAGGAGAAGAATAAACATTATCCAAGGACTTTACCTCCTCTTCTGGGAAAGGGATTAGTACGGTTTTGGTTGTATGCAGGAGATTAAGTATGGTTTACAGAGATGAATATTGGTGCCAAGTTGACAAGGGGTGGACTCGTGATGGTTAATTTTAGGTATCAACTTACTGAATTAAGGAATACATAGAAAATTGGTAAAGTATTATTTCGGGGTATGTCTGTGAGGGTATTTCCAGAGATTGGTGTGTGAGTCTAAGTGGACTAAGTAGGGAGCATCCACCCTCAATGCTGGCAGGCACCATCCTATTGGCTGGGGTGCTAGATAGAACAAAAACAGAGGACAAGCAAATTGGTCTTTCTCTTTACTAAATCTGGGATGCACTCCTCTCCTGCCCTTGGACATCAGCACTCCAGGTTCTTTGGCCTTTTGACTCTAGGACTTACACCAGCAGCCCCCAGGTTCTCAGGCCTTCAGACTTTGGCTGAACCACGCTACTGGCATCCCAGTGTTTCCAGCATCCAGATGGCCTAGGACTTCTCAACCTCCATAACTGTATAAGCCAATTCCCCTAATAAATCTCCTCTCATATCTCTCTCTCTCTCTCTCTCTCTCTCTCTCTCTCTCTCTCTCTCCCTCTCCCCCTCTCTCTCTCTCTGTCCTATTGGTTCTGTCCCCCTGTATAACCCTTAGTAATACAGATAGCTTTGTAAAAATCTCAATTCACAGGCTATATACCAGCCAAACATAATAATTTATGGGGATAGAAATCCAGGCAATCAGTATTTTCTTGAGCTCCTTGGGTTATTCCAATGTGTATCGCAAAGTTGGAAAACATTTCTCCTTTCTTTATAATTTCTGCATGTAATAATTTGAATTTGGAATTTAATATTTATTGTACATTGATGTCTTGGTTTAAACTTTAATTTTAGCATGTTATAAAATATATCTAAATTATTTTATTTTTCTTCTTTAAGCTTATTTTGAGATAAAGAGAACAAAAAGCAGAAAAAAACTTATTCCCCAAGTTTACAGGCTGAATCTAAAAAATGTGCTAGATTGGGTTTAACTGCTATTTGTTTGAAGCCTGAGCTTTTTGCTGCAGATTGTAAAAAAAAAAAAAAAAAATGAAAAATGAAAATGGTATCAGATGCAGAATTGGAATTTGAACCCATAGTTTATACAATTTGACACTATATTACACAGAATAAACTAATAAATTTATTTACTTCAAACATATATCAATGTTTGATAGAGGGACATATCAGGAACAAAGGAAGTGGAAAGTGGAAGTGGAAATATAGCTAGACTTAATGGAATTGAAATAGTAAGCTTAAAAACCTCAGAAAGAAATGTTTACACTCAAAGTGCACTGTTTCGTTCATCAATTTATGGCTGCATGTTCCTAGCTTGCACTTAATATAAGGAATGGGTGTAAATTCACATCAGAGTGGCTAAGTTTTCATGACTTTCTAGAAAATAAAATGATGTAGATACACCTGCTACTCAGATGGAGCATTGCTTTGTTTCTTATGCCAGTACTTACCAATGAATCTAGCCGTGTTAGTGTTCTATCTAAAAGCTCCTCTTAAACCTTGCAATACCTAAGTTTTAGGTTAAATTCTACAAATAGTTTGTTATACACATATAAAGGGTATATGTGTATATATATATATATTCATAATACAATGCATAAAGAGGATAATTTATTTCTCTTATGTCTATGAATAATAGATTATTCAGTGTGGCTCATAAAAATGAGATTGAAATCCTCATCGTGTTCAACTGACCTGATTAAGCCTCTGCATCAGGAAAAAGAAAATGTGGGCATAAGAATCTGGGCGAGGAACTTGAGATTTTTTTCTTTACTCTTTAGCATGTGAGCGAGTAAATATTAATATAATGTTTGGAACTGCCCTAGAAAATAAATGTTCTTACAATTCATGTCATTTTCCCATCAGCATCATAACTAACCAGATAATATTAAAATCATTTTTTCAGCAAAACAGTATTTTATTTTGAGTATTAGAGGAGAGGTATATGTGCTTTGAGGAAGGGTTTATTAAAAATTCTGAAATTACCAGTAATAGAATGCACATCAGTATACATACACAGAAAGCGACATGGCCATATATACTCAGCGTCAAGTTGACATCAATATTTTAAGCATTTTGATAATTATGGCTTAACATATTGTTTTACCTCACTTTACAGAAGAAATGTATATGAAACCATTTTGACTCAATACTTTATTTTATTTATTTTTATTTCAAAATATTAAGGGGGTACAAATGTTTTAGGTTACATGGATCATTTTTGTAATGCTTGAGTCCTGGCTATAGGTGTGCCCATCACCCAAATAGTGTTCATGGTACCAGTTAGGTTAGTTTATTCCCTTTCCCTCATCCTGGGCCCTGGTAACTGTAACCCATCTTAATTTCATTCTTGACTCAATAATCATTCAGCAGCAGGTTGTTTAATTTCCATGACTTTGTGTAGGTTTGAGTGTTTCTCTTGTGATTGATTTCTAGTTTTATTCCACTGTGGTCTGAGAAGATACATTGTATGATTTTTGAATTTGTTGAGACCTGTTTTGTGGCCTAGAATATGATCAGTCTTGGAGAATGTCTCATATGCTGCTGAGAAGAATGTGTATTCTGTAGTTTGGGGGTAGAATGCTCTGTAAATATTTGTTAGGTCCATTTGATTTTGAGTTTGGTTTAAATCTGTTATTTCTTTATTTCTGCTTTATCAAGCTCTGACAGTGGGATATTTATGTCCCCAGCAATTATTTGCTTAGCTCTTACTATTTATTTATTTGCTTAGCTCTAGTAAGATCTGCTTTATGTATTTGGGAGCTTCTATGTTGGGTGCATATATGTTTGGGATTGTTATGTCTTCTTGTTGGATAGGTCCTTTTGGCAGTATATAATGACTCTCTTTGTCTTTCTTTACCTTTGTTGGCTTAAAGTCAATTTTATCTGCTATGAGAATGGCCACACCTGCTCTCTTTTGGTTTCCATTTGCATGAGCTGTTTTTTCCATCTTTTCATGAGGAGTCTGTGTGCATCCTCGTGGCTTAGATGTGTTTTCCGAAGACAGCAGATACTTGGGCCGTGTTTTTTCATCCATTCAGTCAGCCTGTGTCTTTTGAGAGAAGCATTCAATCCAATCACGTTGACCAATAGCATTGATATGTGGTATGTTGGTCTGTTCATCCTGTTGGATAGTCCCTTATTGCTTTGTTTTACATCTTGTTCTGTCATTTTAAATGAGTTGTGTGTTTTGGGGTTTTTATAGGTGAATTTAAACTGATGGGTATCTGTTGTGCTGATTTGTGTATAGTGCTGTTCTGAGTATTTTGTGCAGAACAAGTCTGGTCATGACAAATTCTCTCAGTATTTGCTTGTCTGAAAAGGACTTAATTTCTTCGTCTATTGTGAAACTTAGTGTTTCAGATAAAAAGTTCTAGGATGGAAGTTGTCCAGTTTAAGTCAATTGAAGATGGGGGACCCAATCCCTTCTGGCTTGTAAGGTTTCTGCTGAGAAGTCTGCAGTAAGCCTGATGGGTTTTTCTTTGTAGGTTATGTGATTCTTTCATCTTGCTGCTTATAGAATTTTCTCCTTCATTTTGACTTCGGCCAGATTGATTACTATGTGTCTTGGAGATGACTTATTTGCTATGACTCTTCCTGGTGTTAAATGTCCATCTTGTATCTGTATGTCTGAATTTCTGTTGATGTCTGGGAAGTTTTCCTTAATAATTTCCTCAAATAGGTTTTCCATGTTTTGACTCAATATATTAATGAGTTGAATTATATTTAAAATGTGTTGTTATTTTAAAATAAAAAAAAACTGAGAAAATTGGCAACCAGGCCCTAGCTGATCTAATCCCTGCTCATCTACCCAGTGTATTGCTATGCCATTCTGCCTCTTATTTACTCCACACCAATCATAATCAGTGGCCTTTGATTTCCTCCATTGTTCCAAAATCCATGCTGACTCATGAGACTCAGGCCTCATGCCTGAGGCTTTTGCACATGCTCCCCATCAGAAACATTCTTTTTTTCCCTCATTCTCCCACACCCTTTTCTCAGAGGAAGCACATTTTCCTCCATCTTATAGGATAAAGTCATTTCCTTGGAAAAGCATTTACTGATCCCCAGAGAGGGTTTATTTCTACTGTTTTATGTTCTCCCTGCTCCTTGCACTTCTCCCAGCACCTGTCATGAGTGAAAGTATCCATGTAATTATTTGTTTAACATCTTTCTTCCAGCTAGAATAAAGGTTTCATGAGGACAGGGACTATACAGCACAGGACATTTATAAATGACAGTATAAATATTCCCTAGCTGATTTTAATTTCCCCACAAATGTGGATTCCATGAAGATAAGGTCCTGTCTTTCTTATTCACTGCTCTATTCATAGCCCCTTGATATATAATCTGGCTCCTAGTATTCATTCAACAAATGGTCGTTGAATTAATTGATAAAAAATATTAACTTTTGGTACAGTGAAGAGTTATCTCTTCACTTTTGTCTATTCTGTTAAGCTTTTTAGCTTTTATATATTAGTTTATTTTAAATTTTAGTTTTTTAATGTTTGCATATTAGATATATTGAAGAGAGCTATATTGTATATTAGGTATATTGACACTTGCAATTCGTGTCAACTTTAAATTTTGAAATATCTTTTACAAAATTCACAATGCATAACATAATTTATAAGCAGGAATTATCCGTTAACTATGAATTGTGATTATGACACAACAGTTAAATAGACATGACTGTGAATATATCTACTCAATTACTAGTAGAATTTTAAAGTCAGACTTTGGGAGCCATAGCCACCCTAGGTTTCATCTATCACATCTAAAACATGTCATAAATAAACACAAATTATAAGTGATTTACCCAAGCTCACAAAGATAATTCATGGTAAAAGAAAATTTTAACTCTGATATTCTGACCTATTTTTCTGTTCCACAATACTCCTACATTTTAAGTGTCAGATTTTCAATGAATATAAGGCCAGGACATATTTGTTAATTTCTGTTAAAGTACAACCAGGAAATTGGAATAAGGGCTTTCAGCAAGCAAACACAGCTCCTGGTAACATGACCAAAGAGCCTTACAACACTTTTGCCATAATATGGTATCCATACCAGCCAAAATTATTTTCCTTTTATCTCAAAGTGGATAATTTGCCTGTCTCTTATTCATAATTTGCTTCATACATCTCAGTGAGTTATTTGCCTTGTAGCGTTGAACATGGCTGGCTCTCTGGTTGGATCTGTCTTCGGTGGTATACTTAGGACTCTGCCTTTCCAATCCTGGCTCACAGAATCTGGTTGAATCGTGTGAGTTATTTATACTCTACTATACTGGGACCCTGGCACCAGAATTGGCAGAGTCTATTTTGAACCATGTGCTTGGTCAAATAAGAGTTGAACCAACTCAGCGCTTGAGATCTAGGGTATCCTCTGGTACATGACAACAGGTGTTTAAAAGGAATTGTAAGCCACATGAGTCAAATTGGAAACAACTTGGGTTTACATTTTAATACTATTGGATTTTGCCTATTAGAAAGAAGCCTAGTAGCCATTAATAACCACGCTTGATGGGTGCTACAATGTTAACATTTGAAGGTGGTTTGGGAAAATGCTTAGATAATTGACAAATTAGTAAAAGGTGTTTGGGAACAAAATACCTCAAAATCTCTTTGGCATGGATTATAATGTGTAACATGTATAATGCGTAGCATGTTTTAACACATTTGTCCCTGAATTTTTCCCACTAAAAATAGTAAATTATAAAGATAGAAGGCATAGAAACTGTACTGTTTAAGAGGACAGAGAACAAAAGCTTTAACAAATTTGGTTGGGCACTGCGTCATAGAATCTAAAGATGCCCAATATTGCTGTCATGAAAGGAAATCTAAGATATTGGGAGAATGCCATAATTGGAAGCAAAATGCAAACACTGTTCTGAGAGAACTATTGATTCTTTGCTTTCAGACTACTCATTCGTTTAAGGCTAAATGTGCGAGCTACATCACAGAACACCAAATCACCTTGGAGTTGCTGCCTCTCCAGTGGCAAAACAGCTAATAGAGACAGGCTTGCATTTTATCCTGAAGTCTTCTATCTTTCTTTAGTGTCATTGAACAAGGGCTGCTGAAGTGTCAGAAAAAATATTTATTGCTCTTCCATATGTCACTGCCCTCCTGCCAGTGACATGTGTACTCATCAGTCAAACGGAAACTACCCACCATGTTTGATTTACTGCAGTTGAAGGAAATCTGTTTGTGGGTTCCTATAGCATAAACCATTTCACTAGAGATTAATGCTCTGATTTGCATGCAGTTCATTGGAGTTATATCATTAGTTTTCATGATATATCAGGACTAAATATAAGCAATGTAACTCTGTTTTTTCTCTGTGGGGTCCTGCTTTTCTTCTTTTCCCTCCCTAACCTTTTCATTAACTTTCCCCTTGTTGCTCAGTAAAGCATTATTTACCTTGTGCCATCTCAGGACGTGGTAGAAGATTAAGTGATTAAGTTTTAGCAACACAGAAACCACAAATAAAGTCCCTCTTCAGAACACCTGGCAAATGACTTGAATAGCAACAAAGTTCTAGTCTTGGAAATGGACTTTTAGCAAACATACAATGGTGAACCTGTAGAAAAATAAAATTGAATTTTCTCACTGACATTCATTTATATACTGTGAAGAATGTGGAGTAGGAAGGTTTTCAGAGCTTTCAGAGTTGCTCAATTGTAAGAAAGTTTTCTAACATCCTATAATTCTACTGTATAGGATTCAAAATATATCTGTATTAACTGACATTTTTGCGATATGAGTAAAAACATTCCAGAGGTGCATAATTGAATCTACTTTGACTAGCTATACCTGATTGCTACATGGTATCTGTGGTGATGGCCAGATTGATGACTGAGAACAGCTCCATTTATTCAGGTGCAGGTACAGATAAAAATTGAATGAGATATTTCTTCCATACCCCAACATCTTCAAAAAAGCTCCTGAAGCATATGGAATTCTATTTCACTAGTGCTCCTGAAAAGAATATATCTGTGTAAAACAAAAAGGATTTAATTATAATGCACAAAAACTGAATCTTTTGCACTTTTCAGAAATTAACCAATGGGTTATAAAGATTTCACAAAGTAGACTCCACAAAAAACTGTTAGAAATAATAAACAAATTTAGTTAATAAACAAATTCCACAAAAAACTGTTAGAATTAATAAAAAATAATTAAATGCCTACAATTAACCAGATAGTATTATGCAGTTAAAAATTTATTAAGAAAGTGGATCTCATTTTAAGGATTCTTACCACAGAAACAAAAGCAAAGCAACCTAAGGAAGCTTTGGAGGAAGTTGGATATATCTGTTACCTTGATTGTAGTGATGGTATCATGGGTGTTTACATATGTCCAAACTTATAAATCTAAACATATTGAATATGTGCAGTTCTTTTTATATCAGTTATACCTCAATAAAGCTGTTAGAAAAATAGATAAAATATTTGAATAAATAGTTGATGAAAAATCTCACAAAAAAGTTAGGCAAGTGAATGATGAAGATCTTGAACTTGCATCCATAACAGATATTCTAAATACTTAGACATAAGAGGAGACACCAAGAGCTAAGATGGTGGACCAGAGACACCAGCTGCCAGATCACCTCAGAAAGAAGGAAAAGTTTTAAATGAAAAAGAAGAAACAAACAAACAAACATAGTTTGGGTGCATTTCTGAGGGAAATGTGCCAGAACCTGCCAGAGATTCCATGAGAAGAAGTTGCGGAGCAGGACAAGAAGGAGCAAGATATCAGCAGAGATCAACCCCTGAGAGGCTTGGAGTCCAGCAAGAAGGGTAGGTAGCGTGGTTTGTTTCTCCTTCCCCCGTATCTCTGGCAGTCAGTGGGCTCCCTAGCTGCTGGAGAACACTTCTACCCCCATGAGCCCAAAAGCTGTTGCCACCAGTGAACTGGGAGCTTCTTGAGGACAAAGCACCAGGCTGTCGGTATTCTTGGGGCTTCTTCCCATCACCGCAGTCCTGAGCTGAGATGGTAGTCACCATATTGCTTCTCCACTCACCATGCACCTTTGTCCTCCCCGGGGGCTTCACCTCCTCAGTTTTCATTTTGCTTGTTCCCATACAAACATATCCCAAATCTGGCCCAGACTGCAGGACACACAGGGGGACAGTGGGTCCTGGGGGATCTGTATGACCACAGGGACTGGACATTCTGGGCAAGCTGCCTTCTGGGGAGAGGGACAGAGATGACCACATTACTAGCTTTCTTCCATTAAGACTCTTTTCCTTCCCTTCCCTCCCCACATCCATGGCTGCTAAGAGAGACGATTGAGCTGGGGCTCACCGGAATTGCTCTTCTCCTCTGTTGGTATCTCCACCACACCAGGGGCTTCCACAGAGGGTGAGGCTCAGCATTTCCTCTTAAAAATCTGCAGCAGACTAAGGGGTGCTCCCTGCTCTGTGGCCTTCCCTAGTGCTGCTTATCTAGCTGCTCCATCAGAGCAGGGCACACCCCAAAGAAGGACATCAAACCTGCTCGAGCACCCCACAGGCAATTCAGGACCAACACGCTTTTCCCTGGAACAGTCAGGTATTAATCTTAAGGAACCCACGGACAGGCCTGTACGCCAAATCCCGTACCTCGTTATACTTCTCTGTGATTTTTCCAGGGTCATTCTTTGTTTCCTAGTAAAACTGTCTATAAGAGGGTGACAAACTATTAGCATTGCACAAATATTTGTTTCACAACTGTGAAGAAGCATAATGAGAGAGTAGCAAAGTAAAATAAATAGAATAAATGAGTTCATATTCCAAAATAAGACTGTTTACATTGAAAATATGTTGTTTAGTATATTCACCTTCATCAGTTCTCTTAGCTATATCCGGATAACTTGCTGTAGCTTCTACATCAGCACTTGCTACTTCACCTTGCACTTACGTTATAGAGACAGTTTCTTTCCTTAAACCTCATGAATCAACCTCTGTCAGCTTCCAACTTTTCTTCTGTATCTTCCTTACCTCTCTCAATCTTTACAGAATTGAAGATAATTAGGGTCTTGCTCTGGATTAGACTTTGGGTTAAGGGAATACTGTGGCTGGTTTGATCTATTCAGACCACTAAAACTTTCTCCATATCATCAAAAAGATTGTTTTGTTTTATCATTCATATGTTCATTGGAATAGAACTTTTCATTTCTTTTAATAACTTTTCTTTTACGTGCACAACTTTGCTAACTGGTATAAGAGGCCTGGTTTTGGGCCTATCTCAGCTTTTGGCATGCCTTCCTCACTAAGCTTAATCAGTTCTAGCTTTTCATTTACAGTGAGAGATGTTTGACTTGTCCTTACACTTGAACACTTAGAGGCTACTGTGGGCTTATTAACTGGCCTAATTTCAATATTGCTGTATCTTAGGGAATATGGAGGCCTGAGGAGATGGAGAGAGTTGGGCAATTGCTGGTTAATGGAGTAGTCAGAACACACACAACATTGATAAATTTTGCTGCATTATATGAGTACAGTTTGTGCCACCCCCAAACAATTACAATAGTAACATCAAGGATCATTGATCACAGATCACCATAACGGCTTTAATAATAATGAGAAAGTTTGAAATATTGTGAGAATTACCAAAATGTGACAGAAATGTCAAGTGAGCATATTCTATTGGAAAAATGATGCCAATAAACTTGCTCAATGCAAGGTTGCCACAAAACTTCAATTTGTAAAGAAACACAACAATATCTGCAAAGTGCAAGAAAGCAAAGTGCAATAAAATGAGGTTTTTCTGTATATCCAGCTCTCTCATAGCTTCTGACTACATTTGATTATACCCTTTAGAACAGTGTGCTCTATTCATTAGGGTGATTGTGTACAAGAGTAAAGATGGACTGGGTCACACTCTTCCATACCATTTGAACAAAAACTCAGAGGTCAGTGCCTAGAGGTGGAGTGCCAGAAGCGCAATCTCTGTAGTGGAAAAGTTAAAGAATTCATTGTACATGGCTGAAACCTAAATCCATATTAATATGGCTACTTATGCAGTGTTACATTTATAGAGGAAGGAAAGTTTTTACTTCATGAGCCACCACCTTTTTTATTATTATTATTTTTTATTTCAGCATATTACAGGGGTACAAATGTTTAGGTTACATAATATTGTCTTTGCTCCACCCAAGTCAGACCTTCAAGCATGTCCATCCCCCAGATGATACACACAGCACATTTTAGATTCACTAACATATCTGTTCACCTAAAACCTTTTAAATACTTAAGAAGTTCTTGTTGAGTAAAAAAATAAAATAAAATGAATTTTTCATTTCTGATCTCTCACTTCTGGCTTAGGCTTGTATGATTTAAAATATTGTAAATATTTTCCAGTTCATCTTTCTTGGCTCTGGATAGAATTTCTTTTATACCAATTCAGGGAAATGAATATCTTTGATTTAAGTTTCTTTGCAAAAGGATGCTGTTTTTTTCCCCAGGGTCTTACCAAGATTCTGTAGGGAATTGAACTTTACACATTTGCCACAAGTTCCCTCATCATCATTCTTCTTTCTGTCTAATATAGGACTCCAACTTTTGATTTTAGAGTTTTCTTTGATTCCTCATTTTCCCAATTTCAAAAATTTTGACACCGAGCCAGATCTCTTTAATTATTTCCAGAATCCATGCTTTTTATCCATTACTGTTAATAGATTCACTGTTTGTCAGACCTGGTCTCTGGCTCTTTATGTCCCTTATTTCAGCCTCAAAAAATTGAGACTTTATGACTTCAATCAATAGTAAAGATTTCAGTAGAAACTCTATTTGTTGCATTTCTGGCTTTATGTAAATCTACATAAATTTTTCTATTTACTGCCTTTTGTGCTGAGATAATTTATGTTCTTTTCCAATGCACCCATCCATTAATCCATTTATCCATCGAAAAAGAAAGCGTCTTTTTATAATCATTGTATTTCTTAGGTAACTATTAATATCGCACACACATACACACCCCCGCACCATCTAAAATCTTATATAACATGCACCTGAAATGAATGACTCTTCTTGTTTGATCCTTAGAATCTGACATTAAGTTCACTTTAAATTGATATTTCATGATAATATTCTTAAAAATCCAAAAGTGAAAAAGATTTTCCTCACAAAGGATGGTGCATTATCTTCGTGAATTGAAAGAATTGACTTCTCAGGTGGAAGTCAATGACATTTGGACCAGTTTCTTAAAGGATTCTAGTATTAAATTTTATAAGTAGTTTTATTTCTCTATGGATAAAACAAATAAGAATATGCTATGCAGTCACTCAGCTTTCAATTTTATGGGCCTAGTAGGCAATTATTAATGGACTAGGAAAAGGCAAGCTAAATAAAATAAACTCTTCAACTGTTACTACCACTTTTCTGTAAAGATACCAAGTAGATTCAAAGGTGCTCCCAAGGTGGGTAAATAAGCTGAAGGGCTAAAGGGAACAGGATGATACAAGTGAAGTAAACCTTTTTCAAGGGCAAAAGAAAGTTGAAGGGCTTAAAGATAAAAAGGAATCAAAGCTGAGAAGGAAGGGACAAAGAAGAGATAAAGTTTTCAATTATGTTATTGAAAGTGAGTTGACATATTTCACATGGGAAACTTTAAATTTGTTCCTTTATTCTTAGAGGGCAATAAAATGTTATCTACATGTATTATGATCATAACCAGTCTTTAAATTTTCAACAGAGTTATAATCCCCCTTTCATATGGGAAAATCTTATTTTACATTATTTATCAAGAAAATATTTGAGGTATGGAAAATATCCTTTTACAAAAAATGAACAAAGGGTGTTTAAAATATATAAATTAGTTCTGTTCTGTAAGCATAGTGAAGAACCTCAGTGAGTAAAGGTGGAAAAGGCAGGTGCTAGCAAGATACTTAATCTGAAAATGAAGTCTCTAGACCAATTGTTTGATAATGATGCTAGAATTCAAGGATTCTGAAAAAGTCTTGAGCAAAGAGTTAGGAAAAAAGTTTTCACTTCTGTAGGAGTGTTGCCTGTGGTCTTTTGGGGGAAAGGAGTCATGACATTTTTGTGTGATGCTTAGTGGTACCATGGATTCTCTTTCAGTACATCCCAAAGAAGCTTGTTCCAAAGTCTAAGATAAATCCAGGTCCTCCTCTTGGGAGCTTCATAAAACAACTCTCAAGTTCACAGAGAGAAAAAAAGGGCATGGAAGTTGGTTCCTGAACAGCAGGTGATTGTGGCAGCCCCAGCAGAATCATTAGCAGCCAATTTAAGCAGCTTTAGTGATCTCATTGGAAAAGCTCTAACAGTTTCTGAGGCGAAAACAAAGTCCCCTGTGGAACTCAGATTTAAAACACACACACATACACATATTCACATATAATCGTCTTTCTTTTCTTCTCTTAAGAATGAATAAAAAGGAATTACATTTTCAGCTGAGAAGGAATAAGAGGGATGAGATTTACCCTCCTATCTAAAACAACAGTAATAAAAAGGAAAAATAAATAAATAAAACTGTGGACATCAGGCAATGAAGGGTAGAGATCTCTGAGAGATAAGAAACAAATAATGAGAACCATATGGTGGATCTAGCTTACTGACTTCAGAGGGTTTCCAGGCCATGGTGCAGGTGTGGGAGTAGAAAATCCAGGCAGAGTCAAGTAGACTCACTAATTTGAGAAGAAAGCTGAGAGTCCTGAGAGACCAAGTTGACTAGAGATTGCAGGACAGAGTGCCAGAGAGGAGAGAACTTCACAGAGAGAGAACCCCAAATATCTGTAAAGAATAACTCAAGTATTCAGCTGAGTGCTGATCAGCACACACATTCGAGGAAACTACCCAAAGTAGGAGAAAGACAAACCTAAAAGAATTAGGGGTAAAAGTGTTGGGTATACACACAAGCCTCAACATACATAGCTGGAAACAGTACCTATTCCCACCAGTCAGACTAGAAAACCTTGTGATTCATATGGCATTAGGTAGAGCACAAAAAATGTGTTGCCTTAATAGTGAGGAATGATAAACCCTAGAATGAGCACTGCTCTGGTCTTTCCTAACAAGTCTTAAAAGGAAGATCCAAAAGGATCAAACTATTTCCAATAACTTAATGGCATCCCAGAAATAAGCTCGATAATATTTTAGGAATATAAAAATACCCAGCACCCAACAAGGTAAAATTCACAATGTCTTGAAATACAATCAAACTTTTTTTTTACCAGACATGCAAAGAAGCAGGAAATTAAGATCAATAATGAGGAGATAAAAGAATCAGAACTGACCCAGAATGGACACAGATGTTTACCTCATTAGTGTCCACAGATGTGTGATTGGTAGATGTCCGTCTAGATGCTATTCTGTTCCTTTACCAACACATAAATGTACCCACAGTAACTGAGTATAGTGGATCTTTGTTACCTGAGTGTTCATAATCAGAGTCCTTTCTTGGTGAATCTTTTAGGAAAATAAAAGTTGTTGCAATGTTAAAACATTTGCTAATGAATAAAGAAATATACGATTAGCCTACCCCCATCCCCCCAAACCTTCTTTGCTTAACATTAGTGTCTCTCCTGTTTGGTCTTTCCTTGGTTATTACAAGTTGCAAAGATAAACTAAAATAACAATGCAAAATAATTGCAAAAACCCTTCAGAAATGAATGACTTGAATAACAAAATATTCATAGGGTACACTGAAACTAAGGATAAAGCCCTCAAATATTTCTTACAACATGATCCTCTTTAAAAGATAGCCACCTAAAGTCAAATGCTACATGGAAGACTTCGTATGACATTGTATATTCCTGTTGAAATTATTTAGGCAAAAAAAATTTGGAGTTGATTTATTCTTGTTTTGTTCTAACGAATAGGGCAGTGCTGCAACTAAATTATACATATTATTTATAAAATAAAATAAGCATATTTTAGTAATTTTGAGTTAATATGAAGTCTAAATTAAAGGCTTATTTTTTCAGGTCTTCCACTATTTGTCACTTAATTTTGACCTCGTTTTAAGTGGTGATTGAGAAAAGGCTGGTATTTAAGATTACTTGTGGGAGAATTGTTAGCATGTTGTGAATACATCCCCCCTCCCCTGGAGAAGACATGAGGGTTTCTACATTTCAGTGTACCACAGATGAGACAACATTTGATATTTGGCAGGAACATTCAAAGGGCTCGATTTGTGTCCCCTGCTGTATAGGGACAGAGTAGACTGTGATCTGACACACAGCTGAAGACTCCAAATCTGGCAGGCTTTGGATGGGGCTGCTTGCTCTGATGATATAACAAAAAGAGGTACCTGCATGGTTTTGGCCGGTACTTCTAAAAGATGCAATTGAACCAGATGTTAGGTGAGGAGACAGATCTGGCCTGAGCCTCTGCTTTAATTTTTTTTATTTTTAATAATTATGGATATATAATGGTTATACTTATTTATAGGGTACATGTGATATTTTGATAGACATGTACATTATAAAAGGATCAAATCAGGGTAATTGGGGTATCCACCACCCTAAGGATTTATCATTTCTTTGTGTTAGGAACATTCTAATTCTGTTCTTTTAGTTATTTTTAAATGTATAATAAATTATTGTTACCTGTAGTCTCTTTTAAATCTTGCTCAAAGTGAACAACTTAGAAAGGCCAAGGAACAACAGATGTGTTGAATGTGTTTGCCTTAAAGGGAGTCCCTTGTGTCATGAGAAGTGTGAGTGCATATTCCTGGTAGGGGATTTGGAAGAATCCATAAAAAGTACCTACTTGAGAAGGAATCAGTGTAATAAATATTTTCTAGGACCAGATAATATGATGACATTGTATGACAGCAAAGGCAATTAAGTCATTTTCTGTTTTTCTACCTTCACTTACTCTTCCTCAATTCACATTGGCAAAACCCACCTACGAGAGAGGGGATTTAACTTCCAATATAGTTCAGAGTTTTGATGATTTCCATGGTTTAGTATTCCAGGTACAGAACTGAGACCTTTGTATGTGTATTACATGCTTGTGAATAAAATTTAAAGGAACTTTTGGATTGATTTCCTGTCTCTTAATTTTTATCCCTTTTTTTTTCTTGTCTTCCCCTACTGAGTTCTGATTGGAAGAGAAGAGAGAAGAAAAAGGCAGTGGGGTGTGGGTAAGCAAGTTATTTAGAGATATGCATCCCTCAACTTTATGAAATCCCTCTAATATTATGCTTCCACTAATATTGTGTATTGCCCAGTGTAAAATTTCTAAGCAGGGAAAGTTTATCTGGAGTGGCCCTGATACTTAAATTTGCACCTTTCCCCCACTTGCAGTGTTTTAGTGTTTGATTTGCCCTATGTCCTTTTGCAGGGTTCCTATGCTAGCCTGGCATTAGGGTAATTTATTCCTAGTTAGGGGATGGCTTTCTGCCCCCACATACCAACAGTATGTGATGACCTCCCACCAGTCTTAAGACAGGCTTAATCAGCTTTGAGTTGAAATGAAGGAAATGTAGGCATTTTGTAGTAGGTTAGCAGATACCCTTACTGAGCTGTAACTACTGATGATCTGTTTTTTACCTTACTTTCTTCCCTCCTCCAATTAGTATTACTCTTTTTTTAATTTCAAAATATTAAGAGGATACAAAAGATTTTGTTACATGGATATAGTCTATAATGCTGAAGTTAGGGCTTTCAGTGCCTGTCATCTGGACAGTGATCACTTAACCCAACAGGTAAGTTTTTATCCCTCACCACTCTCCCACCCTACCCTTATTTTCTAATGTCCTTTATGTCTTTATGTGCCTGTGGGCACCCATCATTTCACTCCCACTTATTGGCGAGAACATGTGGTGTTTGTTTTTCCATTCCTGAGATACTTCAATTAGGATAGTGGTCTCCAGTCCCATCCACATTGCTGCAAAAGATATTATTTCATTCCTTTTTGTGGCCAAATAGTGCTCCATGGTATACATATACCATATTTTTAAAAATCCACTCATGTATTGATGGGAACTTAGGTGGATTCCATATCTTTGCAATAAGATACACATTTGAGTGCAGGTGTCTTGTTGATAAAATGACTTCTTTTTCTTTGGGTAGATACCCAACAGTGGGATTGCCAGATCAAATGGTAGGTCTACTTTTAGCTCTTTGAGCTAAAACAGTATGGAGCTAAATCTGCATACTGTTTTCCATAGGGGTTGTACTAATTTGCAGTCCCAACAACAGTGTACAAGCATGCCTTTTTGTCTGCATCCATGCCAGCATCTGTTCTTTTTGACTTTTTAGTAACAGCCAGTCTGACAGAGGTAAGGTGGTATCTCACTGTGATTTTAATTTGCATTTCCCTGATGATTAGTGATATTGAGCATTTTTTCATATGTCTATTGGTCATTTGTGTTCTTTTGAAAGGTTTCTGTTCATGTCTTTTGCCCACTTTTTGATGGGATCATTTCTTTTTTCTTGCTATTTTGTTTGAGTTCTTTCTAGATTCTGAAAATAAGTCCCTTGTTGGATGTATAGTTTGAAAATATTTTCTCCCATTCTGTAGGCTGCTTTTTTACTCTGTTAATTATTTCCTTTACTGTGAAGAAGACTTTTAATTTAATTAAGTCACATTTATTTTCCATGCTGCTATATTTGCTCATGGGATCTTAGTCATAAATTCTTTGCTGAGGCCTACGTCTACACGAGTTTTCCCTAAGTTTTCATCTAAAATTTTTATGGTTTCATAACTTACATTTAAGCATTTAAGCCATCTCAAATTAATTTTTGCATATGGTGAGAGATAGGGATTCTGTTTCATTCTTCTGCATGGAGATATCCAATTTTCCCAGCACCATTTATTGAATAGGGCTTCCTTTCCCTAGTGTACATTGTTGCCTGCATTGTCAAAGGTCAGTTGGTTGTAGGTAGATGGTTTTATTTCTGGCTTCTCTATCATGTTACATTGGTCTATGTGTCTACTTTTATACTAGTACCATGCTGTTTTGGTTACTATAACCTTGTAGGATAATTTAAAGCTGGGTAATGTGATGCCTCCAGATTTGTTCTTTTTTCTTAAGATTGGTTTGGCTATTTGGGCTCATTTTTGGTTCCAAATGAAGCTTAGAATTATTTTTTCTAGATGTGTGAAGTAAGACATTGGTATTTTAATGAGAATTGCTTTAAATCTGTAAATCACTTTGGGCAGAATGGACATTTTAACTGCATTGATTCTACCAATCCATGAGCATGGAATGTTTTTCCATTTGTTTGTGTCAGCTGTGATTTCTTTCATCAGTGCCACATAGTTCTCATTGTAGAGATCACCTCCTTGGTTAAATATAATCCTCAGGATTTTATTTTCTTTACGACTCTTATAAGTGGTATTGAGTCCTTGATTTGGTTCTCAGCTTGACTGCTTTTAGTATATAGAAATGCTACTGATTTCTTTACGTTGATTTTTGTAACCTGAGACTTTCCTTAATTTGTTTATCAATTCTAGTAGTCTTTTGGTGGAGTCTTTAGGGTTTTCTAGATCAGCAAACAGGGATTGCTTGCCCTCCTCTTTCCTAATTTGAATGCCCTTTATTTCTTTCTCTTACTTAATTGCTCCGGCTAAGATTTCCAGTGCTATGTTGAAGAGAAGTAGTGACAGTGATCACCCTTGTCTTTTTTACAGTTCTCAGTAGGAATGCTTTCAACTTTTCCCCATTCAGTATGATGTTGGCCATGGGTTTCTCATACATAGCTTTTATAATGTTGACGTGTCTTCCTTTTATGCCTAGTTGGTTGAGGGTTTTCATCATGAAAGAGTGCTGAATTTTATCAAATGCTTTTTCTGCATCTATTGAGATGATCATATGGTCATTGTTTTTGCTTCTGCTTATGTGGTGCATCACATTTATTGATTCATGTATGTTAAACCATCCTTGCATCCCTGAGATGAAACCTACTTTATCACGGTGAATTATCTTTTTGATGTGCTATTGAATGTGGTTTGCCAGTATTTTGTTGAGGATTTTCATATAAATGTTCATAAGGGCTATCGGTCTATAATTTTCTTTTTTTGTTGTATCCTTTCATGGCTTTGGTATCAAGGTGATACTGGCTTCATAGAATGACTTAGGGAGCATTCCCTCCTTCTTAATATTATGGAATAATTTCTTTAGGATGGGTGTCAGTTCTTCCTTGTAGATTTGGTAATTTGGCTATGAATCTATCTGGGCTGGGACTTCTTTTTTGGGGGGGAAATTTTGTATTACTATTTTTGTCTTGCTAATTATTATTGGTCTGTTCAGGATTTCTGTTTCTTCCTGATTCAGGCTTGGAAGGTTGTGTGTTTCCAGGAATTTATCCATTTTCTCTAGGTTTTCTAGTGTGCATGCATAGGGATTTTTCTAGTACACATAGTTGATATTTTGTATCTCTATGGTGTCAGTCATAATGTCTCCTTTTCATTTTTGATTGAGATTATTTGAGTCCTTTCTCTTCTATTTCTGGTTAATCTGGATAGTGGTCTTTTGATTTTGTTTGTCTTTTGAAAGATCCAATTTTTTATTTCATTGATCCTTTGTATTATTTTTGGTTTGCTTGTTTGTTTCCATTTCATTTAGTTGTGCTCTGTGCTTTGTTATTGCTTTTCTTCCACTGGCTTTGGGCTTGGTTCTCCTTTTTGTAGTTCCTTGAGATGTGACTTAGGTTAGATAATTTGTGATCTCTCTGTCTTTTTGATGTACACATTTAAGGCTGTGAATTTTCCCCTTATTACTGCCTTTGCTATATCCCACAGATTTTGAAACCTTATGTCCCCTTTGTAGTTTAGTTTGAAGAGTGATTTGATTTCCATCTTAATTTCATCATTGACCTAGAGGTCCTTCGGCAGCAGGTTGTTTAATTTCCATGATTTTTTGTGGATTTGAGAATTTCTCTTGTACTTGATTTCTAGTTTTATTCCACCATGGTCTGAGAAGATGTATGATAAGATTTATGTACCTTATAGCTTTCTTTTCTTTCGGTGGGTAAAGGCTAAATGAGATTCTACATATAAAGCACTTGGGTTAGGATGTGTTATATATTAATAGTAAGTACTCAATAAATGTTAGGAAAAGTGTACTTTTAAAAAATTGTTCAATTAAGTTTCAGTAAGAATTATTTTTAAAGCTCCGAGATGTCATTTTTATTTTAAAATAAAATGTGCCTGTGTGAATAACTTCAGGAGAAAGAGCCAGAGAATCTTATCTTTGGCGCTGAGATACTTCTAAAGCTACTTTGAGGGATTAACTATTTGCAAAATACAGTAATTTATCTGAAAACAGAAGGATACTTTGAAATATCTGCAGTTTAGTCTAAAATCAAAAGTAATATATTATCTTCTATTACCTGTGATATTTTAAAATCTTCAGGAAACTTCAAAGTAGAGAAAAATAGTAGAGAGCAGTAAGAAGACTAAGTGAGGGTCAAAGAAGTGCTGTTGTTTACTCTAGATTTACATTGTGGGAAGAATGGAACTTATTTCTCTATAAGCCAGAAAGCAGGACAGATTTTTTGCACATTTAAAGTGGTGGCGGTTTAACATATTTAAATGTCTATAAGAAAAGAAGTTTTTTTTATTGTTTTTAAGGTTATAATTGTTAAAATGAATATATTTATTTATATGAAAGGATAGTGACAAATATTTGGATTAAATATATATTTTTTAAAACTTTGAAAATTATATGCAAACAGAAAATTAAAGATAATGAACTTAAGCTTACTTTCTCTGGTAATGTGCATCTGATGGAATTTGAATCAGAAGTGCTTTCATTCAGTTGCTTGCATGGTAAAGATTTGTAAAACTGTAAAACTTTGTTATAGTCATCAGAGATCACAGCTGAGTGCCATCCTAATTATGAGATCATTGGGAGCACCTTAAAATGTCAGTAAACTAATTTCTTGGGCCGTTGGCTATCTACTGGTGAGGATAGCAATAGCTTCCTGATCTTATGGTGTATGCTTCTCAGTTCAATTACTATGATATGGTCAGAAATATTGCCTGTACATTGGTGATGAGATATTCTTGAAAAGTGAATTAATATTCTCACTCAATGCATGGTACAATTTCAATCCTGACTCTTACTTTCAATGGTTTTTCTGCCTTTTGTTAATTCCACATAGCACAGAAAAAGACCAGATGAGTACATACCAGATTGCTAAATGTGGTTATCTGGCATGGAGTAAGAATTAGGTTAAAGCTAAAAGAAGTTCCTTTAACTTATTACTTTGTATATTTTTAAGTGGTGGGCCTTTAAATGATTTTTGCTACCACTTTGTTCCATTTTTCAATTTTGAAAACATATTTACAAATTAATAAGGATATATAACCTAGCAATTCCATTTCTAGTTATATACTCATATGTTTACCAAAAGGCATGAATTAGAATGCTCCTACTATCACTACTTATAATAGCCCCAAACTGAAGCTATTCAAAATCCACAAAAGAGAAATAGGTAAATACACTGGAGGTATATTCACATGATGGAATGCTTTACAGCAATGAAAATTAATGTTATCTAACTATATGCCGCAATGTGGATGCATCCCATAAACATAATATTGGAAGAAGTCAGTCACAAAAGAGCCCATACTACATGATTCCATTACATAAAGTGCAACACGAGGCAAAAGCTTAACTATGCTGTTACAGGTGGGATAGTAGTTACCCAAGGAGGTGGAATGACTAGGAGGGGAAATGAGACTTCTGGGATCCATGCAATGCTCTGTTTCTTAATCTGGGTGTTGACTACACAGTTATATACATGGTGAAGATTTATTGAGATGTAAATTTATGAAATGTATCCTTTTATGTATTATAATAAAGGATAAAGTCTATTGATAATCAAGCAAGGAGGTTTTTATGTCCTAAAACATGACAAAGAACTTCTTGTTTGGAGGAAGAAAGAACAGATTTCAGGCTAGAGATCTAGAACAGACTTTGAGTTTGACAGTGCCTTACACATTATAGTTGCTGAATAAATGTGTGTTGATGGACCAATGTGCTGTGTTCTATCGATTATTTTAAAGCATGATGTTAAATAACACCCTAGGATAAATATTTTCAATAAAGCTGGATAAGACAAATCATGCTTTATAAAACTCCTTAAAGGTTTTCCTTGGGGTATTGAGTGGTGCCTAATGTATCTTTCTTAAAAATATAGAAGGAAGATAATGTCTGTTAAAGTGCACATATTCAGTTTCAAAGGATATTGCTAACTTCCTGCTTTATATCTATTAGCAATTTTCTATTTGACTTCAGCTCTCCTATTAATGGTGTTTATTGAATTTACCAAGGACAGAAATTTGTTTCTCATTATGATGATTCATTCCCCTAACAGAATGGTAGCTTGATGGGTTTGTTTTGTAACAAAATGACATCTTTTACAGTGATTAAATAATTTATGTTATTTAGGAAAATATTCATTTAGCAAATGGATGGTTATTGTTAGGATGGGGGAAAATATATTTTAAGTGCTACAGAAGTTTTTTTTAAACAAACGTATCATTTTCTATATGAGGCCTTGGGGTAAAAATAAAATGTCATACATACTATAGTTTAAAAAGGTTTTAAAGTTTATATCAAATTAATCATCCAATCACCACAATACAATTTGATTGTCACCTCTTAATTTAAGGATAAATTGAAGTCTAGTAGATTCTTCATAAGCTCGCCCTCTGACTGGGGAACATTAAGGTCTCACAGTGATGAGATGGTTTTGTTATGGTAGTCTTTGCAGATAAAACCACTAATCTATTGCATAACAAGAATATAACAAATATCATGGAAATATTTTATGCTCATTAACTGTACATATATAAGGGTTGGTTGTATTTCTTATAGAAAATATTATATATTTTATGTAACATATAAATATATATATGTAATATATATTTTTTTACAGAATAAGTATATTTATTATTTCTCATATGAGCCAAGGATTTATTTTTACTGAATGTCATATTTTCAATTATTACTTCAGCATTGGAAGGGATTTTTTTCAGATTATGTTTTAAAAGAATTTGTTGATATATAATAGTAGTATATATTTGGGGAGTACATGTGACATTTTGATACCTGTATACAATGTATAATGATCAAATTAGAATAATTAGGATATTCGTCAACTCACACATTTATCTTTGTGTTGGGAACACTACACATTTTCTCTTCTAGCTATTCTGAAATATAAAATAAATTATTGTTAATTAAAATTTTCCTACTGTACTACCAAATGCTAGAACTTATTCCTCTATCTAACTGTATTTTTGTGTACCTTATCCAACTCATCATCCCTCTATAACCCCTCTGCACTTCTCAGCCTTGGGCAAACACAATTGTACTCCCCACCTCCACGAGATCCACTTTCTTTTAGCTCCCACATATGAATTTAAACATGCAATATTTGTCTTCTCGTGTATGGCTTATTTCACTTAACATAATAGTTCCATCCATGCTGCTACAAATGACAGGATTTCATTCTCTTTTTTTAAAAAGTATTTTCTGCCATCTTTTCTGTATATAAAAATCTAATTAATATATTTTGTTCAAATATAACTTACATGTGTTACCATTTTAAATATTTTCTATTTACTTGAGGGGCTTAATTCATTTTCAGTTTTTTCGCAGAACTTTAATCGCACTTTCCTCACAATGATTTCTCTAATAGGGGTTTATGTGCCTTTTTTAAATGCAGCCCTAGCAAAAGGTCTTGAACCCATTCTGTTTTATTAGAATGTCTTCTGTACTGATCTCCAGGTGGCTCTATGGGTCTTTGCCAAGGAATGTTTTGGAGGGAAGAGCTAGGTTTAAAAATCTAGTTACATTTTTTTCTGTTTCTATATTGTCTATATTGGCCATATCTGCATAAATTACACAATGAAAATTCCATCAGAATATTAGGATGTTATCTGTTTAAGTCTAAATGAGTACCAAATGAGTCTCTGACATCAAATTAACACAGGTTACACTTTTAAGACATCTTAAACTATTATCACGTTGTTTACAAAGAAAATACTTTAGAGTCTACCACAAAACAAACACGATTTTTAAAAAGCTATCTACTGAGTATCTCCAAACTATTTTTTCAGTCCTCAGAGGTGCTACTTTATTTTTCAAAATTTCAGAATATTACAGGAGTATGATTCTAGTTACGTTTTAAAGACATGAAGCATGAACATCTGAAAAATATGCCAGGGAAAGCAGAATGAAAGGGATGCAAAGAAATAAAAATAACATATAGATCAGAGGGGCAAGATGATGGATTAGAAGCAGAGCACATGCAGTGCTCTCAAGAAGAGAATTGCAAGTTGCAGGTGGATGCCAACGTATATGGATGGGCCTCCTTGGAAAGAGCATTGTGAATCAGCAGAGAAGCAATCAGGGACATTCACAGTGAAGGAGAAAGTAACGGGATGATCCACTTGGCAAGATCAGAAGGTACTTGGGAGAGGCATCAAACATGGGGAAGGACAGGAGGGGAGAACCAATATACGAATTATAGGTATCCCTGAGGTAGAAGAAGAAAAAGCAAAAAGCATGGAAAACCTGGTCAAGGGAATTATTGAGGAAAAGTTCCCTGATATCACCAGTGATTCAGATGTCCAGATAGAAAATAGTCATCAAACATGTCGCATAAGCTGATGAGAAGAATGTATATTTGCTGGGTTTGGGTAGCATGTTCTATAAATGTCTGTTAGGCCCATATGTTCTACAGTTATAGTTAAGTCCCTTGTTTCTTTCTTTCTTTATTTTTTATTGTTTGTTATTATAGGGGTACAGATGTTTAGGTTACGTACGCTCCCCCTGCCCCCGCTTCCCCCCAAGTCCCAGTTTCAAGTGTGTCCATCTCTCGGATGGTGCGCATTGCACTCTTTGTGTATGCATATATCCGTCCCCTCCTCCCCCTCGCCCCTCCCCCTTCCCCCTCCCTCCCTACCCGACATCCAATAGATGTTATTCTTATATGTGCACTTATGTGTTGATCAGTTAATACCAATTTGATGGTGAGTACATGTGGTGCTTGTTTTTCCATTCTTGGGATACTTCGCTTAGTAGAATGCATTCCAACCCTATCCAGGAGTATACAAGAGGTGCTATATCACCATTGTTTCTTAAAGCTGAATAGTACTCCATGGTATACATATACCACATTTTATTAATCCATTCATGTATTGATGGACATTTGGGTTGTTTCCACATCTTTGCAATTGTGAATTGTGCTGCTATAAACATTCAGGTGCAGGTGGCAACCTCTGTGGAAAGCAATATGGAGATACCTTAAAGAGATACAAGTAGAATTACCATTTGATCCAGCAATCCCATTACTGGGCATCTACCCAAAAGAACAAAAGTCACTCTTTGTTTATTTTTTGTTTGCGGAATTTGTCCAGTTCTGTCAGTGGGGTGTTGAAGTACTTGGCTATTAGAGTGCTGCTGTCTATCATTTTGTTTAGATCAAGTAGGATTTGCTTTATGAAGCTAGGTGTCCTGTGTTTGGCGCATAAATATTTAAGATTGTTATGTGTTCTTGTTGAATTGTTCCCTTTACCATTATATAATGACCATCTTTGTCTTTCAGTACTTTTGTTGATTTGGAGACTAAGTTATCTGCTATGAGAACTGCTACACCATCTTTCTTTTGGTTTCTGTGAGTGTAAAATATTGTTTTCCACCCCTTCACCTTGAGTCTGGATACTGGATAAGTCCTTGTTGGTTAAATGTGTTTCCTGAAAATAGCAGATACTTGGCTTGTGTTTATTTATCCATTCACCCAGACTATGTCTCTTTAGTGGGCAGTTCAAGCCATTCACATTTATTGAAATAATTGGTAAGTGGGGTGGATTTCTGTTCATCCTGCTGAGTTGAATTTTGTTGCATTGTTTTATCTCTTGAGCCATCTTGGTATCTGGCCTTCAAGCTTTAGCTTTTGCGTAATGTTAGCTTGGTAGGTGTTTATTGTGCTGATCTGTGAATAATGCAGTTCTGAGTACTCCCTGCTGGGCATGTTTTGTCTTGATGAATTTCCTTAGTGTTTGCTTGTCTGAGAAAGACTTTATTTCCCCCTCAAATATGAAACTTAAGTTTGTAGGATACTGAATTCTAGGCTAGGTATTATTCTGTTTTAGAAGACTAAGAATGGGGCCCCAATCCCTTCTGGCTTGCAGAGTCTCAGTTGAGAAATCTGAAGTTAGTCTGATGGGTTTTCCTTTTTAAGTTACGTGATGCTTTCACCTTATGTCTTGTATGAGCACGTCTTTCATGTTTATTTTGGCCAGTCTGATGATTATATGTCATGATATTTTCCTCTTTGTGATGAATTTCCCAAGAATCCTATGAGTTTCTTATACCTGGATATCTAGATTTCTAGCAAGGCCAGGGAAATTTTCCTCAATTATTCCCTCAAATAGATTATCCAACCCTTGTGTATTTTTCTCTTCACCCTTAGGAATGCCTATGATTCTTATGTTAGGCCTCTTTGCATAATGATATTTCTTATATCATAGGCTTTGCTCATTCCTCTTTTTTCTGTGCTTTATCTGTATGACTCACTCGTTTAGTTGAAAGATGTCTTCAAGCACTGAGATTCTTTCCTTTGCCTGATTTAACCTGTTCTTAAGGTTTCCACTCTGTTTTGCAATTGCTTGAATGATTTTTTTTCATTTTCAGAAATTCCGTTTTATTTTTCTTCAGTAATTCTATTTCTTCAGTGAATTTTTTGTTCATATCCTGCATTGTTTTTGTGGTTCCTTTGTGTTGGCTTTCTATTTTATCTTGGATTTCATTAAGCTCCCTTATAATCCACGTTTGAAATTCTTCATCTGTCATTGCAATATTCTGCTTTTGGTTGGTATCCTTTGCTAGGGAGCTGGTGTTCCCTTTTGGGGGTGACCTTTCGCTCTGATTCTTCACATTTCCAGAGTTCTTTCACTGGTTCCTTCTTATCTGGAACAGATGTTGCTTCCTACTTTTAGATTTTCTTTTGTTTAGACACTAACACACCCAGTTTTATCTCTGAGTTTGTAGGTGGTGCTTGTGGATGTGAATTAACCACACCCTCTATGATTGAGTCAGTAAATGCTATAATGCACGTGCAAATTGGCCCCCCCCTGTCAGTATGTGGGTTTTCTGGAGGAAAAAAGCTGTGCCGTTGTTTTTGGATCCTGTGACTAGCTCTATTTCCTCAGGAGAAGGACTCTAATACCCCAGGTGGTGTGGCACCCTGGAACTTCCAGGTGAATCCTTTATTCACCAGGACAGCAGAGGCAGGTGTGGGAATGAGCTTTGGTGGGGTTAGATTGGGTGAGCCTGACCTCTAGCTCCAAAAATGCTGGTAAGGCATATGCAGGGGTTAAAGGACCATTCCCTGCCTCTGGACTAAGCTGCCCAGCAGGGGCTGAAGTAGCCCCACTTAACCAGAGAGTCTGCATATGGAGATGGGGCTTTCTGAGACTCATAATCTGGTGCTTTCTGAGACCCGCAATCTGGTAGTTTGGAGCATCTTTTCAACCCTCCCCTATTTCTCCATTTCTACCAGGCCTCTGCCTGCAGGCAGGACCTCAAGTTAGTTGAGCTCCCCCACGACTGCGATGCAGGCAGGGAGGTTCCCTGGTCAGGGTCCCAGCCTGAGCTGAGAGCATGGCCCTCCCATGGGAGGAGGGGTGCCTCAGCAGCTCACTGCAGCTAGGACTCACGCTGTGCTCTCCCCCATGCTCTGCTCCCATAGGCACCCACACCACTCAAGACTAATTCACAAATATCCCCTCTGTGCTTCTGGGCGATGTGTTGGAGATGTGGGTGTATGGGATCTGGCTTGCGGGCCTGTCCCCAGGGCTGTGGAGATCAATCTCTGACCATGCCTTGGAAAAGAATGCTGGACCCATGTCACGCATGGGGTGCCCACAGTGGTTCGATGTCCCTCTGCCTTGGGGCCTGTATTGTTTTAATTGGGCTGCTATGCAAGCAGAGGTAGGGAGAGGCTGGCAGGCAGGGAACTCACAGTTCAAACACCCCCCAGTCTGCTACAGGAAGGTCTGAGCTCCATTCCCTGTGGGTGCCTCCATGTAGTGGCTCAACTGTCTCTCTCTCTAGCCATGGGAGGGGCATGGGAAGGGGAGAAAGAGAGTCCGGCTGGAGGAAAGTACACCCTCTTTGCATCTCCAACCCTCTTTCTGGGAGGTAGTCCTCCCAGAATGACCAGGCTCTGGAGTCACACAGAACTCTCTGGGAGCCACTGGACCCCTGTGGCTCCTGCAGTCTGGGTTGGAGGTGAGAAATGTCTGTGTGGGAATGAGCAAGATGGATCCTGGGGAGTTGAAGCCCCCTGGGGAGGACAAAGGTACCTGGTAGGTATGGAAGCAATATGGTGCCTGCTGTCTGACTCCAGTCTGTGGGATGGCAGGTGCACTCCGGAGGGCTGGAATCCTGGTGTTCTGTCCACAGGAAGTTTCCTGCTCGTGGGTGTCAGCAGTTTCTGGACCTGTTCTGGTAGAAGTTCTCTCTGTCTGCTTGGGAGCGTGCAGATGGCAGGCCAACCTCACCTGGAGGGTGGGTTCAGTGCCCAGGAGGCAGGAGGTGGCTAGGACCAGGAAGGTGGGCTTTGGTGGGTAGGCTGCAATCTGCTTCCTAGGCATCAAGATCCCACAGATGCAGGTCAACCTCGCAAAGGACGCAGCTCTCCTCGCCTCGTCCAGAGCCTGCCAAAGCGGCTGCCCAAAGCCTCTAAAGTTGGCTTGCGCTGCTCTCTGTTCAATTCCCATGGCTCTGGTCCCGCTGATTTCCAGGGGAGACATTGTCATCTCCAAATTCCAGCACACAGCCCAGGGAAGCCGCAATTCAGTCCAGTCCCTCCCCAGCCAGGTGCAGTCCCGGCACAGTGCACCTGAGAGTTCAGTATGACCCTGCTATTGTCTCTTTTCCACAGAGCCTGTTGTCTAACGCAACCGCTTTGCACAGGCTCTAGGCCTGTCTCTGAGCAGGTAGGAGGTCTGTGGGGGTGATGGGTGTCCTCCTGCAGGTCAGATCTCATTGTGCCAGCAGGGTGAGCACGGCTCTCCTGCGCTCTATTCTCCATTGTTCTCCTCGCACTCTCCAATCTTTGTGAATGTATCTCCAAGTCACCTTTTTTCCTACACTGAGTGTCCCACGCTGCTTCTCTGAAAATTCACAATGCTGCTTTCAGAGTGAGCAATCTACACGTAGGCAGCTGTCCGCACTCTTCACCTCCTTCCCTGGGAGCAGTGAGCTGGGAGGCCACCACTAGTCCTCCATTTTTTGTCTTGGAAATAATGTCTTTTGCAGCAACTTGGATGGCACTGGAGACAATTATCCTAAGCGATGTATCTCAGGAATGGGAAACAAACACCACATATATTCTGTCATAATTGGGATCTATTTGATGGGCACTCATGGGCACAAAGAGATAAAAAGGCCATTGTAAATTCAGAAGTGGGGAAGATGGGATGGGGTGAAGAGTAAAAACTTACCTATCAGGTGCAATGAACACTATTCTGATTAGGGACACACTAAAAGCCCTGGCTTAAACATTACACAGGGTATCCATGTAACAAAAAATTTTGTACTCCCTTAATATTTTGAAATAAAAAAATGAAAAAAATAAAAGTTACAGAGGTTGAATCTTTGACTATTGTGGTTTTTAAATGCAAAGCTATGGATGTTATATCTCAGAGGACTTTGGAGATGTTGCAGAAAGCAATGAAGAGAAATAAATTTGAAATGGCTCATGATAAATTATTGTTTCTTAGAAGCACATTCTAAGTTTTTAAATATAAAACAAAGAAATTTGCTTTAATTTACGTAAAAATCAATTTTAAAGGACAAGAGCCCTACTATTCTTATCAACACAAATTAAGTTAATTTGGTTAGATGAAGAAGTTGGAGTGTTTTTCAATAAACCCATGATCTAAAACAATTTTAAAATGTTGGATAGTCTTACATAGTCTTCTTTGTCATCATCTAATACAGCATCTTAATCTCATGTACTTTTTAAGAATTAGAGAATATCTACATTAAATATAGACCAGCTCTGCATGTTAAGTTTCATAATGATGGTTAGTTAAAATGCCTAGGTACATTGCAACATTGTTTCATGTTTTTAAAATGTTCTAGGATGTTTACTCTTTATATCCTTGGAAACATCCCATTGATACTCTTTAGTTTGATATACTATTTCCTTTTTAATTGATACATAATAGTTGTACATATGGGGTACAGATGATATTTTGATACATTCATACAATGTGTAATTGATACAGTCATAAAAGGCATAACCTATGATGTTTTGATACATGCATCAATGTTTTGATACATCCATACAATGTGTACATATGATGTTTTGATACATTCATACAATGTGTAATGTTTTGATACATTCATACAATGTATTTTGATACATTCATACATTCCCAGGGTAATTAGGATATCCATCACCTCTAACATCTATCATTTCTTTGGCTCGGAAACATTTCAAATCTTCTCTTCTAGCTATTTTGAAATATACAATAAATTATTATTAACTATAGTCACCCTACTGTGCTGTCAAACATTATTCTGTCTGTGTAACTATATATTTGTACCCATTAACCAGACTCTCTTCATCACTCCCTCCTTCCTGCCTTTCCAACCTCTGGTAACCATCATTTTACTCTCTGCCTCCATGAGATCAACTTTTTTAGCTCCCACATATGTGTGAGAACATGTAATATTAGCTTTCTCTGCATGGCCTATTTCATTTAACATAATGTCCTTCAGGCTTATCCATGTTGTTGAAAATGATACGGTTTTACTATTTACTATTTTCATGGATGAATAATATTCCATTGTGAATATATACCACATTTTCATCATCCATTTAGCCACTGATTTATGTTTATTCCATATCTTGGCTATTGTGAATAATTTTGCAATAAACATGGGAGTGCAGATGTCTCTTTGACATACTGATTTCCTTTCTTTTTTTTATATACCCATAGGTGAGATTGCTGGATCATGTAGTATTTCTATTTTTGGTTTTTTTGAGGAAATTCCATCCTATTTTCCATAATGGCTATCCTAATTTACATTCCCACCAACAGTGTTTGAGAGATCCCCTTTCTTTGCATTCTCACCAGCATCTGTTATTTTTTGTTTTTTTCAATAATAGCCATTTTAACTGGAGTGAGATGATGCCTTATGGTGGTTTTGATTTGCATTTCTGTGATGATTGGAGATGTTGAACTTTTTTTCATATATTGGTTATTCATTTATGTGTCTTTTGGGAATTGTCTGTCGAGGTGTTTTGCCCATTGTTTAACTGGATTATTTGGGGTTTTGCTGTTGAGATATTTGTGTTCCTTATATATTCTGGTTATTAATCTCTTATCCAATAGATATTTTGAAAATATTTTCTCCCATTCTATAGGTTGTCTCTTCACTCTTTTGATTTTTTCCTTTGCTGTGAATAAATTTTTGAGCTTGATGTAATCCCATTTGTCTATTTTTGCTTTTATTGCCTGTGTTTTTGAGGATTTGCTTAAAATATCTTTGCCCAGACCAATGTCCTAAAGAATTTCTGCAATATTTTCTTCTAGCAGTTTCTTAGTTTTGGGTATTACATTTAAGTCTTTAACCCATTTTGATTTGATTTTCGTATACGGTGAGAGATAGGGGTCTAGTTTCATTCTTTGGCATATGGTTATCCAGTTTTCCTAGCACCATTTATTGAAGAGATAGTCCTTTCCCCAATGTATGTTCAAAGAACAATGTATGTCCTTTGTCAAAAATGAGTTGACCGCCAGTGTATGGACTTATTTCTCAGCCCCTTATTCTGTTCCATTGGTCTATGTGCCTGTTTTTATGCCTTTCACCATGCTGTTCTGGGTACCAAAGCCTTGTAGTGTATTCTGAAATTAGGTAGTGTGATGCCTCCAGCTTTGCTCTTTTTGCTCAGGATTGCTTTCACTTTTGGGGGTCTTTTGTACCATACAAATTTTACATTTTTTTTTATTTCTGTGAGCAATTTAATTGGTATTTTGGTAGGGATTGCATTAAATTTATAGATCACTTTTGGTAATATGGTCTATTTACAATTATTAATTTTTCTTCCATGAACATGTCTTTCCTTGTACCAAATATTTAAAGAACTAGCATGAATTCTTCTCAAACTATTTGGAAAAATCAAAGAGGAGGAAATACTTCCAAATTCATTCTATGATGCCAGTTTTACTCTGATACCAAAACCAAACAAGGACACGACAACTACAAAAAAGAAAACTACAGGCCAATATCCCTGATGAGCATAGATACAAAAATCCTTAACAGAATGCTAGCAAATCAAATTCAGCAACACATTAAAAAGCTCATTCACCATGATCAAGTGGGATTCATCCTGGGGATGTGAGGATGGTTCAGCATACAGAAATCAATACATGTGATATATTACATCAACAGAATCAGATATAAAAGCCGTATGATAATTTCAATAGATGCTCAAAAAGAATTTAATGAAATTCAACATCTCTTCATGAAAAAACTCTCAACAAATGGGTTATAGAAGGAATATACCTCAAAACAATAAAGGCCATATGTGACAAAACCACAGCTAGCATCATATTGAATGGGGAAAATTGAAAGCCTTTCCTCTAAGATCTGAAACATGACAAGATGTGCACATTCACCACTTTTATTCAACATAGTACTAGAAATCCTAGCCAGAGAAATTGAGCAAGAGAAAGAAACAAAGTACATACAATTGGAAAGAAAGGACTCAAATTGTCCTTGTTTTCAGATGACACGATTTTATATTTAGACAAACTTAAAGACTCCACCAAACAACTATTACAACTGATAAACAAATTTAGTAAGGCTGCAGAATACAAAATCAACATACAAAAATCAGTAGCATTTCTATATGCCAACAGCAAGCAATCTGAAAAAGAATCAAGATAGCAATCCTATTTATAAGAGCTACAAAAATTTAAATACCTAGCAATAAATTTAACCAAAGAAGTGAAAGATCTCTAGAATGAAAACTATAAAATACTGATGAAAGAAATTGAAGAGGAAACCACTTAGACTTTGACATTCTTTAACTTGTCTTCCCTTTTGTCCTTCAAATTGTTCAGGATAAGAATCACTCAATTATTAGTCTTCTCTTCCCATAACTATATGGGATTTTTTTGTTAATAATTTGTGATTATCTCTTACAATGGCCAGCATCTTGATGTTTGTTCTCTATTAATGTACAGGAAATCAAAGTAGTTTCTTTTTCTAGTCCCAACACTTTCGTATATTCCAAGGAAAGCAGCCCATTTTCAAGAACTCCCCTCAGTAAGAGTGACTTTAGTGCTGTAGTCACATGGAAGTTATGGTAATAATGATGATAATACCCATTATAAAATTTAAAACCTTTATATTTAACTTTAAACTTTACTTATGTTCTTCCTAGGCAAAGTAACAATCATCAGGGATCAAGCAGGTGGCAGAGGAGAGGAGGGAATGGGTAAATGCACACCTAATGGGTGCAGTGCGCACTCTCTGGGGGATGGGCACACTTGTAGCTTTGACTTGGGTTGTACAAAGGCAATTCATGTGACCAAAGCGTTTGTACCCATGTAATATTTGGAAATTAAAAAAAAATGCACTCTAGCATTTCCAGGGATTCTGATATAATAGTAACTCACAATTCTGCAAAATATCCTAACTTCCTACAAGTATTTCAAAGAGTGGACATTCAAAACCAAAAGGGCCATTTACTTGGACTTCTTGGCAGTTTTAATCTATTGTAATATTACATTTTCAAGTTAATTTTCTATTAATCTAACGGATTTAGACATGCAATAAAATATTTAAGCAATTCCTTCATTAAAGTCAGAAAGTATAATATTCTAAGCATAATCTCTGTGAAATTTTGCAGATGTGTGTGTTCTTATTCTTATTGACAGAATATCAACTTTTTTCATTATCTTTGCCATTGGATCAATTTGTTAATAGAGTAGAAACTCCTTCATATCACATGATTATAACCAAAAGTTTTGCTTAATTAAAAATGTTTGTTTAAATGGGGAAAAATAAAATGTGATATATGCAAACCATAACCTTTTAAAAAATATTTACTTATACTAAAAATAAAACAAGGTTGCATCTTCATCAGCCATTCTTTGAGTGTGATCCCACTGCATGACATTTACCTTGGCTTTTTATTTTTTCATGAACTACAGCCATGATAGATTGTGTACGATTTTTAGTTTTATGTGAAAATAAAGCAAGATTCTAACAGCACTTAGAAAACAAGCTGAGTACAGGATCCTCCTAACAGGTTGTTTTACCATGTTTGGACTCCCTCTTCATAATAATCTTCCTGCTTTTGTTTACTTTTCAGAGACCTCAGGTAGTTGGTTTTGATATTTTGTCCAAAGATTTTTGTTGTCACCAGTGGAGAGATGGGCTGCAGTGGGTTTATACTGCTATAGTGAAACTAGGACCCTGCTGTTGTTTTATTTTTTAACTTTTAATTTTAATGCGAGTTCAAATATAAAAGATACAAGAAAAGCGTGAAAAACTCCCATATATCCTTTATCAAGTTCACCAATTATTTACATATTATTTTTCCCCTTTATATTGATTATTCCTTTTCTATATAAATGAGTATATATGTATATGCATGTATACATTTTCTGAACTTGGTTAAAGTGCTGTCTGCCAGAATTTGCCAATGTAAAGCAAAGTTTTCTTTGTAATTCATAAGTTGTGGAGTGATGCAATGAGGCTATAGAAATAGCCTTTCTCATCAAATTTTCACCCACTAGTTTTATCTTTCATTGCTGATATTCTAGCTCCATCATATCCTTCGTATCTATTATTAGGAAGAGCTTTTCCTTCTTCTCCACTTATTTAATTGCTCATTTTGTATTGATATTAATGTGAAAACACAGATTCATGGATTCATATTTTATTCAATGGGTTATAATTCTTAATTATTAATTATTTTATTTATTTTGATGTTCAAATTCTCCCAGATTTGTCTTTTGCAAGTCCCTTCCAGCTAGCTATGGTATGCCTTGGTGTATTCTCATGATTTTTGAGCACTTAATTATTATCTGGCACAGTCTCAATGCTAGAGTCAGCTATTTTTCTAAGGAGTCATATTTCCTTTGGTAGAGAATGGTATTCAGAAACTGAGAAACTAAGATCTAAGTGGTAGGTATGTCACATTGCTAGGGAGCTGTTGTCACTTTCAGTGGACTGAACTAGGAAACACAAACACAGACACATTTATTTACCTGAGAATTCCGATTCCACTGGTTTATTCCAGTCTTCTCTTTCTGTCTTTGTACCTCTTCTCCAATCATGAGAACACTTCTATCTGTTATCTTTAATATATTTATTTACTTATCTGTTCATACTTAGAATACAAAATTCGTTTCAGAATTGTCAACCCATGCCACTACAAAAAGCAAACCTGCTAACTAGACTTCCATACTTGTTTATAGTCCTTTTCTGAGGCAAAATTTACATATAGTGAAATGCTCATTTATGAAGGGTATAGTTTGATAAATTTTGATGAATGTACATAACCATTACAAAATGGTTATCTCAATCAATAAATAGGACATTTCCATAATCACAGAAAATTTTCTCATGTCCACTTACAGCCACTCTTTTTGAATTCTTTTACAGTACATTAAATTTGTTCCTTAATCTTCATTGAAATGAAATAATTCAAGATATGCTCTGTTGTGTCTGGCTTCTTCACTCAACACACTGTTCTTCAGATTCATCATTGTTATTGTGAGTATGAACAGTTCATTTTTTAAAGTGTGCAGTTTTATTTTACAGATATTCCATAATTTATTTTTCTTATTGATGGACATTTGGGTTGTATCTGATTTTTAACTATTATGGATAAGGTGCTATAGACATTCTTGTACAAGTCTTTTGGTCAATATATGTTTACTTTCCTCTTGGATAAACACCTGGTAGACAGGATGAGTCATAGAGTAGGTACATGCTTAACTTTATAAGAAACTGCTAAAGTATTTTGCAATGTGGTTGTACAATTTTACATGCTCACCAGAAATGTGTG
Organism: Indri indri; assembly: GCA_004363605.1. Taxonomy (NCBI): domain Eukaryota; kingdom Metazoa; phylum Chordata; class Mammalia; order Primates; family Indriidae; genus Indri; species Indri indri. The sequence continues at coordinate 41,777 of RJWJ010000700.1, read as the reverse complement.
AGAGTTCTAGTTGATCCACATACTCTCCAACATTCGATATTGTCAAGGTTTTTTTTAGATTTGATTTTATTTTTAGCCATTCTAGTGTTTGTGAAATTGTATCACAATTAGGTTTTTAATTTGAATTTTTTCTGAGGAAAAATGATGTTGAATTCTTTGACCCCTGGGTATTTAGAAGTAACTCGATAATTTCCAAATATTTGAGACTTTTCTAGACATGTTATTTTATTGATTTCTAATTTCATTCCATTGTAGTCAGAGCATATACTAAGATTTAAGTTCTTTGAAAGTTTGATTTATCTTGATCAATTTCTGTTTCATGTTTTCTTGAATGAAGATGTATTCTACTGTTCATGGGTATGATGTTTCACATATTTCAATTAAGTCAAGTTGGTTGATTTTGTTTGTTTCGAATATTTGTACAAATATTCTATGTATTTTTCAATTGTTTTGGTGTACGTGTTCCATCAATTACTAAGCAATGGGTGTTAAAATCTACAACAACGATTATGGATTTGTCTACTTTTGACATTTAGTTTTATTAGTCTTTGCTTCATCTATTTTGAACCCCTGTTCCTAGTTGCATGCATATCTGAGATTATATTTTATTAATGATTTGATCATTTTATTATTATGAAATATTCATCTTTATCTTTAGCACTGCACTTTGTCTTGAAATCTACATTGTCCTACAGTACGATAGCCATACCAGGTTTCTTAAGACCAATGTTTACCTAGGATATATATATTTTTATACTTATGTTCTTTTCCTCCCATCTCTTGCCTTCTTAGGGTGAATGCCTATTTTTTTAAGATTCCATTTTTCCTCCTGTATTGACACTTAGCTATATCTCTGTGCTATTTTAGTAGTTGACCTAGAGATTATAATATACATCTTTAAGTTACAGAGTAAAAATTCAAATATTTTGCTATTTCATAAAAAGTAAAGCCTTTAAAACTCTATTTATGCCTATGTTATTTTTGTTTTTATTGTCTTAGATTTTACTATGACATCGTTATGAAAATTTTAATAGAGTTTACTTGCTCAGTTATTTTTTATATTTTGATATAAACAGTCATGAATCTATTAAAGAAATTTAAGGAAATGAAATAAAATGCGGTCCTTTATATCTGCCCAGATATTGATCTTCTTTGATGCTCTTCATTTCATTCTTACTATCTGGTTTTTATGGTATAATTTTTCTTTTGTTGAAGAAATACTTTCAGCATTTTTTCGTAATGTAGTTCTGCTTTCTGAAAACGTCTTTATTTCAGCTTCATTTTTGAAGGGAATTTTCACTGGCTATAGAATTCTGAGTTAAAACGTTTTTTTTTTTCTTTTGAGAATTTAAATATGACATCTGGCTTCCTTTGATAAGAACTTAGTCATCACCCATATTAATTGTTCTCCTGTATATAATGTGTTGGCTTTTTAAAATTCTGTCTGCTTTAAAAATTGTCTATTTATATTTGACTTTCAGAAGTTTGACTATGATGTGTCTAGGCATGTTTTTCCTTTTCTTTATTATTATTATTATTATTTGCATTATCCTGCTTTGGGTTTTCTGAGCCTCTTGAGTCTGTAATGAATATTTTTGACTATTGTTAAAACTTGGCCATTATTTTTTTTCAGATTTTTTTCTATCTCATTCTCTCACTATTCTTCTAGTCTCTAAGACTACAATTACAAATATATTTAATCACTTAAAACTGTCCCACAGGTTACTAGTCTCTATTTTGGTTTTTCAATATGCTTTCTCCCTGCTCTCCTGACTTGAAGAGAGATAAATACTTTGCTGAAACCCTTCTGTCCTCTCCAATCTCCTATCAAGCTGATCCACTGAATTTTTCCTTTCAGATATTGCACTTTACATTTCTAGGCTTTCTGTTTGGTCCCTTAAAAAATAACTCCCATTTCTCTCCTGATGTTTCCCATTGGTACACTCATTATGATCACAGTTTTTCTGTACATCTTTGAACACATTTCTAATAGCTGATTTAAAACCTTGGCTTGCTAATTTCATCATCTGGGTCATCTCAGGCTTGATTTCTATTCTTAGACATGGGTCACATTTCACTGTTTTATGTATAATAATTTTTAATTATTTAGTAGACATTTGGGTTACATATTGTAAAGATTCTATATTCTATCTTCTTCCTCTGAATAGTGTTGATTTGTTGAAGCAAGCAGTTAGTTACTTTGGTCAGACTCAGACTCTCTCTTTCCTGAAATAGGCAACAGATGAAATCTCTGTTCAATTATTTTAGCCTTCCTTTTGTTGCTCCTGGAGTCTTTCTTGCACATGCACAGTCTAGAGGTCAGCTAAATATTTGAATGGAGTTTATATGCAGATTTTGGAGCTCCCCTTTCTTTGACTCTTCTGGGAATTCTCTCCACAATTTCCAACCAGTCAGCCAGCCAAAAACTTTATACTCTGACTCCTCAAGCCAGTAGGACTGAGACTTCCCTTTGAGTTTTAACTATTTTACATTGTGAGAACTAAAAAGTACCCTCAGGTGAAAAGGTGTTTAATTGCTCACAAAGTGAGATTTTTTTTTATTTCAAGACTCAAATTACTTTTAGTTTCTGCCTGCTTTATACTTTCTTTCCTTGTGAGCCTTAAAAAGGGAATTCCCATAATCAGTGGAAAAAAAATACCTACACAGAGGTGGTGATATTAGAATCTATTAACATAGATCCTCTCACCAAATGAAGTTGATGATAAAGTTTCCATGACATTGAAAATGATATTTGACCTTGAAAACTCAAAGTGCGAATTATCTGTGGCAGTAAATCAGAGGCTATCATTACAGGTAAAAATTTAGGTTAGGAAAAATAAAATTAATATTCTGTTATTCTATTTATCTTTAATGATAGAAATTATTATATCCATGCAGTTACTACTTGTGAATGTGCTAAATGGTTTTACATTTTCAACACATTCCACTTGTACTGATTTGACTATTAAATTAACAGAGATAGGTAATCTTATCATTTCTTTGAACTGTTTCTAGTGAATATTAATTGTACACAACCTTTAAAAAGCATCTGTGTTACTTGCTGTGACTGACTAACCAAAGACATAACAAATCACATTTCTTCAATTATGGTTTTTACATTTAATTCAAATTGCTTTGTAAAAGTAGCACAAAGCGTAAATCAGGAACAAGAAAAGTTCAGAAATTCATGATTCTCACTGTGGGGTTTTAAGAAATATATTTTATTTCTTCAATTCACATGGATGAAGGGAGAAGCATTCATATTTATTCTTTATTTAGTGTATCTCTGAGAGGCATTTAAAACTTACTAAGGTATCTGACCTCAGAGCAGTTACCTTTTAATTTTTTTCTAATTAGATTGAATGCCAAATCATGGCTAGTAAAGTTAAAAAAAAATGACAAGATCCAATTTGTGGTTCAAATGTGGTTGTATTAAGTCAGATAGTCATTTACCAAACACAGTTATTGGAAATATTTACCCTTGTAAATACTCTGTAGTAGTCAGCAGATGGCATGCATTGTACATTAACTATTCTACCCCGTTATCACATATACTTTAGAACAGAAAGCATCTGTTTTTCTAAAAAAGACACATTATCCCTCATTTGCAGTTTAGTGTTAATTCGTGAACTATTTAGTGATAATCAAAGAAGGTGATATTTCATCTTCATTTAGTTCGTAGAGCAGATTCAATCAAATATAAGATGGGGTAAAAACACATTTAGCAATTCCTTAGCAAGCTTCAGCATCTAGGTGAAACAATCTTAAGTGATTATTTTCCTGCTTTGGCTAGAGGGTTGTACAGGAGGGCAGAAGCCTTTTGGATGCAGTTTCTGAGTGCCTATGACAAATTTAGTATTATAAAAATCATTTCCTGTTGTGTATTGTTAAGTGCATAAATTCAAAATCAAACAAGTAAATCAACAAACCTGGACAACTAAATTTACTTCTAAGTCATCTATTTAAGATAACACTATAATAGCCTAATTGGAAAATCTCTTCATATTTAAAAGCATGCAAGTATTCACAGGCTTCTCTTTGAGCGGTTTCAAAGGAGAATTTGGCTGGCGATGCTCTAACATGATGCATAGCCTAGCATATTTCATGTCAAACTGATATCCATCTGTCAGCCTGGCCTGATGCCTATTCCCAAGGTATTGAGTCACTCTGCAGGGCCTGAGTTGTGTCTGTTAAAGTTATCTCCAGGGAGCTAAGTTACACAACATGTAACAGTGTGAACACATAGAGAAACAGAAACACAAACTGCATACACCTTATCAGTCGAAATGGAGAGATTAGACATTTTCCTCCCTTCATACCAGACTTCTTCTTATGTGTTAAACATAGAAAGACTCTCTTAGGCTGACACTGATGCATTTTTAACCATGAATTTGCTTTAGGACCTTGCATTTGGAGGAAGCAGAATAACTACGTAGATGCTATTACAATATTAAAGTCTCCTATTCCTAAAAATAGCAATTAATTAAATAGCTGTTGAAAGGCAAAAACTACTTAACATTTTTGCTTTGATATTTGTTTCTTAATGGATAAATTGAAATATATTCCTCTAAGGAAACATCAAATGTGTGTTTATGTATATATATATACACATATATATGTATATATACATCTTATTTATTGTACTCCTTACCATTTAGATCTGTGTTTCATTTGAAAGAATGTTTCCATTTTCAAAGAAGAATAAGATATCTTAAATTAAAAAAAACATTACTTTGGTGATTGATTTATTCAGTATTTGTGTTTGGAGTTGTAGGAGATCAAGGGCATTAATGAAAATGTTACTCATTTAACTTGCTTTATATTCTTCAGAAAGACTTCAGAAATGGAAAATGATCAGCCAAGATGAAAAAGCTTCCCAGTTTTACTGTGTAGGTGGGAGCTGGGTATAAATGTGGGAGTTCTGAGTGGGACTGCCATTCTAGCTGCTGGCTTCTGAAGATGCTAAAAGTAGCACAGTGGTGGTTGTCATTGATGGATGACTGCATTCTGCTGTTCATTTCTTCCACATTCTGGACTGCTAAGGGCATTCCTTTGGGATGGATACTCCCTTTTCATCTATTTCTTAGGGAAAACTGGGGAATACATATATTGGGGTTGAAGAGATATGTATGAATGAGTAAAATTATACTGTTCTGTGTACCTAATAGACCTAATCTGTTTTGTAAAATGATCTTTCTGTACTTGAGGGTCTTCCTTTCTCAGTTGGCTTGCATTCCTAGCTTCCTTTGGCCTACGGCAGCACTAATTCAATGGCTTGAGAAGAAATTATGTCCTCATTTTGGAGGAATTTGTCCCAACCAGGTGCCTTGAGGTTATTAGCTATTTCAGGAAAACCTGTTTTCATTGGCAAGTAAACTGACATAGTGAAAAAAAAAAAAAAAAGGTCACCAATTCCCTCTCCCAGTGACAGGAAATGGATGATGCCATGAATACTGTGTGTCTGCTTCAGTGTAATGACAAGAGATATAAAAATCAAATTGTCACTCCTGCCTGGTAGATGTAGATGACCTGCGGCCACAGGCAGGTCATTATGCCCGTAGGTGCCAGATACTCCAGGATTTGGCATCAGGCCTGCCTTATGTTCAGAAGCCAGCTGGTTGGGCATTAGGGAAAACTGGGGAGACTTCAGCTAATTGGGGGTTAAAATACAACCATGAAAAAGATGCATACAAAAACAGAGTCTTTTTATAACTAAATGTAATCATTTAGGTTAAGAGAAAAAAATATCAAATACATGAACTAACTCCTTATCTGTCTCATTCTCCTCCATTCCCAAATCTGCCTTGGTAACCCCTGCTCAGCAAATGCACTAGGCAGCATGTAATCATGTCACTCTGTCACCAAGTCTCCTTCTCAATGAAATTCAGGTGTCTAAATAGAAAGGAGTGATGGCAGATTTTTCCCCTCTTTCAGCAGAAAGCCAAGGAAAAGCTTTCAGAAAGATGAAAACTACACTTTTGTGTCACCACAAATCATCTGTATAACACTTGGTGCACAAATATTGAACCTCTTTGTGTCAGCTGTTTATTGCTTGGGTTAGGACAGGAATACATTTTCTATGTCAACACTTGATTAGGTAAAAAATTCTCTGTAAGTTGAAGCTGAGTTACTTGTGAAAAAATGCATTGTGGTGAAGCTAGAACAGAAGCTCTTGTGAGATAATTAATGTTGTTTGAGAAAAATCAGCATTTCACAACAAAATGGTATTAATAGACTTGAAGTTTATATGTAATATATTTTCCAAAAACTTCAAATACTTTAAATAATTATTTAGACAAATGTCTGTGCCAAATCTGGGCCAAGAAATATCCTTATGAAGAGATGGAAATATAAACGTTACAATAAAGTCAGAGTCTTCATATTATTGAACACTTACTATGTACCATGCACTTTTTTAATTTCAGGATATTGTGGGGGTACAAACATTTTGGTTACATGTTATGACTTTGCCTCACCCAAGCCAGGATTGGAGGCATGCCCTTCCCCCATACAATGCTCACCGCGTCCATTAGTTGTGAGTTTACCCACCCCCAGCCCCCCAACCCCCAATGAACATTACTACCATGTGAGCACCTTAGTGTTGATCAGTTAGTGACAATTTGATAGTGAGTAGTTTTTAAATTTATTTATATAAATATATGGGGTACAAGTGCAATTTTATTAATTTTATTACATGCATAGATTGTATAGTGGTCAAGCGAGGGCTTATAAGTTATCTGTTACCCAAATAATGTACACTGTGCCCATTAAATACTTTTATATTCTATTTAAATTCTTTCTGATATGATCACAATTGTGCAAGTTATTCCCATTTTATAGATGATTAACCAGAAAGCTGAATCTGGTTCAAACATATGGATCCCTAGTTCAAAACCAGATATAATCTTTAGTGTCAAAACCAGATGCCATTCAATCAAGTTTATGTCAGTCTTTAATACGCAACCTTTTCTAGTACCTTAAATCCAATTTATGTATATGTGCTTTCAAATTTTGATTGAGTTTTCTATGTCTGTGATCGTCATTGCTTCAGTTACTGCATAAGGCATTAAAATATCAACCAGTACATCTGCTGGAATGTTGCTCTTGAAATGGACCAATTTTTTTTTCTGCCCAGAAAAACATATTGTTTGCTTTACTATGGAAACTTAAGGCAATGGAATGAGTTTATTCACACATAAACAAAATTGCCATATTGAATTCTTCATTTAGTCTTAAGAAGGCTGGTGGTAACACATCTTGACAATAAGGGAATTAGTATAGATGGGTAACAGTCTTTGAAACATCAGGACTTTTACTGAGTTTTTATTTAAAAATATGCACATGATCAAAGTTTAATAATTAGGTCACGAGAGCTCTGAAGGTCATTGACTCCCATTGCTCTTTCCACAACTCTGCCTGCTAGGCTGACATCTTTTAAAAGTAGAACAAAACCCATAACAGAGCATCTATACTATGATGGGATGTATCAGAGAATATCTGAGGCATGTTAAGAAATGAATACTGAAAACCTTTAAACTGTGTGGGAAGTGTTGGAGTGCTTACCTGGAGGGCTACAGTAAGGTGGGGGGGGGGCGGATGGCAAGGCATCCTTTAAACTAAAGCATCCCTAATGTGTTAGAATTTGCAAAAATGTCTTGATAGAGGCCCAGCTTCTTCCCTCTTAGATTGGTTGTGAGTTTAAAGTAGACAGAGACAGATTAAAAGAAAAAGTCTTACCAATGCTTTCTTGAAATAAAAAATAAAGGTCAATATTTAGCTTGTTGTTCAAGCTAACCTATCATTTACTAACACTATTATTACTAGGAAAAGCATAACATTCCCACTTACTATTTTTAGCTCCAGATCTACTTTCTATCTCACCATATTTATACCACATTTTTTTTCAAACATAAGTGTGGTCTTGCTTCTTTCTCTGCAGTGCTACTCCCATTGTGTGACATATGCTGTCCACTGCCCTTGCTCTGTTCCTGCTCCCTTTCCCATCTGTTAAAATGTTCCTAATATTCATTATTCAAAAGTCATCTCTTCCAAAGAGCCTTTGGGAATATCCCCATACAATGGTTTGAATGTCCTATCCAAAACTCATGTTGAAATTTAATTGCCATTGTGATGGCATTAAGAGGTGGAACCTTTAAGAGGTGATTGAGCCATGTCCTCATGAATGGATTAATGCTGTCATCATAGGAGTCAGCTCCTAATAAAGGCAAGTTCAGACCCCTCTTGCTCTTGCTCCTTTGTTCTCTCTTGCCCTGCTGCCTTCAGCCACGAGATGATGCAGCAGGAAGGCCCTCACCAGATCCCAGTGCTATAATTTTAGACATTCCAGCCTCCAGAACAGTGAGCCAAATAAACTTCTATTGGTTATAAATTACCTAATCTGTGGTATTCTGTTATAGCATCCCAAAATGGACTAAGAAAGCCCACAAGCTGTGTGTGTTCATTTTTTCCTTCGTTGATCTCTCATATGTACAAATTATCTATATAATAATACATTACAGCACTTTGACTTTGGTATTATGGTTTCTGTGGTTCCTGGGTTCTATGACTTCTCTCTCTCTCTCTCCCCCTCCCCCTCCCTCTCTCTCTGTCTTCACAGATGAGGTTTCACCCTGTAGCCCAGGCTAGAGTTCAATGGCATGATCATAGCTCACTGCATCCTTGAACTCCTGGGCACAAGTGATCCTCTCGCCTCAGCCTCCTGAGTTGCTGGGATTATAGGCATGAGTCACCATACCCACTTTATGATCTCTCTTTTTTATAAAGGGTAATTGAGGTGATTTTTCCTTCTTGTTTCCTTGCACCTTTCCCATTTTTTATTAAAAGATAGTCTTGAAGGATTGCATTTTCTGGGTTTGCTGGTTATTTCTGTGCTCTGGAAATTATTTAGGTATCCTCTGAGACTTGAAATTGTTCTCTCTTATCTTGTCACCTCTCATTGACTTCAAATACCTCTCGACCATGCTTGCTTTATTCTTTTTAGTTTGAAGATTATGGCACTTGATAGCAAAGATTCAATTGAAATAAATGTTGAAAGGTTCTGCATTCTCAGATAAAACCACCTGCTTTTAGACACCATGTTCTGTTCTGGATTCATAGAGTCCTTTTTCTAGCCCCTAGTATTATAAGTCAAATAAATTTTGTGCTTTAACTTTCCAAGGTTTTTTTATCTTTTGGTATGCATCTTATGTTTGTAATCTCCACCCAATTCATCACAGTGGCTTTTACCCTGAACTTTCTAGAAGTTGTCTTCTTATTGCCTATAACCCATTTCAGGATCCAGGCATTCCCTTAATTTCAGTAATAGAATTATCAGCATTGAAATTCAAGAAATTCTTGTATGATCTACACTTAGCAGAATGTGACTTCTAGTAGATTACCACGTGATGTTATGTTGTGTCTCTCTGACAGTTTTTTAACTTTGCATTAATGAGATCTTTTCTCTGTTCTTCCTTGCAGTAATGGGAAATCACGCTAAGTTTTAGATTTCAATCCATTCCTTCTCTTCAAGTGTCATTTCCATTCTCCTCTCATATCTGCTATCCTCTCCCTTATATTTTGACTTTCTTTCTTTATACTGAACGTTTCTTCTGCTTAAGATAATATATTCAGAAAATATCATATTTAGAACTCACGTTCCATAACTAATGGCCAGCTTCTTTTCTTCCTTCTCAATCAAGATTCCTAATGAAATAGGTTATACTTATTGTGTCACAATTTCTCAGTTCCTAATTTATTACTCACCAAAGGAAATATGGCAATCGTTCTCACTTTCCTTAGAAAATAAACAACAAATTAGTAAATCCAATGATACTTTTTTGTTCTCATCTCCTTTTAAAATTCTCTTTCTTTCCCAGGTTTCTGTGAGACTCCTCATGTCTTTTTCTTTATATCTGTATTCCAATTATTTTATTTTTCGATGTGGGTTATTCTTCGTCTAACTATACCTAAATGTAAGTGCCCCTAAGGTAAGATTCTATCTTTAGATATTGCCTCTTTTCATCCTATGTTTTCTTCCAGGGAAATCTCACACATACACATGGCTTCAACTAGTTCCTAAATACTGTTGAATTCCTGCCATATACATCTAATCTAGAATTTATTCCTGAGATTCAGATACCTATATCCACTATCTACTGGCTTTGCCTCTTCCACATGCTCTTGAATTGTTAAAGTCAAAGTCCTAGTATCATTGTTTACTCATTGCCCATAATGTTCTTTTTTCTCTGTCTTATCTCTTGACTTTCATGCTATCCAGTTTTAGCTCTTCGCCTACATGTTTCTTCTCCTGTCCAAATCCTACTTTCAATTATTACTTGAAGATATTAGTCTTGCCCTTAATGGGCACATTATGCCTTCTGGTGGTGTGGAGGCCATGGATGCAAGTGTTGAGGATGGGAGGATGGAGAGCATATAACGTTGATTCTATGCCTGTAAAAATAACTGTTTTCCCAGATACTGGAAAATTCACTTAACACCAAATATTTCCCTTCTATTTTCTCTTATAATCATGTGATTGATTTAAATAATTTTGGTGGGGATAGAGACAATATTTGCAGTTAATTAGTCTTAGTTATGATATACCAAATATGTGAGATGGGAATTATTTAATTCTTTTGACAACCATAAAATGGAAGTTAAGGTTACTGTTTTAAAGATTAAAGAAAACAGATCCAGTGAGGTTAGTTATCTTTCCTAAAAGCAAATAAGATTAGAACCTAGGTATCTGGATTATAGTATCCATTCTTTTTCCACTAGAAAATATAGCTTACCTATAAGTTTTGACAATAAAAATCCTGTAAGCAACTCTTTTGTTAATAGATTTGACCATTTGCACAATTATGAGAGAGGCACAGTCACTAACCCCAAAAATCTTAATCTACATCCTCAGACAAATGTCAATATCTGTAAATATTGCTCAGAATCACACGCCAATCCAACTGAGGAACAACAGTACTATGAACTCTGTGATGCTGTAATCTTTAAGGAGACACTGCCTAAGTAAAGATTTTATTGGGGGATATGTTAGGTTTATTTAGGAGCATTAATATTTTTTCACTGTAATTGTATGAGTATTACCTAAGATTGGCTATAATTAAATGCTGAGAGAATGAAACTTTGAAACCCCTTTCAGATTATCAAATATCTTAAACATTTTTGGAATCAGCAGATTACCTAAAAAAGAATAACATGACCAATTGGAGAATAAATGGAAATTAAAATAGCATTTTAACATGGAACTAAAAAAATTAAGAGTCAAAAATATATTTTATAACATATTTGCAAACAGACTCATTAACTTGTAATAAATGTGAAATATTGTGTTCACTAAAACAAAATGACCAAGTAAATGTTACAATCTGAAATAAAAAGAAAAAAGAATTTCTTTATTTTTGTGGCAGATCAGTATGTGTGTATCCTTGTAACATTCATAGCAAATTAAAGATTAATAGCATCTATTGTTGTAGTGAATTATTTAGTTTATGTCTAAAATCAAATAGTGAAATAAATTGAAACTCAGTGCGTAGAGACTATTTCATAGTGCTTTGGTGAGCTGGTATGGCTATTTCTCCAACAAAGATTTGGTTTTGAAAATTGAATTAGAGACACATTTAACCTGCTATGAAGGAAAGATGCTCTTGATGGCAGTAGAATTCTTGTCATAGACTTTCCAAGTACATGACATTATTTCAGTTTCAGCTTTTTATAGTATATACCTCTGCCATGTGGGCAGCCTACCAACACCTATAAGATTAGTCCCTGTTAGGAGAGCATCTAGATTGAAGCTGCACTTTAAAACAGTAACAATTGATAAACCTCAGTTGTGCAAAGCACTGTCAGCATGTCCTTATTTTAATAACATTGAAAGGGCGGCATTCACATTTCCATTTCTGAGTGTGCTCACTCCAAGCCCACCCTCACACATGGAATTCCTCTAAATAAACTCAATGCTGGTAATCATCTGACTCATTAGCAAGTGTTTCTTCCTGCCTGAAACTAAGTGGGTGCAATGGAGGATAGATTAATCTTTAAATCCTGTGGAATACACATCTGCTCTCTTTGCTTTCTGATTTTTTTATGTCAGTAGCATAATTAAAAATAAAAATGTATTGCTATGTCAGTACAGACAAGCTGGTTAATACACTTGAAAAAGAATATAATCATCCAATAATTAATAATCATACTAATGAAATATTTCAATATTTATGTAGAATTTATGCTTTAGATAGAAAGAAGAAAACCTACCTAACAACACAGAAAAGGTCCTTAAATTTTTATCTTTCTCTCTGCTGGAATTATTCCTCCCCCTTGACACTGTGTTATTCCTCTATTTTCATGATACCTCCTCAGGCAATCCCAGATCACTGTTATTTATCTCTCCTCTGAACTTGTACTTTTAAAAATATATCACAAATTTGGTGCTTGTTTAAACATCGCATTATAACAATGTTATTATTTTCATTTTTATGAAATAGTGGATTTATAGAAATTCTCATGTATTTGGCTTAAATTCCCAACTAAATTATGATTTCCTTGAACATGGAGTTTGTACTTGGTTATTCTTATTCCTAGCATTGAATTTCTGTACATAGTTCATCCTCAATAGTTCTTTGGAAATTCATTTCTATTTGAAAAAATCATGATGTTATATTTTAATCAAATGACATTTCATAATATCAATTACCAAAATATTAGGTCAGTAGTGATTACCATATGATGCTCTTCATTTTCTTTATGTCAGTTACTCAACAAGCAAAATTATCACTTATTCTCTGACTCTCATCCCTATATAACTCTGTACATCCCTTAATCTATCCTCAAATCCTCAAACCTACCTTCCTCAAAGCTTTCTACCAGTCTCTCTGGACCTCATGTTTGGATCAGCAAAATTCCACATCATAAGTCCCTATATCTTAAATCTTTCTTTAAAATTGTCCCTTCATCTAATTACTCTATCCAAAACCTGGCTTTCCCCTGAGAACACTGCTTCCACTGAAGCTTCTTTCTATACTGGCTCTAGTATTTTGTAAACTCAGTGTTTGTACCATGGGCCTAGAATGGGTGGACTTCTTGTTCCTAACTAGCACTTTCAAACTTTCTTTCTCCTCTCTAATTCACTTCCTTTGTCCTCACTACTGACCTATCTCATCCCATCCCACCCAGATATACTCTTCCTAATGTCAATTCTAGTTACTTTGGCTTTAAAGCTTAGATCGATTTTCTATTTTTCCTTGTTCTTTCTCAACTCCACAGCAAATACTATTGGTTCTACCTTCAAAATGTATCCAGAGAGTGATATCAGCAAGTTGGCAAAATATGAGTTTCCAACTCTCATCAATTTGAACAACATCAATTTGAACAACCATCCACCCATGAAAATACCTTCACAAGAACTAAAGAAGCAAGGTGAGGGATTATAGCACTTGAGTGGAATATAGAAATAAGAAAAGATGCATTTAAGAGGACAGAAAGGATAGTTTCACATTACACTGGTCATCCATCCCTCAAGCCTACACAGTGAAGCATGGAGAGAGATATGCTCTGCATGGGGAAAAGAGAGTGAAGCGCTTGACTTTACCCCAGACCCCGGCACAAGATCAGCCTCAGTGAACCACCGTACCAGACCAGCCCCCACAGAACCAAATTCCAGCCCAATCCACAAGGCTCCAGGCTCTAGGCCCACCCCTGCAGATCCAGGCTCCAGGTTTGCCCCCATACAAGACAGGACACTGTATCTCAGGTTCCAGTCTGGCCCCAGCAGATTCAGTGTCCAGGTCTACCTCAGTGGTATACCAGCCCTGATGGGCCCAGGCTCCAGGTTGGCTCCCATGGCACTAGACTCTAGTCACATCCCCTAAGTACACAAACTCCAGGACTATTCCTGTGGGCATAGTCCCCAGGACTATTCCATTAGACCCTGGGGATAGGCCAGCCTTTGTGGACCCAGCATCCAGGCCCACACCTTTGGACCCATGGTTCAGGCTCACCCCGATGGGTGCAGGTGCCAAGCTCACCAAAGTGGGTGAAGGCACTAGGCCTACCCCAGCTGGCTGAGGCTCCTGGTATGCTCCTGTGGACCCAAGCATTTGGCTAACTCCTGTGGACATAATAGCCAGGCACACATGCCTGCTGACCTAAGCACCAGGAAAGCCATCCCAAAGACTCAAGCAGCAAGCTCACCTGAAGTCCCTGCCAGTGGGCCTACCCAGAATTTCTGTATAGAGCAACTGGTAATTGACTTTCACTGCTAAAGCCAGTGCAAAAAGACTGGAAGAGATGCCTATTGCTTCATATGTGAAGACACCAATGCTAGGCCACAAGGATCACAAATAATCAAAGAGACATGAAACCATCAAAGTAACAAAATAAAGCACCAGTAACCAACCCTAAAGAAAAGAATATCTAAATACCCTCTGACAAAGAACTCAAAATAATCTTCTTAAAGAAGCTCAGGGAACTACAAGATAACACAGATAAACAAACAAACAATATCAGGAAAACAATACACAAAATAAGAAGTTCAACAAGGTGATAGAAACCATAAAAAAGAACCAAATTGAAATTCTGGAGGTGAAGAAATTCAAGACCTGAAGAACACAATGAACTGAACAACTCTCTATAGAGTTTCAACAGCACACACAAAGACTGGCCATTTGAAATTACCCAGTCAAAGGAACAAAAATAAAAATGAATAAATAGAGTGAAGAAAGGATACAGGACATACGCAATAACATCAAGCAAACCAATATATGCATTATTAGAGTCTCAGAGGTAACAGAGGAATAAAAAGGGACAAAAAGTTTATTTAAAGAAATAATGACAGAAGACTTCCCAAATGTGGAGAGAGAAATGAATATCCAGCCCCATGAAACCCAAAGAACCCCAAATAGGTTAAGAAAGAGACACGTGATTATCAAATTCATAAAAGTCATAGACAAAGAGAGAATTTTGAAAGCAATAAGAGAAAAGTGACTCATTACATATAAGACTATCAGATTTCTCAGCAGGAACTTCGAAGTCCGAGAGAGAGAGTGAGAGAGTGATGATATATGCTAAGTGCCGAAAGAAAAAAAAAAATGCCAACCAAGAATACTATACGTAGAAGAGTTGTCCTTCAGAAATAAAGGGGAGGTAAAGATTTTTCTAAAACAAAAGCCATGGAAGTTCATCATGACTATACATGACTTATAAGAAATGCTAAAGGTAGTTCTTCAAGTTGAAATGAAAGGACACCAACAACATGAAAACATAAGTATAATGTAAAAATATAGTCAAATTCAGTATGCTTTAATATTGTAATGGTGATATGTAAATATTTTAACTCTAATACAAAAATTAAAATGAAAAAGTATTAAAAATAACTATAGCCACGTTAATTTGTTAACATGATTATATATCTGTGTGTGTGTATATATATATATATATATGTAAAATGTGGGGGAAGAAGTTGAAGTGTAGAGTTTTTGTATGACGTTAAAGTTGTTATCAATTTAAAGTAGACTGTTATAACTGTAAGATATTTTATATGAGACCCATGGTGAATATGAGGAAAATAATTATAGAAGATACACAAAAGAAAATGTGAAGAAAAATCAAGGCAAGTCCCTATAAAATATCAATGAAACATAAAGAAGGCAGTAAGAGAGGGAAAGAGGAACAAATTAACACTATAAGACATACAGGAAAAAAATTATAAAATGGCAGTAGTAAATCCTTACCTATTAATAATTACTTTAAATATAAATATATTAAATTCTTTAATCAAAAGACATAGAGTAGCTTAATGAGGAAAAATCCAGATCCAACTCTATGCTGCCTACAAAAGACTTATTTGAGCTTTAAAGACAACAGGCTGGAAGTTAAGGGATGGAACAATATATGCCTATTGCTATGGTAACCGAAAGAGAGAAGGGGTGACTATATTTACATAGGACAATAGATTTCAAATAAAATAACTGTCAGAAGAGACAAAGAAGGTCATTACACAATGAAAAAGGAGTTAATTCATCAAGAAGGTATGAAAATGTTAATATATGTGTAGTCAATATCAGAACACCTAAATATATAAAGCAAATATTAACAGAACTAAAAGGAAAAATTGCAATACAATAACAGCATGGGATTTTAGTACTCCACTTTCAACAATGGATAGTTCACAGACAGAAAATCAACAAGGACACAGCAAACTTGAACAACACTATAGACCAAATGCACCTAACAGATGTATACAGAACATAATATCCTGCTGCAGCAGATATATTGTTTTCAAGTGTATATGGAACATTCTTCAGGACAGATAATATATTAGGCCACAAAACAAGTTTTAACAAATTTAAGAAGTTTAAAATAATGTCAAGTATCTTTTCCAACCACTATAATATGAAACTAGAGATCAATAACAGAATCATGGAAAATTCTCAAACATGTGAAAATTAAACAACACATTCCTGAAAAACTGAAGGATCAAAGATGAAATCAAAAAGGGAAATCAAAAAATATTTTGACACAAGTGAAAATAGAGCCATAACATACCCAAACTTACAGGATGCAGCAAAAACAATTCTAAGAGGGAAATCTATAGCGATAAATGCCTACATTAAAAAAAGAAAGATATTAAATAAAAATTTTAATTTTATACCTTAAGGAACTAGAAGAACAAACCAAGCCCAAAGTTATCAGAAGAAAGGGAGTAACAAACATCAGAGCTGAAATAAATGAAATCAATACTAGGAAAGTGATAAAAAGCATCGCCAATATTTGTATTATGTATTGGGATGCTCCAGGGTTAGGTGCATATATTTATAGTTGTTATATTCTGTTTTGGTACTGACTATTTTATCATCATATAATATATTGCCTTTTTTTGTCTTTTTTTTTTTTACAGTTCTTGACTTAAAATATATTTTATGTGATATAAATATAGCTACTCCTGCTCATTTTGGTTTCCATTTGCATGGAATATCTTTTCCCATCTCTTCACTTTTAGTGTATGCATGTCTTTATAGACAATGTGAGTTTCTTTTTTTTTATTTCAGCATATTATGGGGGTACAAATGTTTAGGTTACGTATGTTGCCCTTGCCCCCCTCCCCCTGAGTCAGAGCTTCAAGTGTGTCCATCCACCAGATGGTGCGCAGCGCCCTCATTATGTATGTATATACCCATCCCCTCCTCCCCCCACCACCTGCCTGACGCCCAATAAATGTTATTCCTATATGTGTACTTAGGTGTTGATCAGTTAAAACCAATTCGATGGTGAGTACATGTGATGCTTATTTTTCCATTCTTGGGATACTTCACTTAGTAGAATGGGTTCCAGCTCTATCCGGGAAAATGCAAGAGGTGCTATATCACCATTGTTTCTTTTTTTTTTTTTTTTTTTTTTTTTT
>RJWJ010000700.1:0-24270 GCA_004363605.1 Indri indri | reverse complement strand
ATTTTTAGTTGTCCAGATAATTTCTTTCTATTTTTAGTAGAGATGGGGTCTTGCTCTTGCTCACGCTGGTCTCGAACTCCTGACCTTGAGCTATCCACCTGCCTCGGCCTCCCAGAGTGCTAGGATTACAGGCGTGAGCCACCGCGCCCAGCCACCATTGTTTCTTATAGCTGAATAGTACTCTGTGGTATACATATACCACATTTTATTAATCCACTCATGTACTGATGGGCACTTGGGTTGTTTCCACATCTTTGCAATTGTGAATTGTGCTGCTATAAACATTCGAGTGCAGGTGTCTTTTTTATATCAAAAAGTGGGCAACGGACATGAACAGAAACTTTTCAAAAGAAGACAGAATAATGGCCAAAAAACATATGAAAAAATGCTCGACATCTCTAATCATCAGGGAAATGCAAATCAAAACCACAATGAGATATCGCTTACCTCCAGGGAGAATGGCCTTTATCAAAAAGTCCCAAAACAATAAATGTTGGTGTGGATGCAGAGAGATAGGAACACTCATGCACTGCTAGTGGGACTGCAAACTAGTGCAACCTCTGTGGAAAGCAATATGGAGATACCTTAAAGAGATACAAGTAGATCTACCATTTGATCCAGCAATCCCATTATTGGGCATCTACCCAAAAGAACCAAAGACATTCTATATAAAACACATCTGCACTCGAATGTTTATAGCGGCACAATTGACAATTGCAAAGATGTGGAAACAACCCAAGTGTCCATCAATACATGAATGGATTAATAAAATGCGGTATATGTATACCATGGAGTACTATTCAGTTATAAGAAACACTGGTGATATAGTACCTCATTCTTCAAAGTGAGGTATCACAAGAATGGAAAAAAAAAAGCACCATGTGTACTCACCATCAAATTGATATTAACTGATCAACACTTAAGTGCACATATAGTAATAATATTCATCGGGTGTCAGGTAGATGGGGGGGGGAGGAGGGGATGGGTATATTCACACCTAATGGGTGTGGTGTGCACCGTCTGGGGGATGGACACGCTTGAAGCTCTGACTCAGGTGGGGCAAGGGCAATATACATAATCCAAACATTTGTACTCCCATAATATGCTGAAATACAAAAAAAGGAAAAAAAAAAAAAGAAAAAAGAAAATAAATAAATAAATAAATAAATAAAGATCCCACAGCTACTTCATGTTCTTACCACCCTCTCCCTAACTAGCCATGCAAATATTTATCTGCTTAACTGGTTTGTTTTCTGCTTTGTGTCTCAGACCTGTCTCTTCTTTAATATTTTCTGACATTATATTATTCAGTCTTTCTCTCTTGAATCACCACTGTCAGCTCCTTGCTTCTAAACTTGTTCTGCTACAACTCAACCCACATTCAACCACTTTAATTAATGTTTGTATTAATATATTTGAGTTTGAATAAACTATAAAACCGTATGATTTTTAATTTTTCCCACATTTTCTTCATTCCTTTCCTCTCCTTTATTGTCTTCTTTTGTTTTTTTTTAAATAGTGACTGTTTCTTCTTTATCAGCTTATATATTATTTTAATTTTTCTTGAGTATTTAAGCAATTATAATATTCATCATTCATTTATTTTAAACATCACACCACATTTTTATTTTAAAATGCCCAATATTCATTTAATATTTTTGGTTACTCTTTATTCCTTTCTGCTTCCATATGGCTTCATTTTGAGCTGCCTAAGTACTTCCCTTAACATTATTATTGTTGCAAGTCTAGTAGACTGATTTCTCTTTTTGTTTCTTTGAAAACATCTTTATGTTACCTTCTTATTTGAAAGACTTTTTTATGGGTATCAAATTTTATGCTTACAATTTTCTCTTTTACGCTATGAAGATTCATCTTATTGTCTTCTGGCTTTAACTATTAATGTTTAGAAGTTAGCTGTTAGTTTTAATTTTGCCCCTTTAAGGGCAATATATTTTTGTTCCTCTGGTTGTTTTCATGATTTTATAACTTTTTGGCAGTATTACATGATATGTCTTTGAGTGGTTTCCTTTGCATTTTTTTCTGCTTGGTATTTGGGGTGTTTCTTGAATCTATGGCTTGATGTCTTTCATGAACTTGGGGAAATTCTTGGTCATTATCTCTTCAAATATTACTTTTGTCCTTTTCTGGTTTTTTTCTTCCTTTTTACTCATATGTTAGACCATTTTACCATATTCAATATGTTTCTTATGTTTTATTCTGTATTTTCTACTCCTTTTCTCTCCATATTTCAATATAATTTTTTCCCATTGGCCTGTCTTCCAAATCACTACACCATTTTTAAATTAATAGTGTCTAATTTGCTATTAAACACATTAAGTTCTTGATTTCAGCTACTGTATTTTCTAGTTGTAGAGATTTTATTTTATTTTTGTCATACTTTCCTATCATCTTCTGAAATTCTCTATGTTGTCAACTATTTTCTAGAACATATTAATCACAGTTATTTTAAAGTTCACCTCTGACAACCCCAATGTTTGGATATCCTGGGTTCTGCTTCCGCTTTTCATTTGTCCTTTTGTTTTTTACTCATTTGGTCTTATATTGATATGCCTATTTATTTTTTATGGAATTCTATAGAAAACATGGGAATTATACAGAAAACACTGTATTAATAATTTGAATCACTGGATGATGCCCTCCTGAGGGAAGTTACTTTGATTCTGGCAGACAGTAATATTCAGGGAAAGCAAACATAACCAAATCTGGGATGGAGCTGTTTCAGACAGGGTTTCAGTATTTGTACAGGCGAATCTACTTTTATTTCGCTCTTAGTCCTTTAGCCATCACAAATGAATATCTGGAGTGCCTATCAGGGCCCCTCATTTTTGTTGGTCCATAACCTCAGTTGTTGTCCCTTGATCTATATAAGACAACTAGAAGATCTGCTTGTCTTCTCATCCTCCTAGTCATTGCTTTCTACTTGGATTCTTATTAATTGTGAACTTAAAAATGCCTCAAAAGTTAAAGCAGCGTGGTATCACTGCTCTGGGTTTCTTTCTCCCTGGTATCTTGACACCTTGGGTCTTCACCACCCTGGTATTTCTCCAATGTCTTCAGACAGATCTTGAGATGTTTCAGCTTTTTTATGTTTATTATAGTTGCTCTGAAAAATAATATAACTAATCACCCTTAGGGATAAGCAAGAATTTCCTTTTTGCAAGTTAGATGAAACTTTACTCAGACATAAAGGACATGGTATTTATATCTCATATTTACTTTCATTCAAAGTTCTAAACAATAGTATGGCAAATTGAGGACTGATAATCAGATCTTAAATGACTCCTCAGGCAAAATATGTATATTCCTTATGTTTGTGGAAATTAAAATTACTATTGTGAAACAAACACCATTTAAAATTAGCTTACATAAATGTTAAATTAGAGCCATTTTAGTACAGTAATTAAAATTGCATAAAATGGATGGTTTTAGGAGGCTTAATTTATATTTCGTTATCTGTTAGCTTTTGGTATAAGCTTGTTGGTGCATATAAAAATGTTAGTATTTTGCTAAATATTGTATACTACTAAATGCTAAAATATTTTATATTATCTTAAGGCAGGATTTTTAGATTTTGCCTTATATACATGCTTGATTTCAAAAATCTATTAATTTCATGTTTTTGTAGAAGGAGAAACAAACCAAACACAAAAGGAAATGAGGAAGAAATGGTGTAATAATATATAGCTTGATAAATATAAATAATCTAAAGGAAAAAATAAAAATATATTTTGAAGCTCAAAGACAATAATTTTTGTAGGTATATTTTATTTTGAGATACCTATTTAGTCTTCCTAACATTAAGCCCTCTTATTTAAGTTCTTCCTCTATAATTCTACCAGATTGATCACCTAAAACTTCTAATTTTGTCTTCAAATGACTCTAATTTTCCTGGTGAATAAACACTCATTCCTCAGCCCCACATACAAATAATTTTCTTCGTAGTATGACTCTCTGTCTATATCTGTAAGCCACTCTCCTACCATTTTACCTAAAACCCTATGTACTAACTTCCTCCAATTTTCTACATAATGCTGCTGCTTCTTCCTTGATTATCCTTGTCTCACCCTTCACCCAGAAACCTCTTACTCATTTATAAACCACAAGACATACATCACCTTACCTAATTCTTCCAAGAAAAGTCGCTTATCCTCCTCTCTTTTATTTATTTCCGTGGTACTTTGTATAAATTAGAGTGATATAATTTGGATTACTAACATTTGTTAGCATTTCCTATGGTGCAAAGTCAGTCGTGAATGATTTGCATAACAATCACAGTACTTACAATGTTATCTTATGATAGATTTATATTTTCTGCATGACTAGATTGTCATGAGTTTTTGTGTTATTTCCTATGCATGCACAGCGAGGAGAGACACAAATTAAGAAACACAAAGACAGACATATTAATTCCAGAATATATGTGCCAAGACTTTAATTTTTAATCTCTATTATAGGATTAAAAATCATATTTTCTTTTAAAGAAAAACTTTCTTCCCTGGACATACATCATTTATTTTTAAAAAACATCTAAGCAGGAACCCAATGGATTTCAAAAATCAGACTGCTCTAAGGATAGACTATAATATCAGTGATTTTGACACTAGTGTGAATTTACATCAACTTGTAACAGTCTTTAGCAACAGACAGCCTTATCTCTTGCAATAGAACTAAAGGTTTTGACCCTTTTAGAGGAGTTTTGAGTATCAGTAAGCAAGTGGGCTTTTGTTGTGTAGTCATCTGTGTTGATAGAGACTCCTTTCAACTATCTGATTATATTTTTGCTCTTCTATATATCAAACTCCTTGTGGACATATATAGCATTTTATTTCATTTTTAAAATGTTTATCAACACATAAAATTTATACTTATTTATGGGGTGCATGTGATATTTTGATACATACATAGAATGTGTAATGATCAAGCCAGGGTATTTAGGATATCCCTCACCTTGAGAATCATTTATCATTTCTTTGTGTTGGGAACATTTCACATCCTTTCTTCTATTTTTGAAATACATAATACATTGTTGTTAACTA
Source organism: Indri indri (assembly GCA_004363605.1). NCBI lineage: Eukaryota > Metazoa > Chordata > Mammalia > Primates > Indriidae > Indri > Indri indri. The sequence goes on along the minus strand of RJWJ010000700.1, from coordinate 19,213 downwards.
TAGTTGCCCTACTCTCCCATCAAACACTAGAACTTATTCCTTCTATCTAACTGTATGTTTGTACCCATTAACCAATCTCTCTTCATGCCCCCCAAACCTTTCCTGGCCTCTAGTATCTATTATATAATTCTACTCTCTACCTCCATGAAATCAAATTTTTTTAGCTCTTACATTTGAGTGAGGTATGTGTCTTGCTGTGCCTGGCTTATTTCACTTAACATAATGACTTCCAGTTTCATCCATGTTGTTGCAAATGACAGGATTTCATTCTTTTTATGGTTGAATAATATTCCATTTTGTATATATAGCATGTTTTTTCTTTATCCATTCACCCATTGATGGAAAGTCGATGGAAAGGGTAAGTGAGAGATGCCCCATAGTCCACATTCCCACCGTGGACTCCTGCAATCCTAGCCATGGGAGAGCCAATCAACCCTCTCAGACTCTGAGACTAGTATAGGGAGCTGCCTAGAGTCTGCATAATGGCATTGTTCCAGAAAGAGAGAAAGTTCATGTTGGGTTCTACACACCCCCAGAGACCCACACATCTGTAGCACAGTGCCATTTTGAGAGCCTAACCCCCACCAGACTGCATCTTGCCTTGGGGCCCAACAACCCCTATATCTTTTACTTCATTTTGATTTTTCTACTCGTGACTAGAACCCATTCTAAGAACAGTGCTGACTAAATTATCCAATCATTATCTATTTCGTATCTAGATGTTTTATGACTTGAAATTGTTCCTTAAGTATCTTCTTTTCCTTTTCTTTTTTTTTTGTATTTTAACTCTTAGTAGAGTTATGCATAACTTTCAAATTCTGTAAGACCCTCATAATTCTAATTATTTAACTTAACCAAAAATACACTTTAGTGCATCATCAAAAGATATTCCGAAACATGACATTTGCATATATTCATCACTATGTTATTTGTCAGAGATAATTTATGAATGTCATTTGAAGTCATTAAATTCAGTGGTCACAAGAAGACATCTTCAAAATTTAAAGAGGGCAGATATTGAAATACAGAATCAATTGAGTTAGGGCATATTAATGTGCATAACACAACAAAATATAGCCAATTCAGACTGTCCTGAGCAGTTTGCTATGTACAATTGTTAAAAAGGAAGTGAACTGGGTGGTTGAGCAGTTACAAGCGACTTGCTTAGACACTTTACTGACATATGCTTAAATTGTTTTTTTAAGGAAAACTATGCAACCAAACATGTATACAGGAATCAGAAATGTGAAAACCATTCTTCATTATGGTTAGAGAGCAGTATAGCAGTATATATAGCATAGGTATGGATAAAAATGTTTAAAGGCAGAGAAAGTTTATTTATATATGCTGTAGATACAAGGAATACAAACTCAAAAGATTCAGACCTTCCCCTTTGTTCCTCCCTGGAGCTCAGAATCTAGAGAGTGAGACATACAGAAAGAAAAAATTGTAAATGATCCAAGAAGTACTATGATAAAGACATACAAGTTAAACAAAAGCAACAGAGTATGGGTGTATGGCTTCCTAAATCATTCTGAGTGAGGCTTCCAGAGGCTATAGCCAGAGGCTGCAACTCTTTTATGATTTTGATTTTGTTTGATTATAAAATTATGAAAGCATTGTTTATAATAGAAATATGGAAGTTACAGAAAGGAAAACTAAGAAAATGCAAATTACCCATGATTTTGCCACCCGAAGACACATATTTGTATTAGTTTTAAATATTTCCTTGCATATATTCCACATGTATTTAAAATGTTTGTGTTCTTGTATGCATAATTATGCATCTTTCTAAAAAATTAACTTTAAAATAGAAAATAAACAAGCAAGTATAAGAAGAAAATATCAGTTAGCAATACTTATTACACAGAATTAAATCATGGTGATGTGATTGAATGTCACTGAGTAGATTTTTAGATTGGGTAGTCAAAGAAAACTCTCCATGAAGGTTCTATGTTACCTTAAAATATATGTCAAGCACTATAATTAGTTGCACAAAAAACAGGTAAAAATCAGTGGAAGCTATGGAAACAATAGGGCACAGACCTCCTGGCAGGATCACGCTTTTCATGTTTGAGGAACGGGAACAAAAGATAGCGTGGCTGAATCATACTGGCAGGATTGAGAGTAGTAAGAGATGAGATTCGAGAAATAAGTGGAGACAAGATCATGTACGGCCTTGTAATCAGAGATAGGGAGTTTTGTAAATGGGCAAGGCTGGAAGGGTAACACTTCCATAGCCAATGTAGTAGCCCTCTATGAATGAGAGGTAAGAAGTAGCAAGAAGCAGGCTTTGACGGCTACAGCTACAAATGAGAGGTAAGAAGTGGTGAGTCCAGGGGAAATTTTCATAGTAGAGGCTTCCAGATTTACCGATGGTCTCATCATATAAAAACTTAATTTAAGATGGATTAAAGACATATGTAAGGCATGAAACCTAAAAATTCTAGAAGAAAATGTTGGAAAAACTCTCTAGACATAGGCCTAGGCAAAGAATTTATGACTAAGACTGAAAAGACAGATATAGTAACAATAAAAATAAATAAATGAGACAAATTAAAAAGCTTCTGCACAGCAAAGGAAATAATCAACAGAATAAACAGGCAACCTACAGAACAGAAGAAAGTATTCACAAACTATACATCTGACAAAAGACTACTATCCAGAATCTAAAAAGAACTCAATTAAACAAGAAAAAAATCAAACAACCCCATCAAAAAAATGGGCAAAAGACATGAACAGATTTTTTGAAAAGAAGTTAAACAAATGACCAATAAACATATGAAAAAATGTTCAACATCATTAATCATCAGGGAAATGCAAATTAAAGCTACAGTGAGATACTGCTTTACCCATGTCAGGATGGCCATTATTAAAAAGTCAAAAAACAACAGATGCTGGCATGGATGTGGTGAAAAAGAATACTTATACACCATGGTGGGACTGCAAACTAGTACAACCCCTATGGAAAATAGTATGGGGATTCCTCAAAGAACTAAAAGTAGACCTACTATTTGATCCAGCAATCCCACTACTGGGTATCTATCCAAAGGAAAATAAATAATTTTATTAAAAAGTCACCTCCACTGGAATGTTTATCGCAGCACAATCCACAATCGCAAAGATACGAAATCAACCTAAGTGCCTATCAATTCATGAATGGATAAAGAACATGTGGTGTGTGTGTGTGTGTGTGTGTGTGTGTGTGTGTGTGTGTGTGTGTTATGGAGTACTACTCAGCAATAAAATAGAAATGAAATAATGTCTTTTGCAGCAACTTGGGGGAAACTGGAGTCCATTATCCTAAGAGAGGTATTTCAGGAGTAGAAAAAACAGATACCACATCCCACTAATAAGTGGGAGCTAAATGATGAATACACATGGGCACAAAGCGATATAAAGGGCATTAGAAACTAAGAAAGGTGCAGAATGAAAGGGGAGTGAGGGATAACTTACCTATCAGGTAGAATGAACACTCTCTAGGTGATGGGCAAACTGAAAGCCCTGACTTTAGTGCTATACATTGTGTCCATGTAACAAAAACATGTGTACCTCTTAATATTTTGAAATTTTAAAAAAAGATTTACTAATGGTTTAGATCTGGAAAAGTAAGGAAAAGGAGAAATCTAGTGTGACTCCTAAGTTTTGATTTAAAGTGCAGTCACGTACCACATAGCAATGTTTTGGTCAATGATGGACCATATATACAATAGTGTTCCCATAAGATTAAAATGGAGCTGAAAAATTCCTAGTGCCTATTGATGTCGTAGCCATTGTAACATCAGAGCACAAAGCATTACTGACATTTTTGTGGTGATGCTGGTGTTAATTTATTATTGAAGAAAGAAAATATTTTTAATAAATATTTTGTAGCCTAAGCCTACAATGTTTATAAAGTCTGCAGCAGTATAACATCCTAGGCCTTCACATTCACTCACCGTTTACTCACTGACTCACCCAGAGTAACTTCCAGTCTTGCAAGCTTCATTCATAGTAAGTGCCCATTACAGGTGTGCTATTTTTTCTCTTTTATACCATATTTTTACTCTACCTATTCTATGTTTAGCTATGCTTAGATGTACAAATACGTTCCATTTTGCTGCAATTGCCTACAGTATTCATTACAGTAGCACGCTATACAGGTTGGTAGCCTAAGAGCAATAGGCTATACCATATAGCCTAGGTGTGTAGAAGGCTATACCATCTTGGATTGTGTAAGTACACTCTGTGATGTTTGCATGATAAAATCACCTAACGATGCATATCTTGGAACATATCCCCATTGTTAAGTGATGCATGACTACACATGGATGATAGTTTAGGGTGACCTACTTGCCTGGCATGCCTAGAACTTTCCCAGTTGTATCACTGAAAGTCTGGTGTCCCAGGAAAATCCTTAGTCCTAGGCAATTGGGACAACTGTTCAAACTAAATATAATTTAATGTGATATAGTTTTTATTGTTGTAAGAGGAGAAAGAATCAACAGTTGTATTTTGGTGTCTTGAAGTACAAGATGCCTTTACATATCAGAGTTGAAGGGGGAACATTGAGACTGGAATAAAAATGATGAAGTACCATTTAAATAATGTCAGAAAACAAAATCATGAAGGGAAGAATCCAGTTCAAATATCTTATATTTCAATTGTTCAATATTACTGGAAACATTGCATAATTATGATCTGCTTAAGAAATTCAGATGCATTTTGTTAGCTTATGGATGTTTATATAACAACTACACTGGTTCTAGCACTATATATTCAAGTAGCTGAATTGTTTTTCAATTACTCAAAATATTTCTATTTTAACCAAGTGCTAATGACATAAGATTCAGAGTGCATAGTTAAAAAATTGTGTATGTTTATTTGCATAACACCTTATATATTCATTAAATGTCAAAATGTTCAAGAATCCATCTTAGTTATAGATACTTTTCTTCTAAATCCCTTATGGTTTATCTTTAATGTTTCCTGATCTTTTCTTTCACAAGGTCTTCAAGCACTTTGGATGTCAGTTCGAAATAATTTATTCCAAGGTAGAAAACTGAAGTAAGGCTTACTATATGTTTAGTTTCAACCACTGATTAAGTACTCTAAATATGAAAGAGGTATGGGCAAGGGACAGGGAAAAAAATGAACTAGAGATTTTGTGATAGTAAAATGCTTCCAAGAGAAAATTTTGTCTTTTGGTATATTGTTACATTGACATTTATTTTGCTTATTGAAGAACAGAGAAACAAAAATGTGGGAAGTAGGTGGAAGCTTTAGAGTCATAGGGTATAGATGAACATTCTGTCTGAATTGATATGCACGCATGCATTCATGTTTAAGAACTTCTACATATATAATCATTCAGCTTTTTGTGTCTAGATCCTTAGTAGACACACTTCATTAATCATTGTGTTTGAAGGACACACTTATTCATAATTTCATTTTTAAGTATGCTCCTCATTGGTGTGATTAGAAGGATTCCAAAAATTTCCTCAAGCCCAAAATATTTCCTCCCTCCCAGTCCTTCAGCTGAACCTATGATTTTTAACACAGTTATATACATGGATTATTTTTGCATAGTCATTGAAGACTTTTAAAAACTTAATACTTACTAGTGTAGACAACACATTAATGAGTAATCATGAACATATTATCAAAAAATTATCACCTTATCTAGAGGGATTTGAATAGTCAGGACATAGAACAGGTATCATTTTGATTAGAGATGGAAATCAGGAAGATACAACTTCACAAAGTCCTTGATCCTCAGGGAAATAAAAGCTTGAATATCATACTATAGCAGGGTCTTCTAGTCACTGAGAACAACAAGAAAGCACTGAAACACAACTTTCTCCAGGACGTGCCTGCTTATGGAAAGACAAATAATGTGGAGACTAACACAGGATCATATGTTAGGGAGTTATTTATGTTAGGAAGTCATCATATTAATATATTAAGCATGTTGTTTACCTCCTAAACTCTTTCCTAATATCGAGTACAGCATATATTGCTGAAGCCTTTCTTGGGTCCTGATCCAAGCAAAGAAAGGGCAATAGTAAGATGCTAAGATGGGAAAAAGAGAGACGCTGTTAGTGTAACAATACGTTGGTGTTATAATATTAAATTCTCAGTTTTACTGAGAAACCTGTTTATGAATATTTTTCATTATAGCATTTCAGTTCATCCCTGCCTACTGCACTCAGAATCTGAAGCCCCTTACCCCAATGTGGGCAATCAGACTGAAGCAAGAGATTGACAGACAAAGGAAGCTGGATTTGTTGGGATGGAAGGGATCTGAGAAGACTTGAGGAACAATAGTAAAGTAGAGGGAGTGAGACCACTGGGTTATCCATTCTGATGAGGATTCATCTGGGTGGTAGGAATAGATACAGGAAATAAAGTAAACAATGGTTCTGGGTTATGTATGAGCTTAATCATCAAAGGAAAAAAAGTTTGCTTTCAAGCAGTAGTAGCTCTTCCCATGAAATCCCATATATATACACATATATATGTATATATCCCTCATATATATATATATATATATATATATATATATATTTGGGAGATTTTAAAAAATACGTTCAACTGTTTCATTTTAGAGATGAAAAAACTTGAGATTCACAAAATTTAAGAGACCCGCTAATGATTACTAGTTAGTTAAATTTACATCTTTCAAGAACTGATACCATTTCCATGTACGCTACAGGGTTACAGGGTTTTTGTTACCGTCTTTCAGAAGCTAGCTACAACAGAAGGGAGCAGCTTTCTGAGAAAGCTGAAATTACTGAAAACACTATCCAAATCTTACATAAATTTCTAGCCTCTATTATGCTTGGACATATTATTTTGGAGTAGGTGGCCCCCTAATCAACATCATCATCATCATCATCTTCAAAGATTTAGGAAAATTGCTTAGGGTATTTCATAGAATGGCTTGTTTCACACAAAAAATGCTTAAAGAATTTTCTTCTGAAAAAAAATCTGAAAGTATACAAAACGATTTTATATAAAGGGAAATGAGACAATGAGACTCTGTCCTTGTCAGTGGCCATTCCAATTACATGGATTTGTGTGAATCTAGCAGCAGGGTAGGTTCTCTGTATTCACTATTCGCATGGATATTTCATTTTAAAGGGATAACCTATTTGAATTCCTAACGTGAATAAAAGGCAACTCAATGACAGGACAGCTCTTCATTGTACGTAAGGTTCATGTTCCATTTAATGATGTTTGTCTTTTAGCAACAACACAGCAAACATTTCCTTTATTAGAGAGATTTGCCTGCATTTTGTCTACTAGAATCAAAATGGGTCAAGCATATAATAAAGTTAAATAAGATCATTGTGAATAGGGGAAATGGGCAACAACTGGAAAATATGTACTAAAATATTTAATTGACTACGAGTGGAAATAAAAAGTGAGCAAAGGTCAATTATGTGCTAGGAAATGAAAATGAAGCACGTACAAAAGGTAACAGCTTGTGTTTACTTTAAGAATATTTGGCCAAAAATGAAAGAGGTGTATTCATAGACATAACAGCATCTTTAATCTTTAAGACAGTAAAGTAAATGCTGTAAACTAATGCAAAAACAAAAATAAACAAACCAAAGAAAATAAAAAGGACATCTTACTTTGGTTTCCTAGGAATGAATTCTAGTCTAGTTTTGATTCAGATGAATTTAAATTTAGGCTAAAAAGATTATTTTTCATTGCTTAAGTCAATTTTGGAAATTTGTAGTTTTGGGATAAGCCAGGCTTGCATTTCACTCATTATGGAAATGGATTGTATAATGGCCATACTATGTTTTTATGCTGAACAAAACAAAGTCACTCTGATTTATTTGAGGGCTGAGGCTAAGCAATTATCGAGTATTTTCTCCTCCTCCTCCTCCTCCTTCTTCTCCTGCTCCTTTTTCTTTTTCCCTGTCTTTGACTAGAGAGGCAAAGGAGAAAATGGCTAATAAAGAGTGAAAACTGTGAGACAAATATCTATCACAGTCATCTCTCACCTCCTTAGAAACAATTTATTGATTTTTGTCTGTGTTACAAATTTGGTACTTACTTTATATATAAAACTGAGCATTTTCTATTTAAATGTCTCCTTCAAAAGATGGAAACTACTTGAGGGCAAGGACTTTGTGTGAAATTTTGCGTAATTCTCCTATACTTATTACACAGTGAGAGATCCCATCAGCTGGTCCTTTGTTACCGTCAGTGAAATTAAAACTCAGTGCCACAATGCTAATAATATTTCCCCTTTCGTATGCACAGCATACATGGGGAACAATTTCTCTTATATTATGTAGCATAAAGTATTATAGACTAGTAACAATCCAGAAATATTTCACATTCTGTGAATTTAAAACATTTAAACAATTTTTTTTTTATTCCAGGGTATTGTGAGGGTACAAACATTATGGTTACACTTTATGTCTTTGCCTCACCCAAGTGTGGGTTAAAGGCATGCCCTTCCCCCCCTACAGTGCTCCCCGTGTCCTTTAGTTGTGGATTTACCCCCCCATCCGCCTAATCCCTAGAGAGTATTTCTGCCATGTGATCACCCTAGTGTTGATCAGTTAGTACCAGTTTGATGGCGAGTACAATTTGGAGATACCTCAGAGAGCTAAAAATAGAAATACCATTCAATCCAGCAATAGCACTATTAGGCATCTACCCAAAAGAGCACAAAACATTTAAACAATTTGATGCTAGTAATCCTAATCTGGAAGCAGAAAGCTAAATCTTAAATTGTCTGGGTCTGTACCCGCAGAAAAGTTTTGCTAACTTTCCTCCAGAAACCAAATAATCTTTAGGTCACAGGAGATCATTTTTAAAAGTGATAAAACAATGCTTGTTGAAAGAGGCTACCAGAGGATGTGACTTTTTTTTTTCCCCATGGCAAAATGTAAAGACAAGTCTTCAGTTCCCTTCTTGACCACCAGCATGGAACTAAACAATTAATCCTGTCAGAAAAAAAGATATGCTGTATTTTAAGATACAGTTTCATGCATTGTTTTACTTTCTCTCTGGCTACTTATAAGAGCTTAAAAAAAGGGCCAGGAAATATGTACCCTGGGAACCAAACTCAAACTGCAAACTCAGCTTCCAATTCTCTCAATGAGCCTGGGATTTAGCTTGAGTGACAGTGGAATCCCCAGCCAGCCAATTAGAGTGTGGTTGAATTGGAGGAAGGCTGAGAGATGCAAGAAACAAAGCCATGCTAGGATGTATGGGTGGGTGAGGATTGTTGGGAAGTGCACTGCAGCTGGCAGAAGTGATTAGGTTTGATTTAAATTGAGTTTCCTAACACTCGTACTAGAGCAGGGAGCAGCAAGATTTACATGGAATGGATGGGCTTTTTCTCCACAGTAGCTGCCATAAAGGCAGAGTCAGAAATGAGCATGATGCAAACCATTGTGAAGGGCTCATTAGCTGCATTTCAGTTTTACGACATTCTGTAAATGGCTGCCTATATATTAATAGCTTTTACCTGGGTTTCTTGCAACCTGAAATCTGTATTTCTATGAATAGTGAATGTGCCTTTTAATAATTGGTCTGAGAGAAAAAGTTTATTTTTAAGGCAGTCAATATTTTTGAGAACTTGTGTAGTTTATAATAACTAAATATCAGTACTAAAACCTCAGATATTGTATTTTTTACCAAATTGCCTACTGTTTTCAGGATTTTTTTCCTACTACAGTTTATAAAATCAGAGATGGCTAATATGAGGGAATTTTGTCTTTGGGTAAATAGAAAGAAAAAGTTTGTAATCCTTTTGCATTATAAGTATTGAGTCAATAACTATATGGGCAGAGATTTGATTTTTGTTTATTTAAATAGTTCATATTCCTATCTGACTATCTTACAAGGCACATGCCTCCCTCTGCTTTCTATAAGCAGCTTTTTTCAGGTGGCATATAGGAAGTGTGACTTCTCTTAAATGCTTGTCTGATAGGTCTTTCAGTAATAAATCCAACTGTTTTCATTTATCTAATAAAGATGCTATTTTTCCCTAGAAATTATTATTAACATTTACTGTTTTCTTTAATGATCTCAGTAGCAGTCTTCTATATCTATAGAAACTGTGATAGTTAAACTGGAAAGCAATGCACACAACTAACATACTTCCTATTTATACAGAGAGAATGTAATGTAGTTTCTATATTTGACAAGATAAACTGTTAATATTTTTTGAAGCCTCTTTAAAGTGTCTTATTAGCAAGTTTTACATTAATTTCCTTAAAAAAACAAAGTGATTCATGTAGTCAAGAAATTGACGTTAACCAACTGTTACTTTTTTCTTTGAAAAAAACCCATATAATTGAAATCTTCCCATCATCATGAATAATACAGTAACATTTTAGATTTTTCATTCATTCCTTATTGCCAACAGCCAAGAGATAAGGTGACTATGTGACAACTGTTTAGGCATTTATTCTATACAACCGATGGGACACAGTGTACACAAGCTCAAACAAGCAAATGACCACTGTAAAAATAGAAGAAAACCCAACAGTACAGCATTGCTATGGTTTGAATGTTTGTATCCTTCCAAATTTCATGTTGAAATGTATGGTCTATTATGGTGGTGTTAAGAGATGGGGCCTTTAGGCAAATGATTAAATCATGAGGTCTCCATCCTCATGAACAGCATTAGTGTCTTTATGAAAGAAGCTTCAGAGAGCTGCTTAGCCTTTCTCTCTCTTCTGTCATATGATGACACAGCATTTGCCCTTTCTGCCTTTACACCATGTGAGAAAGCCTCAAGAAAAGGCCATATATGAAATAAGCCCTCATGAGACACTGAATCTTCTGGCACCATAGTATTGGACTTCCCAGCCTCCAGAACTGAGAAATAAATTTCTATTGTTTATAACTTATTCAGTCTAAGGCATTTTGTTACAGCAGCAGAAACAGACCAAGTGTGGCATGTATATTTTTATTGTTTAATTTAATCGATTATGTACTGCTAGTGTTTACTAAGCGATTCTAATTAATGCCAAAATAACAGATGGATACATAAACAATATGTGGTATGCATATATCATAGATAGTAGAATTTTGAGTTATGGAATTAATAGCCTTAGCCAGTTTGGGAACTATCAGATTCTAACAAGATATACAGAATTAATTATAGTTTTAAAATATATATATAAACCTCTTGTTTTCTAGGCTTTTAATTTGCATACTTTAATCCATAATTTGTTTATACTGACCAAAATTAAATGTCTAAAATCTACTTCACTGAAATAGATACTTCTGTTTATGCTGAAAACACATGCTTCTTTTTTCTTTCTTGTCTTAACTTTTAAGTATATATTTATCCTTTTATTCTATATTTAAGGCAATAGTGTTAAGAACATAGACTTGGGAAGCCAACTTAGTTCGAATCCTAGTTCTGCAACTTATTAGTTCTGTGTCTTTGAGTAAGTTAATTAACATCATTTTGTTTCAGTTTATACTTCATCTAAAAAATGAAAAAAATATACAGACTCCCTTAGGTTATTGTGAAAATTAAATGGCATAATATAAATAAAGCAATTGCAAAATTACAGACACTATGTTAGCACTTAAATGTTGACCACCATGAATTCAGGGCTGTGATTTAAGTGCAGCATCTCCTAACAACCCACAAACATGTCTATGAAGTTACAATGAAAAAAGGTGCCTACTACTGAAAAGTAGGGTTAAGCATTAAGCTACTAACAGAATATAAGAGTAGTTACTACAAACTAAATACTCGTAAGAATTGCATTTATTAATAATATCTCAATAAAATTTGCATATGACTCAGAAATTCTACACCTAATTATTTAACTGAGAGAAATGATAATATATACCTATACAAGGACTTATATATTGCTGTTCATAGAATCTTTACCCCTGCTATGGTTTGAATGTTTGTCACCTCTGAAACTCGTGGTGAAACTTAATCCCCAACGTGGCAGCAATGAGAGGTGAAACTTTTAAGGGGTAATTGGGCCATAAGAGTTCTGCCCTTATAAGTGGATAAATCCATTCATGGATTGATGGGTTAATAGATTAATGAGTAATCACCAAGGTGGGACTGGTGGCTTTATAAGAAGAGAGAGACCTGAGCTAGCACATTTGCAAACTCTGCCCCCTCACCATGTGAAACCCCATGCCACCTCAGGACTCTGCTTAGAGTCCCCACCAACAAGAAGGCTCTCAACAGATGTGGCTCCTTGACCTTGGACTTCTCAGCCTCCATAACTATAAGAAAAAAATTCTTTTTCTTTATAAATTACCCAGTTTCACATACTCTGTTATAAGCAATAGAAAATACATAAAGACAATCCTAATAGCCAAAACCTGGGAACAACTCAAATGTCCATCAAGAAATAAATGAATAAACAAATTATGATATATCTATACAGTAGAATATGGCTTAGCAATAAGAAATAACTACTGATAACATGCAATAACATGATAAATTAGAAAACATTTTACTGAATGAAAAGAACAGGCACAAAAGAGTATGCATTATATGATTCCATTTACATGTAACTCTAGACATGACAAATCTAAATTACAGTGATGGAAAGCATCAGTGATTGTCTGGGGCTGAGAATAGAAATTAAACAATTATTTGTGTTAAAAGCCATCTGTTTTAAATGCTTACATGATTGCTACTTTCCAGACTGGATCTTGCCTGAGGAAACAACTGTGTCAAGACACTAGAAAAAGAACAGCATAATATACACAAATACTGTAAAAAAATTAAAATGGAAATGATAAAGATAAGAGCAGAAATTAGTGGAATAGAAAATGGTAGAGGTAATCAAGCCCAAGGATGGTCCTTTGAAAAGATTAAAATACACCGGCAAGACTGCTGAGGACAATAAGTGAAATATGTACATCAGGAACAAAGGAAGAGAAATTATTAGAGATTAGACACGTAAAAGAGCATAAGAGAATATTATGAATAATGTTAGAATAATAAATTTAAAATGTAGATGAAATGAATAATTTAAAAAACACAATTCCAATATTGAATGTGTCCCATAAATATGTAATTATTGCATATCAACTAAAAAGAAAAGGAAAAAAATTTAAAAACTTAGAAATTCTAAATAACTCTATTTTATTAAATAAATTATTAATAAATCCATTATTAAATGATTCTCACAAAGAAAACTCCAGGTACAAATTACTTCATAAGTAAAGTATTCTAAACACTTAAGGGAAAAAATATCAATTTTATATAAATTCTTCCAGAGAACAAAAAAATGAGGAAATACTTCCCCACTTGCTTTGTGACTATAATGTAAACTTTGAGTTGAAAAACTTAATGAGGGTCTGATGAAAAAGAAAAATTAGAGGCTGATATCAGAAACATAGATATAAAATTCCTAAATGGAAAATTAATCAAAATATATAAAATGAAATGTATTATGGTCAAGTAGCTTTGTAAGGATGCAAAGTTGGATTCATGTTAGAAAATCAGTCAGTACCATTTTGCACACCAACAAAATAAAGAATCAAAATCACATGATCATTTCAATAGATGTGGGAAAAGCATTTGATAAAGTACAATATCTAAGTGTGACTTAAAAAAACTCATAGAAACTAGAAAAAACTCTTAAAATGATCAATATTTTTTACAAAAAAAATATGGGGAACATTGAATTTAGCAAAATGTTGAAAGCTTTCCTTCTGCGATGAGGAATAAAAGGGTGTACTCTATAATCACTTCCATTCATCATTGAATTGGAGTCCTCACCAGTGCAAAAATGTAAGATAAATGAATGAAAGTATATGGATTTTTAAGGAAGAAACAAAACTGTAATTCTCATATGATATCATTATCTATTTAGAAAATCTAAAATAATCAACAAAAAGGCTAATTATATTAATAAGGATATTGGCAAGATAACTGAATACAAGTTTAATATATAAATATCAATTGCATTTCTATATACTGACAAAATTAGAAAATGTAACATTAAAATGATATTATTTTTAATAGCATAAAACACACATATCTTCTCAAAATAAACATGAATCAAAAACATGCTAGAATGTTTGTAGCAGCTTTATTTATAATCACCACAATGAGAAACAACTCACTGTCGGTAAATGGATAAATAAGTGTAGTATACATCATACAATGAAATACTATAATAGCAGTGATTCTTATACTTTTTGATCTCAGGACACTTTTATATTCTAACCAAAACTTGAGGACCTTAAAATGCTCTTATTACAGCTATTGATAGGTACAGTATTAATAACTGTAAGTGAGATGTTTTTAAATATGTTGTCAAGAACTGTGAAATGTCTGAGATTTACCCTCCTTGCAAACTAACAAGTTAGCCTGCCACAGTTTCATGGATGCTGGCAGAAGATACAAGAATATCAGGTCAAAGACAAAGGACATTATAACTTACAGCAATAGCAGTAGCCAGAGTATCAGCATTATTTTATGCCAGTTCTCTGAGCCCCAGTTCCCACAGGGCAAAATGATTAGGGCCAGGTGACACCAGCACATGCAGTGAGTTGTGTTACAGGAGAAAAACCCTGAGTTTAGGAGTGTGATTTTTTTTTTTTTTCATAATGGGCAGTAAGTGTACTGCACTTTGCTCTGGAGGGAAATACTACCTGTCTTCCAAGGCTGTCATTATATAAATATCCTTTTTAAAAAAAGTAGTGCAGAACAAAGGCAGTGCTTCCATTCATAAGAAAGTGCAGAAGCAGAAGAGACCCATGGAGAATTGTCTTCCAACCCATTCTGTGTTAGCATATTTAACATATTTTATGAATAACTATTTTCCAAAACAAAATAAAATTAGTTGGGAGAGTGATGTTGCTTTACAATTTTATAAATCTGTTTGATGCCTGGCTTAAGAAAGAAGCATATCTGCTTTTGCATTCACTCTGTTTTGATATCACATGTAATATACCCTTTGGAAACTTATGTACACTCACGAGAGAATGAAAATGAAAATGTCAGATCACATCTGGCAATGATGATGATAGTTTTGATGTCATTGACCCTCTGAAAGGGTCTCAGTAATTCCCAGGGGTTTCCAGACTACAGTTTGAGAACTGATTCTATATAGCAATGCAAATAAGTAAGTGCAGAAACTAATCCCATGGATGAATCTCAAAGAATAAAAGAAATCAAACACTGATTTGTACATACTATATAGTTCCATTTGTATTAAGTTTAGAAAGATAAAATTAATTGTGATAGGAGCAGGAAGGGTTAGGGATTGGGAGGAGATATGGATGGGGATGGGGTTGCTGGCTGCATTTTAATTCTTACTCTGAATTTTATTTTCATAAACGTGCTTACTTTGTAAATCGGAAAAAAATAAATGTATACAAAAAAGGTTTTAGGAGCATTCTGTATTAGAGAGTTTATGTGGTGAGTTGTGCTCCGCCCCAAATATGTTGAAGTCCTAAACCCTAGTACCTCAGAATGTTACTTTATTTGAGCATGAGGTCATTGCAGATGTAATTAGTTAAGACGAGGTCATACTGGAGTAGTAGGCCCTTGATTCAACATGAGAGCTCCTCTTAAAAGAAGAGGGAAGTTTGTACAGAAACACATCCGGAGAATGTCATGTGACAACAAAGACAAATATTGGAATTATGCATCTGCAAGCCAAGGAATGCCAAAGAGTGCTGCAAATTACCATTAGCTAGAAAGAGGCAAGAAAAGTTTCTCCCACAAGTTTCACAGGGAGTATGACCCTATGGACAACTTGAATTTGGACTTCCATACTCCAGAACTGTGAGACAATACATTTGCGATATTTTAAGCCACTCCATTTGTAGTATCTTATTATGGCAGCCCTGAGAAACTAATAGAGCAAATAACTGGGAGCAACCTAGATGTCTAATAATAGATGGCAAGTTAAATAAATTAAATGCTGCAAGGAAATAACATAACTCTTTTAATAAATGAGGTTGATCTATATGTGCTGATATGAAAAAATGTTTAAAATATATTAAAGCTAAAAGAGCAGATTATAGAAAAATATATGTTGTATGGTTACATTTGTGTAAAGTAATAAACCTGTGTGTGTGTCTATGTGTTTATGTGTCTGTTTGCAAGGAAGCAATAGAAATATCAGCAGTAGTATTTCTGTGCAATGAATTACCAGAAAAGGGGAAAATAATTTTTTCAAGTCTAACTTTCTTTGCTTTAATTCCTTTTAAAGTAATCATGTTGAGTTTTTATAAGGAAAAAGGCAAATCTGTTCCTCTACTATCTGAATCCTTTTGATGAGTTCTCTTTGCCTATATTATAAAGGCTGAAATCCTTATCCAAGGCCTACAATGATGTGGTTGCCCCAATCTCTCCATCCTTAGCTTCACCTCTTTCTGTCCCTGCTCCTTATTCTTCTAGCAAAACATTTTTAGCTCCTCTCACTAGATAACAAGCTCCACATAGACACTTACTCTATCATCAATTGCTGTATCTGTACCACTTAAAATAGTTCCAGTAACATGGAAGACACACATTTGTTGCATGAACAAATAAATTAATTAAATAACTGCTCCAGCATACCATATAGTTTAATGAGTCAGGGCCTTCTGTCTAAACTTAAGACGTTCAACTTTTCTTCACCTATCTCTTTCACATATTATAACGCTTAGCTTAAACATCACTTCTGCTAAGAAGACTTCCTGACATTGCATACTTGGCTAATTCTGTCTGGTTCTAAATTCCCCGGGACACCCTCTGTTTCTCCCACTTAACACCCAGCATTGTAATACAGGTTGAGTATCCCTTATCCAAAATGCTTGGAACCAAATGTTTCAGATTTCAGATTTTTCTTTTATTTTGGAATATTTGCATATACATAATGAGATATCTTGGAGATGGGACTCATGTCTAAACATGAAATTCATTTATGTTTCACATACACCTTATACACACAGCCTGAAGGTATTTTATACAATATTTTGAATAATTTTGTGCATGCAACAAATTATGTGTAAAGTACTCATGTGTGGAATTTTCCATGTATGGCGTCATGTCAATGCTCAAAAAGTTTTGGATTCTGGAGCACTTCAGATTTTGGATTTTCAGGTTATGTATGCTCAACCTGTAAACTTGTACAGTCATGGGTCACTTAACGATGAGGATACACTGAGAGGTACATCATTAGGTGATTTTGTCACTGTGCAAACATCATGGAGTGTACTTATACAATGCTAGATGGTATAGCCACATACACACCTAGGCTATATGTTATAGCCTATTGCTTCTTGGCTATCAACCTGTACAGAATACTACTGTAGGCAATTTTAACACAATGGTAAGCATTTCTGTTTCTAAACATAACTAAACATAGAAAAGCTACAATCAAAACTTGATATAAAAGATAAAAAATGGTATGCCCGTATAAGGCACTTATCATGAATGAAGCTTGCAAGACTGGAAATTGCTCTGAGTGAGTCAATGAGTGAGTGGTGAGTAATCGTTAGGGCCAAGGACATTACTGTACACTGCTGTAGTCTTTAGAAACACAGTATGCTTAGGCTACAAAAAATTATAAAAATATTTTTCTTTCTTCAATAATAAGTTAATCTTAGCTTACTATACACTTCGGATTTTAAAAACTTTAATTTTTTTTAACTTTTTGATTCTTTCGTAATAACACTTAGCTTAAAACACATTTTACAGCTGTACAGAAATATTTTCTTTCTTTAAATCCTTATTCTATAAGCTTCTCTCTCTCTCTCTCTCTCTCTCTCTATATATATATATATATATATATATATACACACATATATATATATATATATATATTTACTTCCTAAACTTTTTTTCTTAAAAACTAAGACACAACACACATATTAATCTAAACCTATACAGGGTCAGGATCATCAATATCATTGTCTTCCACCTTCACATCTTGTACCACTGGGAGGTCTTCAGGGGCAATAACATGTGTGGAGCCATCAGCTGCTATGATAATAATGTCTTCTGGAATACCTCCTGAAGGACCTGCCTGGGGCTCTTTTACAATTAACATTTTTTTAAATCGATAAGAGTACATTCTAAAACAATGACAAAATATATAGTACAGTAAATACATAAACCAGTAACATCATCATTTATTATCATAATCTAGTATTACAGACTGTACACAATTGTATGTGTGATACTTTCGTATGACCAGCAGCACCGTAGGTTTGTTTACACCAGCATCACTACAGGTACTCGAGTAATGTGCTATGACATTACAACAGCTCTGACATCACTAGGCGATAGGGATTTTTCAGGTCCATTATAATCTGATATGATCACCTTCTTATATGTGGTCTGTCATTGACCCAAACATCATTAGGCAGTGCATGACTGTAATGACAACTATGACCACCCCTGCCAATCTGTCTGGCTCACACTGTGTTTTGTTATTTCCATCATTTCTTAACTACCCCTAAACCTCCAATCTATTTATACTACATTAACATTTTTGTACCAACAATCCCATCCTTTATACACACATTTCTCTCCTTATTCAACTTATACTCAAATCCTTCATGATAACAAGTCCCTGATCATTACAACTAACTTGCCTGGCAAAATGCTACACCCTCCACACGATCTCTTTATCTCAGTTACATTTTTCTTTCTAAAAGATATTCTTCTTTTTTTTTGATAAATACTTTTTTTATTCTTCAATTCACATTAAACAGCCTACATATTATCAATAGAATTAATTATGCAATTTTTCAGTACAAGCAGATGCAATTAATTTTTTTTACCGTGTATATTCAAGGAATGATTAAGAATCAGAAAACATAACTCTTATGGTAGAAGAACTAGGGAAAGGAAGCATGGCAATGAATGTACATCCACATATACATACACACACAAACAAATTTCTCATAATTCACTTTCTTTCACATTCGTATCACACTTGATGTCACAAGCAGAATTGGAAACTCCTCCATTCTGTTCTGCATATTCTCTGTTGGTGACATCTGGCTTGCCACTCAGCTTCAAGTCAGGCCACATCTTATTCCAGGTAGAGTTTGGATGGTTTTCTTTTCTTTCCTCCTCCTTTTTTTTTAAATTTTTTTATTGTTTGTTATTATAGGGGTACAGATGTTTAGGTTACATATGTTGCCCTTGCCCCCCCTTCCCCCAAGTCCCAGTTTCAAGTGTGTCCATCTCTCGGATGGTGTGCGTTGCACTCTTTGTGTATGCATATATCCGTCCTCTCCTCCCCCTCGCCCC
>RJWJ010000699.1:0-187635 GCA_004363605.1 Indri indri | reverse complement strand
AGCTTCCTCAACAGCATTTCCCATCTGAAGTTCTAGAATCATTCTTCACAATGTATTATTAATGTATTATGAAATAAGAGAAGTCATTTGTAAATGATTAGGCATGATTATTCTTTGTCACATACATAAATTATATATTGGGCTCTCCTAGTAGAGCAGATCTAAGCTGTTCAGGGCAGTGCAAGGCAAAAGCTTTAGGATCTTTTGAAACAACAATTAATTTTCAAAATGCAAAGGCCAACTGGCAATAGTTAACATTGTCCCCAGAGCACAATCACGGCCTAGATGCCACAGAGACAAGTTGCCTTGTGTCGCCTATAAATGGATTCTCAGAAAACCTAATTTGAAATTACTGCCTTTAATTATGCTGCTGATATAAATAACTTTGATAAAATTAGTGCAGCTGGCCTCATGTTTGTTTTTCCCATTTGAAGGCACTGTACAATGTAATCATCTGAAATAAACATCCATTACAAAGAATGCTTCATTTCAAAGAACATATTATTCTGCTCATCCAGCCAGTTGTTATTTTTCCCTCCCCAGCCCCATTTCAATCTTGCACCTATTAAAGGGATGAACAAATTACCAAGCTCTTTTAATGTACCAACTAGCAAATTAAAACAATACATTGCTGCTGAATAGGGCTATGCATTTAAAAGACTTTAATTCATTTTTATCCTCAATTATCATGTTTTCTTTTTAAACAGACCCTGCCAGCTTCAAAATTGTTAAAAGACATACTCTTCTCTACATAATATGTCATTTTCTAAATAAAAATTTGTATTTTAGAAAGAAAACAGAAGATACAACTGTCGTTTGATATGCTTTTTGATTCCGAAGTCCAAGGAAAGGGCCTCAAGGCCTATATAAAACTTTGGCCTCAGTTCATTTATCTTGTTACAGAGCAGAATTGACACCTCTACAGAGGAGAGGAGAGCCCTTTCTCCTGTGTTCACTATGATATGCTGGTCATCTCTATCTGTACTGCAATCAAGACAAGATTTACCAAGGTCAATTCAACTTGGTTCAACTATTACAAAGCTCAGTGCAACCTCACAACTCTTTATTAGCTACCTGCTACATACAAGACACTATGAAGATTTCCAAAACGAGTGATACCTGGCCTCTTCTCTCAATTTGGTAGTGAAGCAAAAAAGATTAACTGTAGAACATTGTGGCTGTTTGGAAATGGTTAGACAGGAACACAGATGATAAAATAAATGTTAGATTATTACCAAAAGAGAATTTTAAAAGGGTTCTGGGAGTCTAAGAAAAATGGGAAAATGGGTGTATGTAAAGCTAGGGAAATGAACTTGGCCTTGAGGGAAATTCCAAGACTATATGCTCTTACTGTTTTCCCTGTGGTGTAAAGGCACAGAAACAAACACATGGCCATGTCTGGGAAGCACATGTGCTAGGTTTTACTGGAACCCAGGAATTAAGAAAAGTGGCTGAAATTAATACCAGAAAAGTCCATGGGATCCAGAATATAAAGGCTCTAAAATCCCAAGCTGGTCTCTTTGTATTTAATTTGTTAGTAGTCAGAAACCTGTCAAAAGGTTGGAGCCTTTTTTGATAAGGGAAAGGAAATGACTGGGTTTGTACTTTTGAAAGATAAATCTCAAAACTCTGTGTAATACAGATTAAAAAGGAGGAAAATGGAAGGTAGTGAAAACTGTGAGAAGAATGTTTTTCTATTAACTGAATTCAATTGAAAGAAGGGCCAGAATCTGGAACTTGATCTGCCTGCAATGGGGTCGGACCTACAAGGAGGGCACGTAGGTGATAAGGAACACACAAAACTACAGGAGCATGGAAGACGGTTCAGGCCTGCAGGTGCAGTGGCAATATTCAACCCATTTATCCTCCAATGTGCAGCTCAAGCCCTGCTCTGTGCACCCAAGGACCCACTATCTGTTAGTTAGCACATCTCACCCTCATCCTCTAGTCCCTGAGTTTATGTTCTCACAAACGAAGAGCCTGGAACAAAGACTTGTGCAAGCACTTTGTTCGGGAAGTGTTCCCTGGGCAGCAGGAGTAAGAGAAGGAGGACAAACCAACACAAGGGTGCAGTACAGAAGTCACTGATGTGGCAAGAGGGCTTCATTTAGCAGGATCTGATAAGAAATGTAAAGAATGTCTCCAAGAATTGACCCCTTGAAGGACTGGAGGTTGATTCATTTATCCTCTGGCTCCTGCCCTCTTTTTTGAAGATTGCATGGGAATAACGTCTCTGCGCTGTGGGCTACACTTGCACGCAGGCTTTCACAGAGTGCCCTTAGTTGATAGTTGGCTCAGCCGAACTTGCCCTTCTCTTTCATGGAAGTTTTAAATGCAATACACAAAGCCTTGGAACAATTAACAACTGCATAGCCTTATAATTACCATCAGCCCTCACTATATGCACGAGAGCTACTGCAGGCTTCCCTGTCCACCTGCACTTCCTGAAACTCAGTAACTTGGTGCCACATCTCAGTAGGCATTATCACCACCCCATTCACCTACAGCAGAAGGTTCCTGGTTATGTCAGACCATGAATGATCCACCTCCTAAATTCTACCTTGTGGATCTGTTTCTAGCACTCTTTCTAATACCACCTGTCTTGCAGCTTGGGTTCTCCTCAGAGCAGTACTTACGACAAAAATGTTGGTGCAGGGAGTGTACTTAGGAAGCTCTCAGCAATCATAAATGAGGGAGTAGGGAGAATGACACAGGATGGGGAAAAAGTTAATTTAAGGGTGCATTTTGAAGTTACTAATGAATTTAGTAATTAGCTACTTGAGTAGTAATTAATGAAGTTAGTTAATTCTGAAGGGATTCCTGAAAAATATCCAAAATGTCTCTCAGAATTTTCCACCTGAGGAACAGTAAGATGGATCACTTAGCCAAGCTCTCAGTCCCCGTTTTTATTGAGAGTTGCTCCTGGAGGTGTTAACTCCTTCCCATCCAGCCTTGGGCAAGGCCAAGTGGATTCTTATGGAATTAGCAGCAGAAAGTAGAAACTAAGTGGTTCTCACTTGAGGTGGGAGATTGTCACCATGAGGTTAGTCAGCACTTACGAGGAACTGTTCACCAGAGCTGCAGCTGACTTGAGAATTGGACTGAGGGCATGTGATGCAGGGTACCAGAGACAAGCACGTGAATCTGTTTCTCTGTCTAATTAGTTTCCAGAATTCTTACATTTTACCAGGTAGCCTGGATGCTAGAATGGGTCCTCAATTCCTTTCCAGAATGGTTCCTATTCATTACTCGGGGAGTCGGTCCTTGCTCTCAGAACTAGCCTTATCATCTGGCCCCAGTGGTTCACCCTGAACTGCCAGCAAATCTTCTCTTGGATCTGGTCTATGTTAATGGGACTGGATAGCCATTACTGTTCAAAAATAGGCTGGTGATTCAAACCAAATTTCCTGCCATGCCCTCCCTGCTGACAGTCATTATTTCATCTCTGTTATCAACAGTAAATGTACCCTGGCTGTGCGTGGGCTCTGTGTACGAGAACAGCTCCACTTACTGGCTAACTTCTCCCAAGATGGGCCGGATTCTGCATTATTAGTTGCATCTTCCCCTTTTAACCTGCTAAAAGAGCCTAGTCTTGCTCTAAGCCACTCCCCTAATGGTGAGAATTGCCAAAGGCAGAGTTGGCTTTCCTTTTTTGAAAAGCTATTCAGTTCCTTCCAAACCTTCGTGTGCTAAGATGACTTGCCATGCCATTGTTTTCTTCTTTTTGTTGTCTAGCCTGCATCTTCCTTTGTGCCACTGGACTCAGCTTCAAGATCACTTTCTCCGACATCTAGATTTTGTAATCAGCCCATGGCGCAAATGTTTGCTACGTAGAGTTGCTTAGGAATCCCACATAACCCTCAGCTTGTAGTCTGGTAAATTTTGCACAATAGAGTGGGGAAAAACATGTGATTTTCTAAAAGTGATCTCAGTTTTTCTCTTCTTCTCGAGCTCCCTGTGTGTGGGAAATGTTTGATTAAAAAACAAAACAAAACAAAAACAGAAGAATAGGAAGACCTCTCAGTTTCTACCAGTTCAGAACTTGATCACATTCAGTCTTTCAGGGTTCCTCTCATTTCCCTTCAATTTTCTGAATACACTGGGGCAGGAACCTCTGTTTAGAGTTCTGCCCTCCAGGTTTTTCTCAGACCTATTATTAAAGTCCTACTGGTTGGTGGGCCTGGTGGCCAGCTCTCTTGTCATAGTCAAGCAGGGCTCTAGTCTTCCAACTCATGTCACCTTTCACTGCCAATGCCAGGCTTCTTGGCTGGGTAGTCTTTTCTGTGGGCCTCTGTTATAAAGTCACATTAACTTTAACTCTGGTGATCCCTGGTTCTTCCTTAGGTGAGCAATCTTGGCTATCTTTCACACCCCCAGGAAAATGCAAGATTCCAGATCTTCTCACCCCACATCAGGGTCGGGGAATGGAGGAAGTAGGTCAGGTCCATCTGCTCCAGTCCCTTCTACCTTACCATGCAGGTTCCTCGTTAGGCGCTGCCCATGCTGGCTGAGCAGCCAACTGGAAGGGCACTGTCTTTCCCGGGAAAAGAAAAACAGGCATCACGCTCTTGGTTTCCCCCCAGGAATACCCTGGTGAGTCTTCCACATCACCTGCCCTACCTCCGTACCTTCTCCCAAACCAATTTCAGCCTTTGTTCTTCTCTCCCTGTCCTGCTCTAGAGTAAGCAGAGTGAGCAGAGTGATTATTCTTCCTGTATGCTGTGAATTCCCTTAAGTTATGCTCTCCCTCCTTACACTATAGGTTGCAGTAAAACTAGAACTCCAAGGTCTCCTCTGGATATGCAAAGCAAGATTTGGGAACTTAGAAAACACTTTTTTTCTTTCTTGCTCTCTCTCTCCCTCGCTTTAAATAATAATAATAATAATAATAATAAGCTTTCAAGAATATTATCTCCGTGGAGTCTCTGTAAAAATCTAATATGAAATTCAAAGTAAGAGAGTGCCTTCAAAGTAAGAGCTAGTGGCTCTTAACTCTGGATGCACATGATAGTCATTTTAAGTTGTTTTAAGAATGCTGATGTCCAGGTCCCATTTTTCAGAGATTCCTGAACCAGGACCAGGCAAAGGTATTTTTTAAAAACTTCCCCAGCAATTCTAATTTTTAGCCAGGATTGAGAGTCACTGGCCTAAGGCTGTTATGTGTCTTCCCTCTGACAAGGGAATACTGTTGAGTCCATGTATGGGGAAAAATATGGCTTACTGGGATTAATAAAAAGTATCCTAATGTTCCAAAATTAGTGTCCTATTACAATTCTTTGACACTCTCCAAAACAGTTATCAGATCAATGATTTCATGTTATCCTCTTCATAACCCTTTTATGTAAGTGTTATTATTGACTACATTTAATTGAAGGAAAGAGTGGAGCTCAAAAAGGTTAAGTAAGCAACAACTTTATCACTTAAACACTGAAGGAAAGAAACTCACAAATCTTGGTTCTTGATATTAATAGCCATCATTTATGACATTGTTAACATAATTAATTTTTTCTGTTATTAAAATTAGATATTTTAAGCATTACAGAAATATTTAACCTGAGCTATAAAGATTTCCCATGATGCCACCTCACAGAGATAAACATTGCTAATGGCTGGATGTGAACTCCTCCAGATTTTCCTATGCATATGCAAACAGACATCAGTAAAGCACTATTTACCCAAATGAGATCACACTATATACAATTTTGAAGTGTGATTTTTCTCTTAAAAATATATCTTGCAAATGTATATATGTGTGAAAGCATATGTGTGTGTATGTGTGTGATGTACTCATTCTTTTTAATGGCTTATATATTTCCTTGTAAATAATTAATAAAACATTTCAGTTGTTTTCAATTTCTTGCTTTAACAAACAATGCTATAATGAACATTCTTGTAAATATATCTTTGTGCAATTGTGCAAGTATTTTAACAAAATTAATTCCTGTGAGTAGGCCTTCTGACTTTAATGGCATAGTTTTTTTTATTTTAATAGAGTTTATCAAATTTTCTTCTAAATAAGTTGTACTGATTTACAATTATTATTACTACAATATATGGCAATGCTTGGTTTCTACACCTTAGCTACACTAGATATTACCAATCTTTATAAAATGTGCTGATCTTAGTAAAAATAAATAAATGAATAAAATAAAATATAATCAGAAGTGATCAAGGGTGTGATTTTTTTAAAAGATGTGATGATCTGATAAGTGAAAGTGGATACCATTGTTAGCTGAATTTTCATTTGTTTACTTATTGAAATTGAACACCTTTTTATATGTGACTTCTGGTCCTGTGTAATTCCCTTTCTGTGAACTACCTGTTTGTGTGCTTTACTCATTTTTCTGTATGATTGATCAACTTTTCTTTCTTGATTTGTGAAAGATATCTGAATACTAGAGAAATGAGCTATTTGGCAATCATATGTGTTATGAAATATGGCATTATTTATGGCCATATTTTGAGTTTTATCTGGCATAGTATTGGTGTGTAAGTGTATGTGTTTCTTTTTTGTAAATTAGAAGTTTTTATTTTTTAATCATCATGTTTATCTGTCTTTTTCTATATTAATTTTTGTTTTAAGTCATCATAAGAAAGGGATTCCCTTCCATAATATTATAAACATATTCAATTATGTTTTTTTCTCATACTTTTGTGGTTTGTTTTACTATTAATATATTTAAATCTTTCATCCACTTAAACTTTATGATAAGCAGTCAGCTAGGGAATCAGCTTTACATTCTTCCAAATGACTGGTCATTTCTTCTAACACCATTTATTTAATAACCTACCTTTTCCCACTGATTTGAAATGCAACTTCATATGTACTACAGGATAGGAAGATAGATGTTTAGATTCTCAATTCTATTTTATTGATGGGTGTGTCTCTCTGTACCGCTCACATATTCTATTAATTTCTGAAGTGATACTATGTTTTGATATCTGTTAAAAGTACTCTAACTTCTGATACTACATAGCTTTATTAAAGAATTTTCCTGGGCCGGGCGCGGTGGCTCATGCCTGTAATCCTAGCACTCTGGGAGGCCGAGGCGGGCGGATTGTTTGAGCTCAGGAGTTCAAAACCAGCCTGAGTGAGAGCGAGACCCCGTCTCTACTAAAAATAGAAAGAAATTAATCGGACAACTAAAAATACATAGAAAAAATTAGCTGGGCATGGTGGCGCATGCCTGTAGTCCCAACCACTAGGAAGCTGAGGCAGAAGGATTGCTCGAGCCCAGGAGTTTGAGGTTGCTGTGAGCCAGGATGACGCCACGGCACTCTAGCCCAGGCAACACAGTGAGACTCTGTCTCAAAAAAAAAAAAAAAAAAAAAAAAAAAAAAGAATTTTCCTGGATCCTTCCCCATTTCAGTTTTTTCAGTTGATCTTGCAATAATTTTTATTGTATTTAAAAATAAAACAACCAGTTGGGATTTTTTCACTCACATTATTCCTTTTCTTCATCCTCACTGCATCCTGGATATACTGAATCCTAATTTTATTCTTTCTGGTTATAGCCAGGGACCTTCCAATTCTCAGCTGCCAAAGTGAGCTTTAAAGTGTCCAAATTTAATTACTTCCACTTGCTGCTAAACATATGCTGTAACTTTCCATTCTTTTGAGGATGCAATCCAAACATGTCAACATAACAGTCAAAACTTCCATCTACTTCTTCATCCTAACTTTGTATCATTTCTTATCTCACTCACCATCTCCCCCTCAGTCATTACAAAACTTTCTGCATTTCTCATACCAGGACAGGTTGTCTCCACTTTGTGCTCTTACACACTCTTGTCCCCATCTGGACTGCCATCCCCTACTTTACGCACACTTACCCTGCCTAAGTCAGGTGTCACCTTGTCTGGGACACTTACATTCAATCCCTGCTCTACTCTGTGCTGGGTGCCCTTTGTTCATCAGAACTCCCATTACCGGACTCTGACAGGATATAGAGACTGTTTTAAATTGCCTGTCTATTCATATCCCTCATCCACTAAATAAGAAACCTATTTAGGTTGCTATTTGTTTCTTTATTCCCAGAACTCTCCATAGTATCTGTTATGTGATAGACATTTAATTTCTGTTCACTGAGCAAGTGAATTGAAAGTAAAACAAGCTAGGGTTAATTTTATTTCAGTTGGGTCCCATAACAAGAGTCAGCTGGTCAAGTAAATCCCAGTTTTAATTTAGATGCTGTCTTAGTTGGTACAGGTAGTTTTTCTAAGAAATGATCCCAGGAAGAATAACTTATGCACAGAAACAACTATGCAAAGGGGAAATTTTAATAAAGGCTTAATAAGCTGAGGGAAACTGGGCCTCCATCCAGCTTGGGACCTTATGAGAAACTCTGGAAGTTACAGCAAAACTGCCCAGAACTGCCACTCCGAAGAGTGGAGAAATGAGAGCACTTATGCACTGACTCCAGTCCAAGGGTTGTTTCCAGGGGTTAACTTATGCCACACTTCTAGGTTGTGACTGTGTGCAGCCAAGCAAAGGCATGTGGAACTTGAAAAGACAGAGGGCAGAGAAGCAGATAGGCACAGGCACTGAAGTGGGAAGCAGTCAGCCTTCAGGTGAACGCAGAAGAGGGCTGAGGGTACAGGTACAGTGTCTGATTCAGTAGCCCACCAGCAAACTGAATGTGCGCAAATATTGCATATGAAATATTTGAATATTCTTTATGAGCAACAAAGAACATTTTCTGTTTCCTTCAAAATACTTAAGGGTTACAGACATAAATGCTACTTTATTCAGTGTCATGGTAGATCAAAAAACCCTACAAAGGAAAGTGTGTGTTTCTAATATTCTGTGTTACTATTCAGTGATAAATCATATTCCCCTGGTAAAACATACATTTGTTCAGACCTGTGAGATTATAAAATGTGTTTTATTACGATTATGTGTATATCAACATCTTTGCCTGTACGTCTTCATAGCCATAGATATTCATTATTGATGCTCATCATAATGTGATTCACATTCATAATAACATCATCAGTGATTTGAGGAAATTTGGGGGCTGCCTTGATTTTTTTAAAGAGGGTAAGTAGAGACTTCGCTGGTGACTTTTACTCAGTACCTGCTATGTACAGAGTTCCCTACTAGTCTCTACAGACATATGTGGAATAAGAGTTGTACAATCTAATGAAACATTACATACTGCTTAGAGAAGAGAAATTCATGTTTTACAAAAATTAGGTGTATAGCTAGCTGTTTAAAGGATGTGGAAATGAAGTCAATCTAAAAATAGAAACTTAAAAGAAGTGACGAATTTTTTTTAAAGAGATACAGTCTTGCTCTGTCACCTGGGTTATAGTGCAGTGGCACAGTCATAGCTCACTGCAGCCTCAAACTCCTAGTACTCCAATGTAGCTAGGACTACAGGCACATACTGCCATGTCTATTTTTTTAATCTTTTTGGTAATAACCATTCTAACTGGGGTGAGATAGTATCTCACTGTGGTTTTGACTGCATTTCCTTATGATTAGTGATGTTGAACATTTTCATAATCTCGTTGGTCATTTATATGTCTTCTTTCCAGAAATGCCTATTCAGATTCTTAGCCTATTTTTCAATCAGATTATTAGTTTTTTTTTGTTGTTGAGTTGTTTGGGTTCCCTGTATATGCTAGCTGTTAATACTTCATTAGATGTATGGTTTGCAAGTGTTTTCTCCCATTCTAAATGTTGTCTCTTCATTCTGTTTATTGTTCCCTTTGCTGTGCAGAAGCTTTTTAGTTTGATATAGTCTTAGTTGTCTATTTTTGTTTTTATTGTCTGTGCTTTTGAAGTGTTACTCATAAAATCTTTTCTAGACCAATGTCCTGAAGCAAATCCCCTATGTTTTCTTCCAGAAGTTTTATAGTTTTGGGTCTCATAGTTAAGTATTTAATCCATTTTGAGTTACTTTTTATACATGATGAGAGAGGGGTTTTGTTTTATTTTTCTGCATATGGATATCCAGTTTTACCACCACTATTATTGAAAAGAATGTTCTTTTCCCAACATATGTTTTTGGAGCATTTGTTGAAAATCAGTTGACTGTAAATAGGTGGATTTGTTTCTTGGTTCTCTATTCTGTCCCATTGGTCTATGTGTCTGTATATCAATGCCACGCTATTTTAGTTATTACAACTTTGTAGTATATTTTGAAGTCTTTCTTCTTTTTACTCAGTATGCTTTGGCTGTTCATGGTCTTTTGTGCTTCCATACAAATTGTAAGATTATTTTTTTCTATTTCTGTAGAGAATATCTGGGTATTTTGATATAGATTGCATTAAATCTATAGATTGCTTTGGGCAGTGTGGTCATTTTAACCATATTAATTCTTCAATTCCATGAGCATAGAATATATTTTCATTTTTTGTATTCTATTTAATTTGTTTATCAGTGTTTTATAGTTTTCAATGTAGAGATCTTTCTTGATTAAATTTATTCCTAAGTATTTTTGTAGCTATTGTAAATGGGATTGATTTCTTGATTTCTTCTTCAGATTGATCATTATTAGCATATATAAACACTGCTGATTTTTTATGTTGATTTTGTATCCTGCAAATTTACTGAATGTGTGTTTATCAGTTCTAAAACTTTTTTGGTGGAGTCTTTATGTTTTTCTATGTATAAGATCATGTCATCTACAAAAAGGGACAATTTGATTTCTACTTTTCCAGGTTAGATGCCTTCATTTCTTTCTCTTGCCTATTGCTCTGGCTAGGACCTCCAGTACTATGTTGAGTAGATGTGGTGAAAACAGGCATCCTTATCATGTTCCGGTTTTTTGAGGAAAAGCTGAAAGCTTTTTTTTGTCATATGTGGCCTTTATTGTGTTGAGGTATGTTCCATCTATACATAATTTGTTGAAAGTTTTTATCATGAAAGCATGCTGAATTTTATCAAATGCTCTTTCTTCATCTACTGAGATGATCATATAGATTTGTCATTCATTTTATTGATATGATGTATCACATTTATTACTTTGCATGCGTTGAACCATTCTTGCATCCCTTGCATAAATCCCACTTGATCATGTTGTATTATCTCTTTGCTGTGCTGCTGGATTTTGTTTCTTAGTATTTTGCTTCTTAGTATTTTGTTAAGAATTTTTGCATCTATTTTCATCAAGGGTATTGGCTTGTAGATCAGTGCATGTGTGTATTTGTGTGCGTGTGTGTGTGTGTCCTTGTTGGGTTTTGGTATCAGGGTAATGCTAGATCCAGAGAATAAATTAGAAAGAATTCCTTTCTATTCATTTTTTTTTTATTCTGGAATATTATGGGGGTACAAACATTTTGGTTATATGTTATGACTTTGCGTCACTCAAGCCAGGATTAGAGGCACACCCTTCCCCCATACAAGGCTCACTGCATCCATTAGTTGTGAGTTTACCCACCCACACCCCCTCAAGTCCCAATGAATATAACTACCATGTGAGCACCTTAGTGCCAATCAGTTAGTGCCAATTTGATGGCGAGTACATGTGGTGCTTATTCTTCCATTCTTATGATACCTCACTTTGGAGGATGGGCTCAAGCTCTATCCATGATAATATAAAAGGTGCTAGATCACCATTGTTTTTGTTATTGAGTAGTATTCCATTGTATACATATACCATATTTTATTAATCCACTCATGGATTGAAGGGCACTTGGGTTGTTTCCACATCCTTGCAATCGTGAATTGTGCCTATTAAATTTTTTTAGAATAGTTTGAGAAGAACTGGTATTAGTTCTTCTTTAAAAGTTTGATAGAATTCAGCAGTAAAGTCTTTTTGTCCTCCTGTGATTTCCTTTCTGGGAGACATTTTATTACTGATTCATCCTTGTTCTTCATTATTGCCCTATTTAGTTTTATTATTTCTTTTTGGTTCAATCTTAGGGTATATGTTCAATCTTAGGGTATATGATCAATCTTAGGGTATATGTAGGGTATATGTGTCCAGGAATTTATCTATTTCCTCTAGCTTTTCCAATGTGTTGCATATAGTTCCTATAATAGTTTCTAATAGTCCTTTGTATTACTGTGCTATTAGTTATAATATCTCCTATTTAATTTCTGGTTTTATTTATTTGTGTCTTCTTTTGTTTTTGTTAGTCTAGCTAATGGTTTACTGATTTTGTAATCTTTTTAAAAAGCTCTCTACACATCTGATAAAGGGCTGATAGAATCTATCTAGAACTCAAAAAAATCAACAAGAAAAAATCAAACAACCCCATCAGCAAATGGGCAAAGGAAATGAACAGAAACTTTTCAAAAGAAGATAGAATAATGGCCAGCAAACATATAAAAAAATGCTCAACATCTCTAATCATTAGAGAAATGCAAATCAAAACCACATTGAGATATCACCTAACCTCAGTGAGATTGGCCTCTATCAAAAAATCCCAAAACAACAAATGCTGGCGATGATGTGGAGAGACAGGAACACTCCTACACTGCTGGTGGGACTGCAAATTAGTGCAACCTCTGTGGAAAAGAATTTGGAGATAGCTCAAAGAGCTAAAAATAGAAATACCATTCACTCCAGCAATAGCACTATTAGGCATTACCCAAAAGACCAAGAGATATGCTATAATAGAGACATCTGCACCCGAATGTTTATGGCAGCACAATTCACTATTGCAAGGATGTGGAAACAACCCAAGTGCCCATCAATTCATGAGTGGATTATTAAAATTTGGTATATGTATACAATGGAATATTACTCAATCATAAGAAATGACACTGATCTAGTGCCTCTTATATATTCCTGGATTAAATTTAAGCCCATTATCCAAAGTGAGGTGCCACAAGATTGGAAGAATGGACTCCACTTGTACTCGCCATCAAATTCATACTAACTGATGAACACTAGGGTGCTCACGTGGCAGTAATACTCTCCAGGGATTAGGGGGAGGGGGGTAAACCCCCAACTAAAGGATGCACAGAGCATTGTAGCGGGGAAGGGCATGCCTCTAACCCTCGCTTGGGTGAGGCTAAGACATAAAGTGTAACCATAATGTTTGTACCCGCATAATACCCTGAAATAAAAAATATTAAAAAAAAGGCCAACTTTTATTTTTTTTTTTTTTGTATTTTTTTCTGTCTCTTTTGTTTAGTTATACTCTGATATTTATTATTTATTTATTTCTACTAATTTTGTATTTGGTTTATTCTTGTTTTTATTGTTAGGTTGTTTATTTGAAATCTTTCTACTTTTTTGATGTGTTTATTACTATAAACTTTCCTCTTAGCACTGCTTTTTCTGTATCCTATGGGTTTTAATAGGTTATATTTCTATTTTCAATTATTTCAAGGAATTTTTATTAATGTTTCCTTCTTAATTTCTTCACTGACCCATTGTTTGTTCGAGAGCATGTTGTCTAATTTACATGTATTTGTACAGTTTCCAGCATTCCTCTTTTTATTGATCCTCATTTTATTCCATTATGGTCTGAAAAGATACTTGATATGATTTTGATTTTTTTAATTTTTGAAACTTGTTTTGTGGTCTAACATGTGGTCTGTCTTGGAGAATGTTCCATGTGCTAATGAGAAGAATGTGTACTCTGCAGCTATTGCATGAAATGTTTTGTACATGTCAGTTAGGTCCATTGGTCTGTAGTGCAGTTTAAGTCTGATGTTTCTTAGTTGATTTTCTGTCTAGATGATCTGTCCAATGCTGAAAGAGGGATGTTGAAGTCCCAAGCTATTGTTGTATCAGGATCTATCTCTCTATTTACCTCTAATAAATATTTGCTTTATATATCTGAGTGCTCCAGTGTTGGGTGCATGTATATGTACCATTGTTATATCATCTTGCTGAATTGATCCCTTTATCATTACATAATGATCTTCTTTTTCTTTTTTAGGTTTTTAATTAAAGTCTATTTTCTCTAATACAAGCATAGCTATTCCTTCACAATTTTGGTTTCCAATTGTATGGCATATCTTTTTCTGTACTTTCACTTTCAGTCTGTTCTTAAAGGTGAAATGATTTTTTTTTTGTAAGCAGCGTATCATAGGGTATTTTTAAAAATCCGTTAAGCCAGTCTATACCTTCTAATTGGGGAATTTAAATAACTTGCATTTAAGGTTGTTATTGATAGATGAAGACTCACTCTGTCACTTTGTTAATTGTTTTCTCTGTTTTTTTGCATATCCTTTGTTCCTTTCTTACTCTCTTATTGTTTATCTTTTTGGTTTCGTGGTTTTCTGTAGTGATAACAGAAATCCTTTCTCTTTCTCATTTGTGTAGCTGTTCTGAGAGTGAGTTTGATACTTTCATGTCTTTTCATGATGGCAGATATTGCTCTTATGCTTCCAGGTGTAGGACTGCCTTAAGCACTTCTTGTAGAGCCAGTCTAGTGGTGATGATTTTTCTCAATTAGTGCTTGTCTGGGAAAGATTTTATTTCTCCTTTATCTCCAAAGGATAGCTTTGCTGGGTATAGTATTCTTTGCTAGAAATTTTTTTTCTTTCATCACTTTGAATATATCATCCCGTTCTTTCCTGGGCCACAAAGTTTCTGCTGAAAAATATGCTGTTAGTCTGAAGGAGATTCCACTATACATGACTTGACACTTTTCTCTTGCTGCTTTTATTAATAGAATTCTCTCTTTATCTCTAGCTTTTGACAGCTAAACTCTAATGTGCCTTCAAGAGGAAATTTGGGGGTTGAATGTATTTGGGATTATTTGAGCTTTCTGTATCTGGATGTCTATATCTCTCCCAGGATTTGAGATGTTTTCAGTTGTTTCATTATGTTTCATTAAATAGATTTTCTATTCCTTTTACCATATTTTCTCATTTTGGAACTCCCAAATGCAAATATTTGTTTGCTTAATGGTGTCCCATATGTCATGTAGGCTTTCTTTGTTCTTTTTTATTCCTTTTTCATTTTATTTTGTCTGACTGGGTTATTTTGAAAGGTCTGTCTTCAAGTTCAGAAATTTTTCTTCTGATTGCTCTAGTCTATTGTCAAAGGGCTTAATTGTATTTTTTATTTTATTCATTGAATTCTTCAGTTCTAAAATTTCTGCTTTATTCCTTTTTATGATATCTATCTCTTTGTTGAATTTCGCACTCAAATCATTAATTGCTTTCTTGATTTCTTTGTATTGTCTGTTTGTATTCTTTTGTATCTCACTGAGCTTCCTTAAGAGCATTGCTTTGAATTTCTTTTAATAGATTTTCTTTTCTTTGGAGTCTGTTATGGGAGAATTATTGCATTCCTTTGGAGATGTCATGTTTCCACGCTTTTTCATATTTCTTTTTTCCCTATATTGGTATATGTGCATCTGGTGTAATTGTCACTTCTTCCAAATTTATGGAGTAGCTTTCGTAGGGAAAAGTTTTTGTAGGGAAAGATATTTTTCTGTAGATGCAGATGTAGATCTATAGTGTCAGTTGGGTAGGGTGCTTTGGCTTTATTTTTTTGTATGATTTCTTTGGCTGCAATCAATGTCATCAGTGTCTTGAAGTTCCTCAGTGACCCAGGCCGTGGTTTTTTATGGAGGCTGTGTGGCAGTTTTATGGGGGTCAATGATGCCAGGTGGGCTGATCCTCAGGAGCACTGTTGTTGCTGGCAGCAACTTTGTTGGTGGCAGCAGTGTGCCCCAAGCAGGCCAGTCCTCAGGTTCCTTGATAGCATACATGTGGACAAGCAATGGCCTTGCCACTGGAGGGGGCAGGTTGGCCACATTGGTGGTAACCCCAAGCAGGTGACTCTCAGATTCTGTGGATCACACACTTTAATTTCTTATATCCTGCAGAAGCCTCCCTAATTCACTGGACAGCCTATTTTCCAAGGTGTAGGAGGTCTGTGTACTCATGTGACAGTAATGTGACACTGCTAAGTCCAGCTGGTGTGGTGAGGCTACAGCCCTCTGGATGGATATGGGGTAATGTCAGTGAAGCCCCAGGGATGAGGAGATACAAGTACTATTGGGCCCCAGGTCAAGATATATTCTGGAAGTAGTTCTGCTCTCAAAATGGTGCCATGTTGCAGCAGCTTTGGTCCCAGGAGGTGGAGAGGACCCAGTGTGGATTTCCTCTTTAGGACAGTGCAGTCATATGGACTCCAGGAATCTCCCTATACTAGGCTCGGGGCCTTGAAGGCTGAGGGGCTCTCCTCTAGCCAGGATTGCAGGCATCTGTGGTGGGAATGTGAACTGCTGGGAATCTCCCACTTACCTTTTCTCTACAATGAGGAGTTCCTCTTGGTTCTGAGCCAATCCAAGCCAGCTACTTTGAGTCCCTCTCTATACTGCCTTCTCAAGAAGTGAATTTTGATACAGATGTTAAAGGAGATTATTGAAAATGGACTGGCAATCAAAGATGATGTAAAAAGATTTAAAAATACACACAATATTCATAGGTTGATAAAAAACAGACTGAGAAAATTATAAATCAGAAGTGTGTAGATATCTATTAGTCTACCGGAGCATGTTAAGAGTGCCATCCTTCTCTCAGGACACTGTTTACTCTGCCCAGAATATTTTTACCTCTATTTATTTATTTTTTTTTTATTTATTTATTTTTTTTTTTTTGAGACAGAGTCTCACTCTTTTACCCAGGCTAGAGTGAGTGCCGTGGCGTCAGCGCAGCTCACAGCAACCTCAAACTCCTGGGCTCAAGTGATCCTTCTGCCTCAGCCTCCCAAGTAGCTGGAACTACAGGCATGTGCCACCATGCCCGGCTAATTTTTTCTATGTATTTTTAGTTGGCCGATTAATTTCTTTCTAATTTTAGTAGAGGCGGGGTCTCGCTCTTGTTCAGGCTGGTCTTGAACTCCTGAGCTCAAACGATCCACCCGCCTCGGCCTCCCAGAGTGCTAGGATTACAGGCGTGAG
This sequence comes from Indri indri, assembly GCA_004363605.1. Classification (NCBI taxonomy): domain Eukaryota; kingdom Metazoa; phylum Chordata; class Mammalia; order Primates; family Indriidae; genus Indri; species Indri indri. The sequence goes on along the minus strand of RJWJ010000699.1, from coordinate 170,808 downwards.
CCACCGCGCCCGGCCTTTTACCTCTATTTAGTAACCCCTATTTCCCTTTTAATGTTAGCTACAGTGGCTCCTCCTGTTTTCTATGGCTGGTGCAACAAGTTACCACAAATTTTTTGACTTAAAACAACACAGATTTATTATCCTATAGTGCTAAAGACCAGGAGCCAAACATGGATCCCACTGGGCTAAAATTGGCGTGTCAGCAGGGCTGAATTTCTTCTGGTGGCTCTAGGGGAAAGCCCATTTTCTAGACTTTTCCAGTTTCTACAGGCCACCTGCCTTCCTTGCCTCAGGGACCCCTATTTTTATCTTCAAAGCCACCAGTGTAGTATCTTCCCTTCCTTCTTACCTCTACTCTTCTTCATCATCTCTCTCTGACCCTAACTCTACTGTCTCCCTCTTATAAGGATACTTATGACAATATTGGGCCTACCAGGATAATTCAAGATAATCTCCCCATCTCAAAATCCTTAACTTAATCACATCTATAAAGTCCCTTTTTCCATGTAAGAAAACATATTCACAATTTCCAAAGATTGGGATGTGGATATATTTGGGGGACCATTATTCAGTCTATTATACCTTCTCTTCGAATTTTTCCTGACTTCTTGGGTAGGATTAGTTTCTCCTTCTCCAAATCCCATAATCATCAGCATATATCTCTAATATAGGAATTTTTAGAATGACTTTGAAATTTGGGGTAATCTTTCTACCTTAACTGTTATTTTCTTGGTGGCAAAATTGTGTATTTCATTTATATAGTCAGACAGGCCTGAATCTGGACCCAGGACTTCCTTGGTTTCCTCCCATGCAATGGAGAAGCTGTGTTGCTGGTGGACAGGAGAACAGATGGTAAAGCCAGATTCCTGATCCAAATCTCTGCTCTATCACCTATTAGTGAGAAGCAGCCCCAATCTCTCCATTCCCTCAGCTATAACAGGGAAATAATTATAGTATTTACCACATACATTTATGGTATTAATAAATAAATATATGAAAATGGCTTAAAATAGGAACTAACATATAATATTCACTCAAAACTGCTAGTTGTTATCATTTTCCACTTGTAAGATCATTGTAAAAATTAAGGAGACAGTAGATAAAGCCATAGCACGAGGCCTAGCACACAGTAAATAATCCCTACATTCTAGCTTTAGATGTATCATCATCATCATCTTTATTAAATACAAAAGTTAAAGTCAGACTAAAGGAAATGGGTTTCAAAGGTAGGAATTTACTGAAATATACTCAACTTTGTGCTAATCATCTGAATTATCTCAGGCTTTCTTATTCTTGGGCTCAGTATGGTCACAGGGTTAAAAGATATAAAGGAGCCAAAGTATAGCAATAGATGTTTTATCAGTCTCAGCAATGAAATAATAATAGCAGTAACTGCAGGCCTTTAGATATCACACAGTGTTTTCAAACGTATTATCTCATGGTGCCTTGATGTTAGCTATAGGCAGTATCTAACAATCTAATGGCTATTTGATTATTTAGGCTTCCCAAATTATTATCATCCTTGTCACATAATAGTACTTTATTCCTTTATATCACAGGATCTTCAAGTGTTACTCCCTTGTTTCCCAAGCAAATTGAGCTATTCCACTCAAGTGATTACAGTAAATAGAATAGAAACTTGTGGAATCATCTTCCTCTCTCACAAACGAAGTAACAGCAAAATAGTACCGCACCTCAGCTGTCCCAAGTTCCTCAAATAAGTTTTACTTTTGCAAAACGAACCCTCCAACTTCCTATATTCTGTGTACTGTGTTATGAGCAACATGACTGGCAGCCACGTTTGTTGTAATCTTTTAAATATGTGGAAAAAAAGCAAGATATCAACTATGTATTATCTTAACCAAGATGCCAAATTATCTAACTTGTTTCTCCAGGCAAGCAGCCCAACAACAGGGACAGCTCCCAGGAGCCAATCAAGGTTGTCTGTCTGTCCATCCACTCAGGACATCTGCAGGTAAGTGCTGAGCAAATGATCTTATTCAATATTTTATAGATCAGTGTTTTGTGTTTTTGTTTTTTATTCTGAGAATGTGTGGCTCTTGCTTCTGCCTTACATTGTCCATGGACAATTTATACTGGCTTAATTTTTTTTCATTTAGTTCATTTTCTTCAGTTGACCTTTATTTATCAACTTCTGGTCCTTGCTGTCATTTTCATCATTCTCTCTCTCTCTCTGTTTCTCCATGGCTTTCCTCTCCATTCCCATTTCCCATCCTTTGCCTGCTGCTTTGTCTAGATCTGCCATCTTGCATGACATGTCAGAAGAGGCATTTGAGTATTGCACCCCTGTCATGGTGCTGAGCCCTGCTAGGAAGGAGTCTGGTAAGAAACCAGTAAAACAGAGACCTAGAAGGAGGAGAAGGGCCTCTGAGAGATATGAGCATGCAGAAGAACAAAGAAAAGGGAGAAGAAATGATTTTCACCTCCAAATCTCAAGCCCCAGATGGAGGGAGCTTTCTACAGATTCTTCAGATTCGTCTTCCACAGATGAGAGTCATTGGATTCAGGCAAAAAGAAGAGCGCAGGTTAAATTCAGACTGTCAAGAAGAAGAAGGAGAAATAATAATAAGCCATGTGAAAACTTAGATGGGTCTTCTACTCCTAATGGAATTGAGCTTGTTGAATTGGGATCCAAAGGTAAAAATCAACAAGAGCCTATGGAATGTGAGAGTTGCTCTTTAAATCTCTGCAGAGGAAAAGGCACAAGGTACCAAAAGTGCAGCCCTTCCCTGACCAGAGGATCCTTTGAGATTAAGAGATCGCCAAGGAACCAAGAGAATAGCAAAGGTAGATACCACCACAGAGATTCTCAGCTCTTGCAAAGTCTTAGGCAAACTGAAATAACAAAGAAGAGATTTTCAGAAACAGATTCCAGCACTGAAATGCTGGCAATTAAAGAAGGCAACAAGTACATGGAAGACGCAGGGCTCCTGGTGAATAACCCTGTTCAGAAGCCTCCTGCCACCTGCGATGATGGGTCTGATAATTTAGAAGTATGCAGGTCAGTCACTACAGAGAAAGGCTTGATGTCATCTAACTGGGTTTCTTCTTGCTATAAGTTAGGTATGTGTTTGATACCCACCCTCAAAACGTGTTTATTTACACTGCTATTTTTCTGATTGGATATAAGGTGATAAAAGGAGAAAGGTGAGTATGAGAAGAATAATGCAAAAGTATCCATGGGTTTGAAATCTGTTGTAGAATAGAATAAGATTTCTCCTTCCCTTCCTTTTAATTGAATAATAATTTATACTGGGAAAGGGAATGACTAACCAGTTGAGTATTGTACCCATTCCATTTAAGACAATAATAGTAAAAACATTAAAAGTGAGAACATGTGAAATCTTCAATGCAAATTTGGTGAACTGCTAGCACCCTGACAGAAAGATATTCAAGACTTGGGCTCTTTAAGGTCAGATTTTTCTATCAGAAAAAAACTCTGAAGTTGGCTTTAATTTGTTCTCCAATTGTCTGAGTCAGCAGGGTAATTCAAGACTGAAAGGAGACAGAAATAGGTCATGGACATATTGGTGGGGTTGTTGGCACCTTAAAGGAAAGGGACCACATTAAATTTACTGATAAGCATATACTAAAATCTTTCAACATGTTGATATTTCATAGCTATGAGAATACTTTCTTGCACTTTTTACCCAACAGCATATATTTTTAAAACAACTTAATGTTAAAAAAGAACTACAGGAAAACCCATGCTAATGTGCATAAATGAGACAATTTTAAATGAAACAAATACTTTTAAATTTTCATATTATACCCAATAACTTAAGCTGTTTGGGAGCAAGTGAAGATTTTCATTGCTCAATGCTTGGTGGTTTTGGTTTGTTTTTATAAAAGTGGAAGTTACTTTATAAAACATGTATGCATGTTTCATGTGAATTACGTGACCTAGAGAAGGCTACTATGTCCATTGAGGGCAGGAGCAAGAAGGAGAATTAATCTCTGGGTGTTAATAGTATTAGAATTATTTGTGTCCCTCAAAGTCTTTTAGGATAGTCATTCATAAAATCCTCATTAATTTATGCACTCGAGCATCTATTATGCATTGGGCTTTATCCTAAGCAGTGAAAATATTGTAGTACATAGGATTTATATAGTCTCTGACATCTGAGAGCTTATAGTCTAATGGGTAACAGAGACACAAAACAAATTAATTCACAATATATGATTGAAATCGTGACAAGGAATATGAAAGCAAATAATATGGGAGATCAGAGAAGAACCCTATGAAAGAAGTGACAAGCAGACTTGAGGCTCAAAGGATGGTAAAAATTGATCAAGAAAGAAGCAGGGAAGACCATCCAGGCAGGGGCTGCTGCTAGCAGGAAGCAGGAGGAAGGAAGAGTGTGGCAGTCCAGGAACTGAAAGCCTGCTCCTGCGGCTGGGTGTGGGGAGTGGGGGTGGGTGGCAGCCACAGGATGAAGAGGTGGAGAGGGCTACACTACACAGAGCCATGCAAAACATGCTAAGGGATCTAAAGGGTATTTAAAAGGGAAGTGACACTGTTTGATTTGTATCTTAATGTAAGCCTCTTATAATCTTTAGAATGTGATTTATATGTCTCTTTGCTGAAGAGTTGGGGGATGGGCTAAAACACTACTTCTGGTCTGGACTAAGAACTCTGCACTTAAAACCATCTGTTGTCATTCCCCAAATCTAACTTTCAACATAATTTAATGAAAGGCAGGCAAAGAAGCTAGCTGTAGGCTTAATGGCAACTGGAGAAAAAAGTAATGCTGATAATTAAAGTAATAGTGACTGGTTCTCTTAAAAGCACTGCTCTGGCTACTCTGGAGAAACATTTTCAAAGATAGGAGATTTAACTTAGACTTCTATTAATGAAAGTGAGATCAATGGGCCCATAGATATTACTTCCTGCTGTGGGTTATCATCTAAACATACCAACTAAGCGAAGGCCAGGAGCAGCATGTTATATTAGATGCTGAGGACAAAAGGCAGCAAAACACTTGATTCTTCCCTTAAGTGGCCTATTATCTAAGTGGGAGAGATTGAATATACACCAGAAATGACAGAAGTCTAAGATAGTACAGGGTGGATGTCAGGAAAGGAATACTGCAGGATTTGAAGAAAGAAAAATTGCTGAGGCTGGGCGCGGTGGCTCACGCCTGTAATCCTAGCACTCTGGGAGGCTGAGACGGGCGGATCATTTGAGCTCAGGAGTTCGAGACCAGCCTTAGCAAGAATGAGACCCATCTCTACTAAAAAAAAAAAAAAAAAAAAAAACCAGAAAGAAATTAGCTGGACAACTTAAAAATATATACAGAAAAAATTAGCTGGCCATGGTGGCGCATGCCTGTAGTCCCAGCTACTCGGGAGGCTGAGGCAGGAGGATCACTTAAGCCCAGGAGTTTGAGGTTGCTGTGAGCTAGGCTGATGCCACGGCACTCTAGCCCAGGCAACAGAGTGAGACTCTGTCTCAAAAAAAAAAAAAAAAAAAAATTGCTGAGCTAGGGGATGATCCAGAAACCCCTTAAGGGGAGGTGGGACTGGGCTGAGAAAAGTAGAGTTTAGATTATCAGAGACACATGGATGGCACTGCAGACACTCAAGGCAGGAGAAATATTGTTATCCCAGCCAGGGATGAGGACACTGTGCATTTAAGGATTTTACATGCACCTGTATGACTGGATTGGAAGGTTTGCATAAATTGATAACAAATATTTTTTTAAGAAAATACATTTTGAAGAAAACATACATGCCATTCCAGCTGTTTATTCTGTAAATTCATGTTTTCAAACTGACTCTGTGGACCTCTCAAGCTCCAAGGAGGCTGCCATGAAAGCTGAGGCAGGTCAAGGGGATTGGCTCCCATAGCCCGTCTTCCACCGGAAAATCTTCATGATTCTCTCTCTTACATAGCAGCCTTCTACATAATATTCCTCTCAAGAAAAAAAAAAAAAAACATTATACTGCCAAATATAATACAGAAAAGCCTCTGCTGAATGAAATAGGCTTGAGGAAGAGTCATATACACAGGGTAGTCACCAGTGGCCCTGGGGGTATACTGAGAAAGGAACCTGGATTTAGGAGGTGTTGTGGGTGGAAGCATCCTACTGTGAGTTAACTAGGATATTAAGAAGATATTGGGCAACGAAAAGGAAGAACAAATGGCAAATTGGCACTCCACAGGGTGAACAGGGACAATCTTAGTGCTTGGATTTGGTGAGAGCATAAGACGGAGTGATGAAGGATGACCCCAAATCTTGCAGCCAGGGACGACAGGAAACGTGGGCGTTAATGAACAAAGTCAGGAGAGGTCAGAGGCAAGTTGATTTGGGGAAGACATAATGAGTTCAATTACAGGCAGGCTATTTGTGGTTACAATGACATTGCAGGGTCACTCTCCAGCAGACAGTATGAGGCATGCTACTGAAATGCAGGAGAGCAGTCAGAGCTGGCTGTGTATAATTTTTCAGTCATTAGTGAATCATACACAGCCTGACACTAAACAATGGCATATGTGCAATTCTTGTTAACACAATGGATTATCACAGGGCAAAAGCACAAACTATATTAGACATGGAAAATCCTCTCAAGGCCAAGGAGGACAAAGAGATTTGAGAATCATTCTCAAGGACGTGACAGTGACACCCAGAAAGTGAATTAAATCTCCGCGAGAGATCATATGTAGGAGAAAAGCCTCCAAATGGATACAGTCTGAGCACCAGGGTCCTCTATGTAGGGAGGAAGATGACCCTGAGAAAAGTAGCAATTCCTATGAACTTGCACTCGGCTGCTTCAAACATGCACAGGCAGAGCCAGCCTCAGCCACAACCACAAAGCGGAAGCAGCTCCCAAGGCCTTCCTCCTTTTCTGTTCCTGGCATTCAGTGCCCACGTGGACACTCTACCCTCTTTCCCACCCTCATTGCAGCCTTATTCAGACAAAGTGTCTCTATTAGCCAATTATAACTTAGAGGAAACTTAAATCATCACACTATTGCACTCACAGTTATGTACAGTGGGAAAGTCTTTGTCTTTTTTTATAGAAGAATTACATTTAAAAAAAGAAAAAAGCATGAATCAGATTATGTTAGCCCATGACTGAAACTTCGCAATGGCCTCTAGGTTGCCATCAGTGGAAAGTGCAACATCTTCAGCATTTACAAGTGGCTGCATGATCTCTCTATCAGTTCTGCCTCTCCAGCTTCAACTCCCACCACTATCCATGACCTACTCATGCTGGTCTCTCTCCAGTTTCCTGAAGTGTCCAGGCCTTTCCCTCTCAGGGCCTAGAATGGCTTCACATTACCTCTCAGTCCTTCGCCAGACGAATTCCTAGTCATTCTTTCTCTATTTAAATGTCATTTCTTTAGGAACCTCTTCCTGACCTCCCAACCAACACTCCGGCCCTCTGGCAGTCACTTCCAAGCATAATTTTTAATTGCTAAAATATTATGTATTATTGTGATTAATTGTCAAATTTGTTCACTGCTGTATCCAAAGTACCTGGAACAATGCCTGGCAGATAGCACATGCTCAACACATAGTTTTTGAATGAATAGCTTTAGGGAAAATGTACTTTTTTAAGAGAATAATTTGTACTATGTTAAATCACAGCACTAGGTGTTGGATTGCCTCACCTGCTCTAGAAACAACATGTAAACACTCTAGAGTCCTAAACCTTTGGTGGACACCAGCATGAACTGGAAGACTTATTCAAATACAGGTCACGGGACCCACCCCTACAGTTTCTGATTCCCTTACTCTGAGGGTGGGCCCGTGAATTTATATTTCTAAAATGTTCCCAGGTGATACTGATGCTTGTGATGCAGGGACCACACTTTGAGAACCACTGTTCTATGCTACCAATTCTCCTCATGCTTTAGCTGGGAAAAGAAAGGGGAAAGAAGAATTGAAAGATTAGTTTGGGAAACCAACTATGGACGTCCATAATTTCCTGTCATATTTTCTCGAATGCTGACACAAAGCATAACTAGGTTACTTTCCTGTACTTCACACTGTCATACCAGTATAAAAGCTCATGTTATTAAAGCTATAGGCTGACAAAGTCCCACCTCTGCCAGGAACTCAGATGTCACAGTTTGGCTGTGACTGCCATTCAAACCCACTTCCTCATCCCAACTACCTCCGTTTCTATCATGAGTCCACATATTTCCTGAATTTTCAGTTTAGACTCTTGTTCCTTCTACATTGGATGTGTCCAGTCTCCAACAAAGTATTGTCATTTCGTCCTCCAGGTATTTGTTCTGAACTATGCCTTTTTTCTCATTCCTATTATTTCATTCTGGTCCTTCTCTACACTTTCCATCTCTCCTTACTCCCACCCTTCAGCCTACTACCTGTTTTGTTCAGTACCTTTCTACCAGGTTAAAATTGACAAAAACCAATTCAAATGAGCTTAAGCAAGAAGGGGATATATTAACCACAGAAATGGTAAAATCGGTTATACATATGGCTTCAGGGACTCCAGAAACTCAATGTGGCTCTCTCACTCTCTCCATCACTGTGTGTTGTCATTGTCTCCAACTGCAGAAGATTTTCCTATACATAGAAGAGGGAAGAGATAGTGTGGACGGAAGTAGCTTCAGGCTTACATTTTATCAGCAGTGGCCTAACAGAAAAGAGAAATGTTCTCTTCAAGTGCTTATACATGAAATCTCAGGGAAGGAATATAATATGCCTGTCTTAGGTCATATACCCATCTCTGGGTCAATCACTGTCAGCAGGGACATAGAGCATTATGCTTGGACCAAGTCCTTGGGTAAGAAGGGTGGATTTAAAATGCAGCTATCAGTGACCCCTTCAGATTCTTATAAATTAGAGAAAGGATATTTCAATAGCAAAAAGAACAGCACCAATACCAGAAGAAATGAAAAAGAATTATGACCAGCCCCCCCCCCAAAAAAAACAGTAATACTCAACTATACCACCAGAAAATGCATTTCTTCCCCCTCCTAAATGTTTTTCTCCTCCTCTCCGAACTCTCGTATTTAGGCATGCTTCAATGTTCACCTCATTTTTATTTTCCTCTATGAAGCTTGGCCAGGGTATTCTGGCCCACAATGATCTTTGTTCCTTGGAATTCCCATAACCCTTATAGTAAATATCACATATCTAGTATTCAATTATTTTCTAGTTTCATGTGTATTCGTTTTCTTTTCTCTATAGAATGAACTCCTTAAAGATAGAAGTCATGTCTTATACCTGTTTTGCACCCTCTACAATATGCAGAACAATGCAGACATTGCTCAAACAGAACTTTTGCAATGGCTTCACAATCAGTGAATGCTAACAGAAGAAAACCATGGGGACAATAATGGGAATTGGGTAGCACAGGGTAAAACAAATAAGAAACATTGAATTCCACCAATGGTTTCTTTAAAAGAGAAAGAGCCCAGAGTTAAGTGATAACTCCTGGTAATGTTCTAGCTCTAGGTCGGGTTGGATGGTGAATTTGAGGATAAACTTTATACTATTATGCTATACCTTTTATATATGTTATACATATGTTCTCATTTTTCATTAAGAAAGAAATTGGATGAGAAAATGGTAAAAAAATATATGGTATATATTTTTATTTGTTTCACTCTTACAAATTGTAATAACTAAATTGAGTGTGGAAAAAAGGAGAGAGAAAATTTCTTAAAGCTCAAAATGTTTATGGCAGAAGACTCTTTTTCAAGAACCAAAAGATCATGCTTTTTGACAAAGCACTAGCATTCATAAGACTGATTTAGATAACTTTTGGATGATAAGCCTCAGATCTTAAGAGAATTTTGCTTAAAATGGACATTTTGACCATCCTCATATCTGCATATTCATTTATTCACCCATTTATATGCTATATCAAACAAGCTATTTATTGATAATTTGTTCTGTGTCAAGGCAATGTCCTAGAAGCTAGAAATATATAGTAATGATCCCATCCCTTATGAATTTACACTGCAGTTGGTAAGAAAAATAATTAAACAGGCAAATGTAAAAAAAAAAAAAATTCATGAATCAAGCTAAAAAAACACATTACCTTTAATAGAACAAAGTAAATTTCCCTGAAGAAATAATAACAAGGGAGAAATTTTTAAAAGAAATAAAAGTAAGCCCAGCAAAGAGAAGGGATAACTTGTCCCAGGAAAAGGATATGGCCTGTATGAACACCCTGAGATAAGTGAGACGTGGTATAAAAGGATTTCAGTGTAGCCTACTGGAGAGCCAGTCACGGAGTTCCTTACCAACTATATTTAGGAATTTGGACTTTTTCTAGTAACAAGGAGAAAGCATCCACAGGCTAATATTTAATCAGTCTGACTCCTTATATTTTCGATCTGTTGGTCCTAGATTTACATTCATTCAGTAATAGATTTTTTTTCAGCTTTCGTTACTTATTTTGTTACTTCTCCCTATTGCTTTGTTTATACAAGAATAAAACTAACATTCTATTGTCAAAGTCCATTTTATATGTAAAAGATAAGCTATTCAGTCTTCGGTATTCAAGTGAAAAAGTTTACCCTCTGTGACCTAATGGAAAGCATTCATTTCTAAAAAAGCATTCATTTTCTTAAGAAAGTTCACAATTTTATTCTCTTCCTTATGTTTTTGTTTTTGTTTTGTGGAGTCTTATTGAAACTATTAACAACCTTTCTACTGTTCATTTCCTTTTTATTTTTCTTTTTTATTTTAAATTATCATTATTATTATTATTTCAGAATGTTACAGGGGTACAAATGTTTAGGTTACATATATTGCCTTTGCCCCACCTGAGTCAGAGCTACAAGCATATCCATCCCCCAGACGGTGCACACCACACCCATTAGGTATGAATATACCCATCCCCTCCTCCCCTCTCCCACCTGCCCAACACCCAATGAATGTTATTACTATATGTGCACAGAAGTGTTGATCAATTAATGCCAATTTGATGGTGAGTACATGTGGTGCTTGTTTTCCATTCTTGTGATACTTCACTTAGTAGAATGACCTCCAACTCTATCCAGGATAATACAAGAGGTGCTAGATCACCATCATTTTTTGTGGCTGGGTAGTACTCCATGGTATACACATACCACATTTTATTAATCCACTTATGTATTGATGATTATTATGGGTACATAATAGTTTTATATCTTTTCAGGATACATGCAATATTTTGATACAGGCGTATGATGCGAATTAGTCAAATTAGGGTAATTGGGGTATGCAACACCTCAGGCATTTATCATTTATAGCTAAGTTGGTAGGAAATACAGGTATGAATGTTGTTGGTACCATGCCAGATGTGAGTTACTCGAGATTACTCAACATAGAGTCAAAAATAGAGAGAAGGTCTTGTTTCTCTCTACTTGGAGTGGTCAGACTTGGAAAAGGTAAAATGGCCCTCTCTTCATTTATAGGATCATAAAAGGAGAAAAATGGGATATGCATTACAAGTGAATGCATTACTAGTTATGATACAATGTTTTAGAACCAATTTCTTTCCTTGAAATAAATAATTTTCATTATTGCAGTCATCAGTAAAAATTCACGTATACCACGTGAATATCACATATACTATGCTAACTTTATTTTATAGAGTAAGGGTTTCTTCAACAAAGAAAATGTTTATAAACACCACATTTTAATGTTATAAACATTTAGCATTATTTCACACAGTCTATCAGCATTTATCTCAGTAATTTGCATTTTGAATGAACAAAAAAAAAAGAATTAAGACACTGACACATGCACAAAACTTATTTTAAAAATCTTGAAAATTTATCGAAATGGCATTTTATATCTTTTCTTTATATATTTTAAAGATATGCCTTGTTCTTAGCAGGGTTTTTTTTTTATTATTATTATTGCTCTCAATTTGAGAGATAATCTTTCCTGGAATGAAATGACAGTATCATCAATAATATCGATTATCTTGACTGGTAAATTATCTTACACAACCAAACCAAGTGGATTGATTAATTACCTTCTCATTTAGCTGAACAGGTCACTCTGATTTTTGGAAATAGCATGTATTCTGAAGGCCAATTGTTAAACAAGTTGTGTTTTCAGAAAGTAACAAAGAAAAATAGACATTTCCCTGCTTACAAAATTACATTAAAGTAGATTTGAATATGAACCAGGAATTTTCCAATCTCTGAAAATTTTGGGAAAAAGCAGATAGAAGTATAATGCTCACTCAGACATATAAGTCAGTATTTACATGTTATAAGGCTGTTTATATTATGCTACATTTGACTTTTTTGATAATTTCTACGTTTGTTAAATATCCAATCATACCAAAGTGAAAAATATTGAATAAGAAGTATTATTAATTAGACAAAGCTCATCTACTTCTTAATTTAAGAATAATATGTGTTCAGGATTTCAGTTATATTAAACTTGTGCTTCCTTTAATGAATTTTTTTAATTTCAAAATATTAAGGGGGTACAAGTGTTTTGTTACATGGACACGCTTTATAATTTTTAGTTAAGTCAGGGCTCCTTTAATGAATTGATATCTGTTTGGCAATATGAAATTTCTCCTCTGTCTCAAAAAAAAAAAAACAAAGAAAAAGAAAAAAAACCCACCTCTTTCTTCTTTCAGTCACACAAATTCATTTTTAAAACTATTGTGTGTGTATTAAATATAGATCCCCTATATATTTATGCAACAGAAAATGAAAACTACATATAAACTGATGAATATTGGGTACAGTGCTTATTGGTAGCAAATCATTATTTATATCTGTAAATTTATTTATATAATAGCTTGAACATTTTCTCTATTCTCAATTACCACATTTAGGTTCTCACCTCATCTTCCTTATAACCGTTACAGAGTAGTTATGTTTTTATTTCAAATCTTCTGCAGTCATCCTCAGGCATAGGTACATTTAAATACCAGTATCTAATTTGGTTCAGAAATTAAAATGCCCCAGCAACAGCCTCAGTGAGTTGTCTTTTGTTCAGAGCACTCTGACAATCTTAAACACAGCACAATGCTCTCCTTCCCATCTCCGTCAGATGCAAGGAAGACTCCAGGATGTATTAGTTCTCCTTCATTCACATCTAGGTTTATGTAAAACCAAAGATGCCAAAATACAGAAGGTCCGTGTTTGAAGATGAATTTCACTGCAGATGTTATACTGAGAACTTTCTTCCTTTCCTCAAGGCTGCCCAACAAGTGATAATCAAAACCTCTCTATGTTCTGCCTAATTTGTACTGCCTTGTTCTCATCTGGCCCCCCTGAGTCTCACCTTAACAAATTCTGATGCCTTTATTTTAGCAACTCTTTCTTTGATCTAAGTTAGATCAAGACTCTGAGGGTGTAACCAAATTAAAATGTTTTGCCATACTATAGGATGGTGACAGTGGAGAAAATAAAAGGGAAACAAGGAAAGAAGAAAATAACCAGAATGAAATAGAAGCCATATGTGCTGTCAAAATGCCCCAAGCGTCAAAGGAATCCTGGCTCTAATCAGCATTCCAAAGCCTCAAAATTCTACCAGTTAGAGCTAGAAAGGCCCTGAGAGATCATCTCACCCGGTGGTTCTGAATCTGGGCTGCCTGTTAGACTCAGCTGGGAAGTTAAAAGGACAAAAATGCTGCCAGGACCCCATCCAGATCACTTTGGAAGTGAAGTTTCAGCATGGGTATGTTTTTAAAAGCACCCCACATGATTTTAATGAGAAACCAGGACTGAGAACCAGTGATTTTTAGCCCAGTCCCAGGTGAACAAATTGATGCCCAGAAGATACATATATTGCAAAATCCATATTCTGGGCAGGAGGTCCACTTGGCAACACTTCTGTAATCTGAACACACTAGAATGAAGCCTGGGATGAGCAACTGGTGCAATTTATTTGCTCTCAGCTCCTGAAGCCATCTAAAATTGTGATTCTCGAACTAGACGACTTTATTGATGGAAACAGAAAATGTCATCGCTTTTAGAAGCTTCATTTTAGAATAAACCTCAAATTTCTCATCTAATTGGTACAGAGAATTGCATTTCATTTTCAAATGATACTATGGGGGGGGGGAAGCCCTAAATTCATGGTTCTCAAAGTAAATTCCCTGTACCAATAGGATCAAAATTGCCTAGGAATTTGTTAAATATGTAAATTATTAGGCCCCAGCCCAGACTTACTGAATTAGAAACTCTGGGAATGGGATTCAGCCATCTAGGTTCTAACTAGCCCTCTATGTGCGTCTAATGTGTGATAAAGTTTGAGAACCAGTGAAGTAGGGAATACAGATAATAAAATAATTAGTTTTCATACAGTGTGTTCTTTTTTTTTTTTTTATTTCAGGGTATTGTGAGGGTACAAACATTAGGGTTACACTTTATGTCTGTGTTCTTGATGCAATTAGGATAACTGGGATGCCTTAAAGTATAAGGAAAAGGAACCTAACACAAGTCTGTACAAGAGGGACAGGAAAACTCAAACAAAATAAAGAAAATGACGTATTTGTATTTGCTGATTTTCTGGTTCCTTTTTTAAAAAAGCATATGCATATATGCATGCATGTGTGTAAATGCATATTGTGTGTGTGTATATATATATATAAACATAAACATATACACACACATATATATAGTCACGTGCCTCATAATGACATTTCAGTCAAGGACAGACTGCATGTGTGACAGTGGTCCCATGACATTATAATGGAGCTGAAAAATTTCTGTCACCTAGTGACATCTTTCTTGGTCCTGACCCTGTGTAGGCCTAGGTTGATGTGTGTATTTGTGTATTAGTCTTTAACAAATAAGTTTATAAAGTAAATAAATAAATAATTTATAAAATAAAACAATCTTATAAAATAAGAATATACAGAAAGCAAATCTTTCGTACAGCTGTACAATGTGTTTGTGTTTTAAGCTAAGTGTTATTACAAAACAGTCCAAAAGTTTTAAAAATGTTTAAGTTTATAAAATAAAAAAAGCTATGGTAAGGTTAATTTATTATTTAAGAAAGAAAAATATTTTCTATAAATTTACTGTAGCCTAAATGTGCAGTGTTTACAAAGTCTGAAGTAGTGTACAGTAATGTTCTAGGCCTTCACATTCACTCACCACTCACTCACTTACTCACCTAGAGCAACTTCCAGTCCTGCAAGCCCATCTGTGGTAAATGCCATATACAGGTATAACATTTTTTACCTTTTATACCATATTTTTACCTTACCTTTTCTATGTTTAGATATGCTTTGACACACAGATACTTACCCTTGTGTTACAATTGCCGACATTACTCAGGACAGGAACATGCTGTATGGACTTGTAGCCTAGGAGCCGCAGGCTGTACCATACAGCCCAGGGGTGTGATAGGCCGTACCATTTAGGTTCGAGTAAGTACTCTGATGTTCACACAGTGACACAGTCACAGCAGAACATATCC
The DNA here is from genome assembly GCA_004363605.1 of Indri indri. Lineage (NCBI taxonomy): Eukaryota > Metazoa > Chordata > Mammalia > Primates > Indriidae > Indri > Indri indri. The sequence continues at coordinate 155,416 of RJWJ010000699.1, read as the reverse complement.
CTGTCATTAAGTGATGCATGACTGTGTTTAATAGGGACAGATTTTGACCAAGACAGAGAAAGATCAAAAGGTGATGAAAAGACAGGGAGGCAAAATGAAGGACAGGCGTTGCAAAGGCATGGACAGTGACGAGCGCTGAGAAACAAACCCACAAGTCCAGGCAGTTGAAAATGCTAAAGATGCAATTGAAGACACCCCTTTCAGGAGCAAATAATAGAATAAGGTGTTTCTCCTTATAAGAAACTGCAGCAGAATCTCATATACCTAAATGAGATGTCTGAATACACACACTTGCCTAGGGTATAGATGTATACCATAGCCGACAGGAAATATGTTTTATGTGCTTAAAATTCAGATAATGCAAGATATTCCTGGCATATTGGCGTATGTGAAGGAGGAGAGGAGCAGATCGTATTTTTCTATCTTTGCAATGACTAAGTATATAGGGATATAAAAGGTAAACTCTCACTCATAGAATTAACACCTGCAGGTTTATATTTCTATTAAAATATAAATGACAGTTTGTGGAAATCCTTGGGTTATTTTGTAACCAAAATATCACGAAGATTTCTCCTGAAGCTGGGCAGGAAGGGAACAGAACAGGAATGCAACATTTACTGATAATAACACATGGCACTTTTCCAAATTGCTCAGATATATAAATCTATTAAATTTATTCATTAATTTATTAATTCAATAGAGAACGAGAAGAATGTGAAGTAGAATTACAAAATACTTTAAAATCTATGTATTTTTGTGATTACAGTAGTTTATGGTTATTGTAAAGAAAATTAAAAATAGAGAAAAGTACCATTTTAATATAAACTTAACTAAATAAATAATCACTATTTAGATTTTGATATCTATGTCTATCTATGATTTTAATTTTTTCATTTGGATTATATTATATTTTCAGTTATGTCTCTCAATGACAAGATACAAAGTTCATGCACATAGCTTTTGAAGCATGATCATGTCAGAAAAAAATCTTAGTGGTTTTGCCTAAGTGGAAAATCTGTTCTGTCAGAATTCTGAATAAATAAAGGTTTGTGATTTTATTATTTTTAAGGCATTTTCATTTGTTGCCACAAAATTATTCTGTGTCTTATTTGAGAGATGAATTATTGGGATAATTAAATGATATAAGAATCATTCTGGATTCCCTACACACTAGGAAAACATGAATTAGACAGAGGAAGTAAGGAACCACATTTTAAATCATACATTTGTAATTCTACTGCTTTTTGAAAAAATATTTTTCAAATATAATTATTAATTGAAGTATCTCAAATCTAACATAGTAGCGGCTCTGAGACAATTTGGAACTACTTCCTTCTTCTTGTCAGGATTACTGTCCTCATACCACATAACTAGGTTAAAAATCAAATTATGAGGATTATGATTTTAAAGTAGTAACTGTGGGATAAACAAATGCTCAGAGGTACTGTAAATAGATTAATCTTGAGCAACTGTCCTGAGGAGCTTAATTAAAAGCTTAAAGTCAGCTTAGTCTGTCCTTTACCCCGCTTCTCCCACAGCTCATCCCCTTCTTTTTCCAAACTGATGCCTAAGTTTTACCAACATTCATTTTGCAAAACCTCTGTACTCTTTTTCCATTCTCACACTATTACACTAGTTATTTTGTCATTACCATCAACTTTGACTATTATAATATTCTCTTTTTTCTTTCTAATCTAACACTGCTAGATTAATGTTTCTAATAACTTCACTTTTTTTAACCGAATTCTTTATTTATTTACTTTTTATTGTGGTAAGAACATATAACATGAGTGCCACCTTCTTAATAAATCTTTAAGTGTGCAGTACAGTATTTATGGTTAATTATAGGCACAAGTTTGCACAGCAGATCTCTAAAACCTAATCATTTTGCATAACTGAAATTTATCCTTGCTGAATAACAACTCCCCTGCATTCCCTCTCCAGCCTCTGGCAACCACCATTCTACTCTTGGCTTCTTTGTGTTTATTCCATATACCTCATGTAAGTGGTATCATGCAATATTTATCCTTCTGTGACTGGTAATATTTCACTTAGCATAATTTCCTCAAGGTTCATCCAGTGAACACCCAATCCTGTAGCAAATGGCAAGATCTCTTTCTTTTTTGAGGCTGAATAATTTCATCGTATGTGTATACTACTTTTTTTAATTCATTCATAAGTTGATGGACATTTAGGTTGTTTCCACATCTTGACTCTCGTCAATAATGCTGCAATGAATATGAGAGTTCAGGTACCTATTTGAGGTCCTGATTTCGATTCTTCTAGATAAATACTCGGAAGTGAGATTGCTGGATCATATGATACTTTCATTTTTAATTCTTTGAGAAAGCTCCACACTATTTTTCATAGTGGCTGTACCATTTTACATTTCCAAATGTAGACAAGGGTTCCAATTTCTAGACATCCTGAAGAACGTTTGATATCTTATTTGTTTTTTTTCAATGATAGCCATCCTAATGGGTTTGAGGTGATATTTCATTGTGGTTTTGATTTGTATTTCCCTGATGATTAATGACCTTGAGCACCTTTTTATAAACATTTGTATGTCTTCTTTAGAGAAGAGTCTACTTAGCTCCTTTGTCCCTTTTTTAATGTAATCTTAATTTCTTACTCAAGTTCTATAGTGGGTTCCCACTCCAACTAAATACAATTAAAGCTCTTTGTGTGTGTCTGAGTGTGTTTGTGTGTGTGTGTGTGTGTGTGTGCGTGTGTGTGTGTGTGTGTGTGTTGGCAGTGGGTAAGGCAAATACAAGGCTCTCCATAATCTTACTTTATTTTTCAGCATGACATCCCACTACAATCTGACCCAAACTTTCATGCTCCTTTCAAACTTGAACACATGCTGTTACCAAATTACTCAGTCCATCCTATTCTAAGCCTTGACTGAAAATATCTTCTATGCCTGGAGTATTTACCAACATCCTTCTCCATCTGCCAATATTCTACTTCAATTTCAGTTCATATACCACACCTTCCATTAGACCCTAATCACTCCCCTGCCCAACCTGTGTATGCTCTTTCTCTCCCTTGCATACAACAGCACTTGATATGGCACACATCACATTTTAACTTGGATTCTGACCAGTTGTGCAATTGTCCAGTAAAAACTGTCATATTATAACCTCCCTGAAGAGCAAAGACTGGGACTTGTTCATCTTTGTATTTGTCATAGCACCTAGTAAAACCTTGCATATAGTAAATATGCAACAAATTGTTGCGAGAATGACTAAATAAATGAATGAATGAGTGAATGAATAAATGAAAAAAGACTGACCATTCTTTACGCAAAGTGGCTGGCACTGCTACGAAATATGAATATTTTGCTAAGACACTTACTTTTCTGTGTAGAAGAATTCATACGCAGAGGCACATTTCTAACTCAATGCATTTTTGGTTATCTGTAAATAAAGTACCTGCTTTGTCAATTATCCGTAGCAACTTGAGACTTTCTTTGATGTACTGCTTAGCCAGATAAGATTAATGAATGGACAAAATTGCAAGAAAGTCATGGTTAAGGATGAGCTTATAAAGATTCAAACACTTTGCAATCACAAAAAGCTATCACAAAACCAGTCTGAATTAAGAATTTCTGCTACATGCAGAAAAAAAGATTAAAAAGTTATAACTGGATAATTTTTCTGATAGGTCTGTTATTATGTATGTACAAAAGGCTTATTCTGTGTCTGACCTCATATATTTCTTTGTTATATCTACACAGTAAAGCCAAATGAGTTTATATTATCTGCACTTTTGTTTTTCCTTTTCATCTCAATGCATGTAGGTAATAAAAATTTAGCCTAATAACTTTAAAGTGGCTGCTTAAAAATATCTCATTTAATTTTGTCAATTTTACAGACGTGCCCCAAAAGACCTCAAAGCTGATATAAAATGAATGTTTATGAAATGTGTGAAAATGTAGAGAAAATCATTACATTGGGATATTCCTTCAGTATTTATTATCTATTTACTCATCTATGTGTCACCAAAATTATAAGGTAGGATCTGGAAAGGTAAATGCCACAGGGGAAAACCATTTTCCTTGCCCAGAAGTAGATTGTGCTCTGAGCACACCAAGAAAGTATGGATAGGGCAGCAAAGTGATGGTTAACAGAGAAGGATTATCCCGGAAAGCACAATGCAGCTTTGGATGTCTCCTGACTGGGAGGATTTGGCCAGTTAGAGCTGACCCTAAGATTAATGAGAAAGATCTATACTATCGCTAAGCACACTTGGGAATGGGCCTCCTGCGGCTACACATGCCACATGGTGAGTGGGATGGCCCCGGGGGGATCCAACGTGCTCCACAAGCTCACAGAGACTTCTCAGGAAAAGGGCCCAGCCCGCTCTGAGACTGAACCACTAGACTAGATGAGAATAGAGGAGTCTCAATAAGAATCCTCTGTCCCAAGCAGGATTTAAATTCCTAGCATCAATGGCATGGAACCATCTCCAGATGTAAGGAAAGACCCAAGAGGAGCAATTCCAATTGGCATCTTCCCAATCCGTTGCAGAATTCAATGCCTAAGAATTCGAATAAGTCTTGGCCTCCTCTGCTTCCATTATTGGCACAGCAAGGTGATCATTATCTTCTTCTCCACGGTTTTCCATCAGTGCGGTATCTGATGAGAAGAAAATGAAGCTGATTAATTGAGAATTTTGGATCAGCTCCAGGAATAGAGTCAGGAGGCAGGGACGTTGCTATGTCATTGTCTTTGTTGTTGATCACTCCCTACAGCTCTGTGCAGATGGTCTGAGGTTTTGACCAAGTCAGTGATGACAAATTAGGGCATGAAATTAAGCTCAGGAAGTCATGCTATGTAGCAGCTCTTTTGAGTTGAACATACTCTTTTGAGAAAATGAAACACTTTTTAAAAAATGACATAGGTATGAATAGCTGCCAGTCATCTGTAAGTGTTGAAAAGATTTTAGATTCAGAATCGCCAACCTTATGATTATAAAAATTGTATTAGCTGTTTATAAAATATTTGTATTCCTATGCCATAATTGTATTTTTAGTTAGAGTTTTCAGGATATTTTAACTCTCAGGCTGGATAATTTAGAATACTTATCTTTATCTCTGTTAAGGAAATCTTAGAAATCTGGCTTATGAGGTCTTATCATTTTAATTCCGAAACTGTGTATGGGCTCCATGGCAATAAGAGTAGCTGGAAACAGTTGTTAATAAGAACAATATTAAATACTGCCCATCTTCTTTGTTTATTAAGAGTTACTTCTCCTTTCTACTGCAGATAAGTTTGCTTGACTTCCTCTGCTGCTCAGATGGGTTATAAAATTGGCACACCTCAGTTTAGTTCCTCAAATGCAAATTAAAGAGTGCATGTTATATAAAAGGATTACACATTCTCACTTTCGCTATAAGTGAATTTTCCTGAAACATAAACAAAACACCGGTAGTTGGTACCAACTTCTGAGAATTGCTAAATCATTTCATTAAGTGAGCTCTTTTGGTCTATACTCTGTACATGTTTAAACAAAAGCTTAAAGTATAGCGTTTCCAGTCCATTTATGGTCCAGTGCTTAGCCATCTTTACCCTGACATTTCCACACTCTCATTACTTAAATTACTCTTAATATTCATATACATACACAAAAAGATCCTGCCACCCCCAAAATTATTAAACATAAATTTATTCAGCTCATGATACAAGAATTTGTGTAAATGAAACTGTTAATAAACCAGATCTGTGTGGTATAGGCTTTAAGAACAAAGACAGCTTAAGAAATGGAGAGAGCATTGTAAGGAAGGAAAAGCTGTTTCATTAAAGGGTGTGAGTTTTAAATTTAGATGAGTCTTAATTTCAGTGAGGTGTTTTCAAGACAGGGAGGATATCCAGGGTATGAGATCATATCAGAAGAAATTTCCAGAGACAGACTTTAATATAATGAATGCAATAAACTCAGGAAATAGCCATCTGACCATTAATTGAAAAAATGTTATTTAACCTTTATTGATCACTTGATTAACTTAATCCTTATTAACAGTCTGTTAGGTAGACATTGCTAGTCTTGCATTTTACTGATGAGGAACTTGAAACACAGAGACGAAGTAATTTAACACCCACTGATAGACAAAACCATAAATCTAATGTTGATTGTACTTTTAATAACAGTGTTTCCCAGCATTTTTCACATCATGTCGGGTGTAGAATATAACATTTCTGAGTGGACATGATCCGTGACCCATGACCTCTAAACTGCCTTCTAGGCTGAGAGGAATCAAGATCTTGGTACAGCAGTAATTTAACTATGGCAAAAACCGCAGCTTATTAGCTGTTAACTCTGCACCGTGCTACTATGCTTTCATATCAAGCTTAGTGGAAAAGATGGCAGAATAGGTTAGGTAAACCCAAATTACAGAAGGTCACATGAACACCAGGTAAAGCAATTGGGATTTTTATTTGATTGGTGATAGGATTCTTAAAGAGTGGCAGTATATTAAGAGGATCTGAGTAACTGTATGTCTTAAAAATGATTTCTTAATGGAAAGAACAAAGTCTTAAAGACAATTTGTGTATCCGTTAACAACTCAAAACTACTAGAGAGATGAATATGGAGATGAGAAGGAAGAAGATATGAAAAACAGTGAGGGAAAAAAATACTGGTATTTTTGAATGAAAAATACTGGCAATTTGAATGTAGGATCTGAAGTACATGACAGGTTCAAAGAAGCAAACTATTTACCCTGAGAGAATGGAATACCTAAGGAATGGGATCTTTGAGAAGAAAAGCTCTCCTGGAGATAGTGAGATGTAGAAGCAGTATGTGTCCCCTTGGGGATACCTCAGTACTGGAGTTAGAGAATGGCTGAAGGTTTCTGCCATTGGAGAGGCTTAGGTCTTGGAGATGAATGTTTTAACATCACTAGTGGAAGAGCAATACTTGTGGGCAGTGAGTGCAGAGAGGAAAATCAAAGGATCTAGTACATATACTCCTAAGATAAGCAGATGGGAATGCTGACAAAGAAATTAGAAAGGAGGGTGGGGAGAAAGTCTGTAGGAAAGGGAAAAAATGGAATCAAAGCATTGGAAAAGAAATTTGAGGTCACGTAGTTTATTTTTGCTTGACTTCCTTCTACACCATTCCTGCTAAGTAATCACCCCACCTCTGCTTGAGCACTTTCAATGACAGGAAAGTCACACTCCCCTGGGGCAGTTCATTCCACCTTTGGAAAGCTCTGTTTATTTATTTTTTTTTATTTATATTTCATGGAAATGTGTTTCCTTTAGCTTCTACTCATCAGATCTAGTGGTGGGACAAACAAGACCAGTTGTTCTTGTGCACAATACACTTTCCCACATCTGAAGACAGCTGCCTTTTTCTCCTCTGAGATGTTAAGTGTGGGAATTATCATTTTTTTCTTTTAGTTTGTCCTAAAATTATTACATGCATACTTTAAAAGGTGGCTCCTTTGACCTACCATTTTGAAATATGGCAGAAGAATTCTTAACTATGAATTTAGATATATTGGATTCTATATTATTCCCTATCCTCTCTCACCTTTCCAGGCACCAGAATCCTAACATTTTTGGTCTGTCCTCTATAAGTAGTCACTATCTCAATGCCTACAATCATTTTATACACCCTGCTAATTTCACTGTTCCCAATTTTAAGGGTGATAATATAAGAACAGTGTCAATAAGTCAAAAAAAAAGAGGAAGTTTTGAGAGGGAGGGGTTAGTCAATGATACAAAAAGGATCAGGAAAGATGAAGAGCTAGAAAAGGTCCTTTGACTTGACTATGAGGAAGGTATTGGTATCTTCGCAGAAAAGTAATCTCAACAAGAGGGGAGATGGAGGAAATCGCTCCCTTGCTTATATCATAGTCCTTTGAGATGAAACATGACAGAATCCTGTAAATTGAAATGCAGATATGAAAATCTGAGTTATTTTATAAAAACATGCAACACCTTGCATTTACAGTACCTAGCAGTGATTTCTGTGAATTTTATTGTTCACTTACATATTGGCAATAATATCGTACTTTGGGATAGTGTTTATGCTTTGTGATATTTTCTCAGTGATCTTGTTTGAGCCCCATAATAGCCTGTTTTAAGAGTCCTCAGCTAAACTGGGATTCCAGTACCAGAGTAGCTAGCAACCCTGTCCTTGCTGGAAAGGAAGGGGAGCTGAATGTGGATGTGTACAGTGTGCCTTCCATGAGATACTTCTTTCACCTGGTGGATGGTCTAACATCCAAAAGAAGCAGCCAGAAAGAAGGGAGCCCAGTCTCCAAGTAGGAGAGATACCTCTAAGTTCTCATCGCTGGCCACTGGCTTGAGCTATTACAGTGTTGTATAGCACTGGAAACTGTGTCCAGGGTGACTGAGCCCTACTTCTGGTATGAGAAAGTTAAACCTGTATTTAAAATGGATGCCCAGGCAACATAAAATTATAAGTAATTCACTACATAGTCAGGTAAGATTTTGCAGGTAAGAAAACCAAACGTGAAAACTTGTCAGGCCACCCAGCACAGAAAAGAGTGAAACTGAATTCAATCCCAAATTTATTCTACACAAACCCAAATATGTGCCCTTGCCAAGTTTTCTGTGGGATATGTCTGTGATGTGACTGATCTTGGGGTTCAAATGCGTCAGTAGCTAACTCACTTGTGTGGAGTCAGCATTTATGATCTTGGCCTTACAGACATTTGCTTTAACCAACAAACTAGCTGCTAAAAGTATCCAATCCCAATGCACCGAAAGCAATGCCATAGGTAAACCAAATCAGTAGTAATGGTAATAATGACCCCATGTTCCCATGACTAGCAGTAATGAAATTAACAATTCAAAGTCAATTACAAATGTATATGTTTCAAATAAATGAATAAAATAAAATTTAAAAAGATTTGATTACCTGCCACATCTTAGGTATTGCACTCTTTGTATCTCATTTAATCTTCGTGACACCCTAAGAGGTATTTTTAACTTTATTTTACAAATGAGTAAACTGAGAACCTTTCCAGGTAACTGGAAGCAGAGAGCAAGTATGTAAGTCAGTATTTGATTTGCTTCCGAATGTCAAGCACCAAATAATTCTATATAATATTTAAAATATTTTTCTCCATGACAATGGGGAAAAAAGCACAGCAGAATGGATATGAATTCATCTGTGAGGGATATGAATATTCTACATATACACATTCTTCATCCCACTTCCTCTCACTTTCTACATCAATTCTTCACAATCAACGTAACTTCCAGTCTCTCAAACCCACCCATTTCTCATAATACATAAACCACAAGCTGGTTTCACTTGCCTCCCTGCTCAGTAGACCCCATGACCCGTTGTTTTAATGAGGCATTTTCTGATGTGCCAGAATCTTCCCTTTCTTTGTCCTTCCAGTTTCTGGCCTGGTGATCTCAGGACTGTTAGAGTGTACTAGCAGCTGTAGGACTGCCTTCTGCCTGCTGCACACTGCCCAGTCACAGCGCAATGTTAACAGCATTTACTATAAATTCGTGCTGTCTAATCTCACCAGGGACCTCAGGGATGCTCCACAATTCTTATATTCATGCTTGGTTAATTTTCTATCACATTCTCCAAGTGGCTATTTCTGATTCTTTACAGCCTCTGTAAGACGTTAACCCCGTGCCTCCCTCCCTTCTGTTTAGCATGCGTGTTGTCTCCTGTATCACAGAAATGATAAGACCACCGGCCCCAGCTCCCACAATTTCCTCTAATGCCACCTCCTTCTCATCTTCATCTATCATTTTTCAACTACCTCTCACACTCAGAAAAAGGTGTCTGCATTCCTCTGTGTCTTCCTCCACTTGTCCAAAGATGTTCCTCTACCATACTTCTTTCTCTATACTTTCTTGGCTTCTCAAGAACCTTCATCTAACAACTGGGTATTCTCTTGCCTATGTTTTCTAAATGTCTACCTCTCCATGACACCTTTACTTCTGCTCATGAACAAGTGCATGTTTTCCCTGTTAAAAATAAAATGAAATTAAATTAAAAATAAAACTTTCTCTGGTCTCCTATCCTTCCACTGCTATGTTGAGAGAGAGAGATAGAGGGATTATATCTCTTCACTCATTTACCTGAGCACTGATTTCTTACCCACTGCTTAATACTTTTCAATATGGTTTCTGCCCAAAATATTTCTAATAATTTTTTAGCTCAGTAAAGTGAGTTCTAAGAATGAGTGCCCAACTCTGAAGCATGATGATTAGCTTTGAATAAGGATTAACACCCAAATTAAACCAATGCAAACTTGGCAGTAGCCATAATTACTGCACTTAAAGATTACTTAGAGAAGAATTTGGAGAAAAAGGTAGGTAGGGAAGCAAGGGGCTAGCATTAGAAAGATAGGCTTCTAAAAACGGAAGGGGCAAAAATGGCACGGACTATGGGACAAGAGAGTTGTGAAGCCGTCCATCAGATGCTGTATGAAGACGGCAGGGGTGACTGCCTTCAGGAGTTCCATATTACTGTAAATGTGCTTTGCCACCACAACTAATCTTGGGGAAAAAAGCAGGGTCCTTGGAGGCCCCTGAAGGCTGGGAGGTTCTTTGTTCCACCCCAATGTCAACACATTGGTCCAGATTCTTATTACCTTGATAATTGCAATAGTTGCCCAAATAGGGTCCCTGCCTCCAGGTCCTTTTCCCTCCCTCTCAATTAGCCCTACATACTGATGCTGCTGCTGTCTGATTTCTTTTGCATAGACCAAGAACTAAGAAAATGTGAATGAATGAAATGATTAATGAATGAATGAATGAATAAAACATTCCAAAGTTGCATAACCACTATAGCCCTCACAAAGATGATTTTTAAGTGGTGCATTAAAAAAAATTATACAGAAAAAAATATATTAGTCTACAAGAGCCAAGAAACCTTGGCAAGGGAGGAGATGGGGACTGGTAAAGCTCATTTTAAGAAATATAAGACACCTCCCCCAGCAAAAAAACAATCACTTTTCTTAAAACTCAAACATTAAGGCAAGGGATTTTAAGCACCGCACACATACAAAATAAAGAATTCTAAAACTTAATTTGTTACACAGAATTTTATGGTCTGCTGTTCACAGAAAGCTAGAAATCGTGTGGAAATACCAGCTCATTCAAGTCATAAATGGTGAAGGTCTCAGCACATGCTGATTAGATGTAAGCAGACTGTTAAAATACTAAAATGCCAATAAAATCTGTGAATTCAGCTTGTTTCTGTCACAAAGTGACAGACACCAAAGTGGATCATCAATGATTTTATAGAATCACCCAATTCCCAAGCCTCCACTTCCCATCAGGTAAAAAGATATCAAAATTATGAATATTTTACAATGTAATTTTATTGCATTATTAAAATCATTTTCTCTACACAATTATTCTGTTGGAGAAAGCATGTTTATGTTTTCATTACTGTATTTTCATTTATAATTCAGCAATTGTGATTTGTGTGAAGTATATCAATTTAGCAATTAATTCTTTCTTTAATAGCATTATCACATTATTTTTTATTTCTAGTAGATATTTGAAGTTGATGTTTAGCTCTTAAAATCATTTAGAACAATCTCAACATGGCTTGAAAAGAGTCTTGGGGTCCAACTTGAACTGAATAATTTAGAAAAAGTTCAAAATGCTAAAAATATGAAAAAGTAAATCATGTGAAATGGGAATGAAAATGAATCTAGCTTTTGATTTTCCCTATGGGAAATAACTGTAATTTTATGAGAAAAGGATATTGCTAGTGGTGCTTCAGGTAACAGTTTTAGCAGAGATTTTTAAAAGGGTTTTATAAGACATAGGAAGCTAGACTACAATCAGTATGCTGGTAAGGTCAGTTTGAACTCAGTAATCAGTTAGGTCTTTGTTTAAAGCTGCTAATGAATAAATTACTTTTCATGACCGTAAAAAACTTAGAGCCACAGAATCTTTTCAGCAACTGTAGAGCATTTGACACAATCTTTTTTCGGGGATGAATTATCCGGTGGCATTAATTACAAATATGTTTTTTCCAATGAGAAACTTTGTTCATGGAAGTAGCAGGCATTAACGTCAGGCCAAGAGGGGCTTTTATTTTTAGTGTGTGCTTCTCTATGTAACCTTCACTTCGCTCTATTGTTACTTGCAGAAGTTGGGTGATTTATTTTGTAAAATTTGTTTTCATTATTGTTGATAATAGTCATACTTTGTCTTTAACTTGAAATCACATGTGTGCTTTCAGGCAGGGGTCTGCAAACATTTTCTGAGAAGGGCCAGAGAGTAAATATTTCAGTCTGTACAGCCAGATGGTCTCTGCAGCAACTACTCAACTCTGTTGTTGTTCTGCAAACACAACTCTAACCAACACACAAACCAATGGATGTGGCTGGTTCCAATGAAACTTTATTGGTTAAAAACACTCAGTGGACAGCATTGGGCTACAGCTTGCTGACCCCTGGTTGAAGGGAGTATCTGTAGGTAGGCAGGAGATGGAGGTTCAAAGACTTAAGAAATATCAACCTCTTATTTTCTATAATTCATTGGATTTCAGTGGCTCCAAAAATAAATATTACAACTAAATTAAGTGCTATTAAAGTTCATATTTACTTTCATGGCTACTTTTATAATAAGTCATATTTTGTTGACTGAATTCAACTCCATTCTATTAGGATCTGCTGAGCACCTATGTTGCGGCACTGCATTGGTAACAAGCATGATACAAAATGTAATGAGCCCAGTTCCTTAGGAATAGGTTTGAAGAGGAGATATTTCAGGTTTTGATATAAAAGAACAGGCGCTCAGAAAATTTTTCATTTTTTCCCACCATGTTGGCCTTTTATATGTGATGCTACATCCAACACTGCTACTTTCTAACTCAGCTCAAGGCTAGGGGACATTGATTTTGAACTTCCCTGTGTTCTCATTCTATCACTAGACCCAGGACTTTAGATGTCAGTATTCCTTTTTGCTTCCTTTACTTTTCTTAAGAAATGGGTGCAAAATACTACTGTACTCTGTCCTACTTCTTTATTTTGAGGTTGGGAGAGTGTTGAGTTTCAATTCCTGTATCTTTCTGCACTAACAATCTGAGTAGCCATTTCATTTCCCCTGGGGGGATAGCTAAGACATATATATATACACACACACACACACATATACACATATACACACATACACACACATATGCACACACGTACACATACACACATATGTACATACATATACACATGTATTTACATACATATACACACATACACACACACACATACACACATACACACACACACACACACACACACACACATTTTTTAGATTCACTCTTTAAAAAGCATGCTTCTGAAGAAAGGTCGTGTCTACCTAAAAAGAAAGAGCTGTAGCAGCAGTTCATACGTTCTTCCAGCCTGTCTTTGTGACTCAGATTTTAAAAAGTAATTACGTAGATTTTAAAAACTTTTTAAAAGTAACAAATTTAAAGCAATGTTTCTAATTGAATTTATTAGCAACTTCTAAGAGCTGGTTAATCATTAGAATTATTGAACAGCTAAGATTTGAATTCACCACCTAGAGTTATGAAAGGCTTATCTCATCCAAAGAGGAGAGTAAATTATTTTTAAAAATCTGAATATGAGATATAATGATTTCATAGACTGCAAATCTATGAAACTAGAATTCATAGTAATTCAGAAACTAGTTGAACTAAATTTTTTGACAGATAATAATCAACATTTTCAAACAATAGGATTTACTGTACTTGAGTTTTATGTGACCAGAAATTTGTGACTTTTATACAATGATGATTATTGACATTTTAGACCATTCAATGTGACCAAATAGGTATGCATCTTCCTAAGAAAATCTTTGTAATATTTTCGGTTTAAGACTTTCTGTGGAAACTTCATTCTTTGCTTATACCTTAAAATTTTTTCCAAATTTATTCACATTGATAAGATACCATATTTACTAAATTATACACTATGGCCCAATAAAACTATCATCAAAAATAGCACAACGAAGTTATGAGACTTCAACATTCCTTAGAACAATTATAAATTCATAACTTTTACATATGAAAGCCTGTAGACAACAACCTATGAGTAGATTAAGCGGGGGACATACCTTGATAGTTGTACTGTTAAACCTGGCTTCAGTGTAGCGGTGAAATGACAGTGCATTTTTGATGTGCCAGTGTCTAACAACTTATCACATATCCTGAGTCCAAAAATGACTATACAAGTAAAAATAAATTAATACAGGTTGAGTATCCTTTATTTCAAATACTTGGGACCACAAGTGTTTTGAATTTTGAATTTTTTGGATTTGGGAATATTTGCAGATACATAATGAAATATCTTAGGAGTGGACCCAAGTCTAAACACAAAATTTATAATATTTATGTTTCATATATACCTTATACACATAGCCTGAAGGTAATTTTATTTTTCCCTTGGAGACATTGAATAAACTGTGTTTCGTGGGCCTGCATTTTGACTGTGTGGAATTTTCCACTTGTCCCATCATATTGGTGCTCAAAAAATTTTGGATTTTGGATTTTCGGATTAGGGATGCTTCACCTGTATTGATCATAGATTCAGTTCTAACATCAAAGTTAGAGAGAAATGTTCACATGCTCTAAATCTTGGGTCACAATTTCTATTAATAACAGCACCCGATATAAGCAAGTGTAGGAATACGCTGGTGAGATCTTATACTGGCTTAAGTTTCCTCTGGGAGATCTCATACTGGCTTCTGTATTCTTTCTCAGAATCTGTCACTGCGAAGGGGATGAAGAGAGCCCCCTCATCACACCCTGTCGCTGCACAGGGACCCTGCGCTTTGTCCATCAGTCCTGCCTCCACCAGTGGATCAAGAGCTCAGACACGCGCTGCTGCGAGCTCTGCAAGTATGACTTCGTAATGGAGACCAAGCTCAAGCCCCTCCGGAAGGTACAGTTTGGGGAGGGAGAACTCGCAAAACAGGGCTTGTTTTAAAAATCCATTTTATTCCGCGATAAGATTCTTCTAACATGCCAATATCCAAAACGGTACAGTCCTGTGTTGGGCACAGTGCACAAAATGCAGCCAGGTCTTTGCAGATAAGCCTTTTCTCTCTGTTTTATATTCTAGGGTCTCTGATTTATATATCACTTTCCACAATTAAAAAAAAGTGTGTGTGTGCATGTAAATGCATATATAGAAACATAAACACATATATGCAAAATATACTTGTAAAAATGTAATTGAATTGATGAGAACTGTGAGAACATTGTATTTACTGAGGCCAATTCCCAAGGTTAGATGCTAAATTACATTAATTAATATGAACTCATCTAATTTCTTAAAAGGCATTAGGTACTTTCTATAGGGTATAGACTATTTTTTATGCTTGCTTTTATTTGGGGATTGGTTTGATGGTTCATGTATAAGTAGAATAGGTAAAAAGAAAAATATTTTCCATATTATGCATCAAGCTGTGAGAAGAGGTAAGTATGTTTTTGTCTATAAAGTTTATCTTCGAATTTCTCATTTATGTTATATTTTTTTCTGAAGAATGAAGGTAAAATTGTGAGTCAAATATAAAGCTAGCATCTCACTCAAAGCCACCAAAGGACAACTTGTAAAGGATAGATACAAACAAGGACAATGAACTTTATATAATTCATGCTCAATAGCTGGACCCCTAGATTTTAGTGTGTAACTCATTCATCTTTTTGCCTAACTGCATCCTTACACATATGGATGCTTCAATTTCGGAAGGAAGAGTATGGAGACCACAGTTTAATAATGAATCAGCCTAGAGCTGCTTTTCCATTTAAATTAAATGTAAAGCAAAAGTGATAGAACGTTGCTTGGAAATAAATATGATGGGTTCCAGAGTGAGCAGCAGTGAAAAGCAAACAAGAATATTCCAGTAGGCATCTGATCGATGATTGGCCATTGCAATTCTTCACTAATTCTGTAAATTATGGAAAGGGAGAATAACATTCCCTGCTTTTGTGGTAGCCTTGATTTTAAAAATCTGCAAATGGTTTATAGACATCAAAAATGATGCACAAAATGATTTTGGGATATGCGTTGTCTTCTTTTAACACATGGAGTGATCTGAGTGCCAAAAGGTAACACTCGGTTCCTGTAGGGCCACCACAATCAATGCCAGCACCAGAAACTCCTGGCTCCTTGCCTTACCCAGTGAGCAGATGCTGCGTGCTGTCCGGAGTAGTTCAATGACACATCGTGCTCCATGATTCTCTAAATTTGTCTTCTTACCCCTCAGGGAATTACAAATTATTTCATGGCATCTGTATACTTCTCCATTTTTCCCACCCTACATCTATATAAAGTTTTCATTTCAACTGTGTCAAACATAATATTTCAGTTTGAGACCAACAATCTAGGATAGCAACATATGCATATTCCCCCTTCTGTACAGTTTCTACCACCACCACCCACTTTTTTGTATTAATGTAACAAACAAAACACAATGCTGGGAAGAAACTTGAAAAGCCCTCTTATTCTACCTGCAGTTTTGTAGAATCACCCCTTAAATACAACCTTTATCCTTTCTTAATATTTTATTCCCAACAATTTATAACCCTAGCAGGAATTCCTCTTTTTTTCCTCAACAAACCTGTTTATAAACAAGAAAAAGGAAGCAAATACATCTATCTTTTAAAATATTTATGATAATGAATATATTGCTACCACCTAGTGGGCACCTACTATCTGTTGATTAACGAAATGCCCTCATTTCTTTTTAAAAAACATTTCCATTGATGGATTATAAATATCAGTGAAAGATAGCATTTCAACATCCTTCATCTTTAATAGCACTTATCCATGTACCAGGGTGTTAGAATCTAATCCGGAGGTTGCTTCATGACACCCCACAAATGTGTTTTATTTCACCCACAGGACTTAAAATTGGAATTTTTGTTACCAACAATTAAATATGTGATTATTTCATGTGAAATTCCACACATCTGAATTTGTTTGAAAATCACAGTATCTGGTGTTACTGGGGCCACAGTCCCATATGACAACAGCCAGTGGAGCTAAGAGGGGCTGGCATCTTTACAAGGCTATTTGATTCAAGTTCTCCACCTTCCTCAGCCTTCACTCCTGAGGCCTCCTGCCATCTCCACTCATCCGAGTATCTCTGTGGCCCTGGGATAGGGATCTGAATTTTCAACTCCTTTTCTAACACAGGAGTCCTGACATGAGGAGCATACATTCTATTTCTCCCTCTATGATTTATGTAGGCTTTAAAAGCCTAGGGAAAGTATTCCAAATTCTCACTTTGCCCTTTAAAAATGTGGGACACTGGAACCATACTTAAAAGTCAGTATTGTAATGACTTTTCAGATTCTGAGGTGATACGAACTATACAGATATGAGGCATTTTTATACTGTTCTAGTTGGTTCACTTTGATGGCACTAAGATCCATCAATGGTTTTCTTCAGTAGTTTTTAAATGGTCATAACGAATGCCAAGTATACCATTTGGTTAGAATATATTTCAAGTACAACCAGTTAAACGTTCTCAACTCAGTAATTCCATTATAGGTTATAACATTCTAAAGACCAACCATATGAAACAATTAATTTAGCTAATGTTTCTGAATTTCTGTCATTAGCCAATGGAGGCTGGAGATTCTGTTTGAGTGAAATGACTTTATAGAGTAGAAAGGCGCAGATCTGCATAGAATAGTCTCTAAAGATATCAGTAAAACATTACTTCATTAATTGTAACTATTACTCCACCAAAATCTACAGTTACTAAATTCATTAAGGTATCCCAATGTTTGCAGAAGGAAATCTTTAAAGTAGAAAGAAAATCAAGGGCTTATTCAAGGAAAAACAATTTTCATCATCTTTAAATCAGTAGCTCAGCCAGTTTTGTAACACTCAATAAAAGCCCCATTAATCTGCTGAGTTATCCAGGGTCAGAAATAATTCTCAGGGTCCAGAAAAGTCACAAAGTCACAAATAAAGAAAGCCCAGTGACTACTCAGTGCAATTTGGAAGTGCACTCAATACTGATTAGGAAGCATAAACTCATCTCCTATTCCGAAACTGAAGAATTACATGGGATTCGGGTTTGAATCACACCTGAATAGGAGAAACCAGCTATTGGATATGAAATCAAGTTTATGAGAACAGCAAATGCTACTGACAACTTTATTTCTCCCTTCATATGTTTCTTAATATAAGTTTCCATATGGAAAAACTATTTGACAAAATATAATACAAAATATTCAACTCATATATCCTTTAATTTGTTTCATTCTTACAAATCAAATGAGCCAATGAGTAAATTACCTTTGTTTTGGCAATGATTAGGTTGAACCATAAGTATGTGTCATTTTTGTAGTTCAAAAACAATTGAATACTGGAAAGCCCGGAAAATATAAGTTCTGTATGAATTAATTATGCCAAATAAAAAGAATAATCATATTGGTATTTCTATATTTCCACCATAATGACTTACAGTACTTTAGTTGAAATACCTATTTTTTTTTAAAAAAAGCTATATTTGACAAACTGCTAATTCCTTCCTTTCCTTAATTTGGTGTAAGAATTCATTTTTCATAAGAGTGTGGGCCAGCGCAAGTTACCATAGCAGGTTAACTCCCCAAAGATTATTATTGATACTCTGCTGACGTGGATGTCTTATAATTAATAGCCTTAAAATTGACCAGGGAAGGGGATAAGGCCAGACTCCTAGCTAGGATCTTTTTGCTCCTTATTGAATAATATTACTCAATGACACATAAAAGAAATTCAAAATGCATCATTTACTTATCGTTAGGGGAAATTTGCTATCTCATTAATATGATCACCACCTATGTGCCAGATATTTAGGACATATAACTTAATAAATTCAATCCCCATTGCAACCCCATTTTTATATGCATATCAAGCCCATTTTACAGATGAGAAAAATGAGACACAATAACAAACTTACTCAGTATCACATACTCCAAAGCTCTTTGATTCCAAAGCTTGTGCTCATTGCTCTGTGCCACACTACCACTAACTAAATAGCTGAGAGACTCCTCTTTCAGCATGATAGCTTTAGTTTTTACTTAAAACATTTCTGATGGAAATCTTCCAAGATAAACCTCTCTAAAATAAAAATTTTTCTAACATCTTCCTTCTTAAACAAGAATATTTGACCCCATATTTTTTCCTAATAACTCATTTACATCATTATATGCACATCAATTATTTTGCAGGCTGAAAAAGATTAACAACTTCAATAGCTTGAAACACATACATGCCTGTTTATCTTCCTTCTATATTCCCAGCCTGCTGTGTTTTGAAAGCCTTTCCATCTGCCTTTTGTTGTTTCTCTCTCTTCCCTGATCTTAGAGCATCAGCCTTCACTTCTGTTTCGGCAATAGTCCTTGTTCAACATTTACCATAGCTACGCCTTTTCTACTTTAAACAACGTCAACAACAACAACAAAAAAAAATCAGGGCTTGTAGAATGGAGTCTACAAAATGCTGAAATCAGTCTGGATGATTGTCTATCTCTTTCGACTGTTGACAAGAGTTTTAGTGGGCATGGACATTCTGAAATCCTGCTAGGGTTCTTCGAGTTCTCTTTGGCATCATTTTAAATCCTCAATTTTATTCAAAGTACTTGAGATTATGTGATAAGAAAACCCTCAGCAAATGAAATTTTGATGTCTCCATGCTGTTCCCTTGTCATCAGAGCCCATTTCTGGGGAGTAGGTTTGCTGTTCCATTTCTTCACAAATATATAAGCCTGCAAACAATGAAAGTCTCTACCCTAGTAGAGCTCAGAAAAAACTCTCTTGTAATTCTTGCCAAAAAAAAAATAAAAATAAAAAATGCATACGCATAATCCTCAAAGCACACGTGTTCCCTTATCTTCTTGCACTCAGTTTCAGTTCTACTATTATATGCACCCTAAGGAAAATCTAAGGGATTTGGACACTCTTAGGAAATGATTTTGTTTGTAAACTTACCCTCTCCAGATGAGTCAGGTAAGTTTTCCACAACAAATTTCTCACTGCCCAGTGGTGGTGTTGTCTACAGGTTGAACACTCTTCCCTTTACTCTCACTGCTTCATTCATTGAGAAAGAGGAGCCCACCAGTCTACTTAGCTTCTTACTATAGGAAGAGACAAAATGAGTAGACTATAAAATAACAAAAAAGAAAATTAAAAGAAAAATATTTCAAAGCTTGAATGGAGCATTAACCCTTCGACTAAAATTTTGTTGTTGTCATTTTGTTTTTATTTGTTTTATTGCCTTATCATATTCATGCTCTCAGAACTGCAACTGATATTTCTATTAAAATAATATTCCAGTGTGTATAGACAATAGTGCCAACATGTCTGGTATCAAATAATTGTGCAATCGAAAATACCAGTGTCTTATGTTTCATTCTAATAGATATTTGGGATTTATAACATGGCTTTTATCCTTTTGGTTTTAAATAAAATACTAGTAGGTTAATTCATCTTTTGAAATTTCAAAGAAATGTTTATTCACCTAGGATCAATCTTGTAGAATAGCTTATTCAAAATAAAGATCATTCTCTGGGCAGCAAAAGAACTTATTCTTTTGTGAAGCTTCCATCCATAAATATCATCCTTCCCTGTGGGCAGATTTGAGCCCACATCCCCAGCAACTATATTCTGACTGCTTACTCTGAGAAGGCTCCAATGGCACGCAGTGTATTCATTCACTCGACTTACTATGCTAAGTATCTACCATGTGCCAGTCATGTTCAGTATTAAACAAGGTAGAATAAAACCCCTGCCCTCAGAGAGCGTGTAGTGCACTATGAAAGGGTGAAAAAGGACATGAGAATGTCCTGTAACTGCAGAGGGACTGGTGCAGGTGACTCAAAGAGATAGTGTTTGGTCCTGATGTGACTGTCGTGACCATGATGCAAATGGTCTTCCTGCGATCATCCATATCTAAATATATGTAAAACAAAACAAAACAAAATCCTATAAACACACATCAACTGTTTTCCTCTTTTGTTCCCCATGCTTTACAGAACCTAGGCTGATCAAGAAGCGATCATTTAGCAGTTGGATATCCAGGACACTATGGGGAGATAATGGGGAATATGGCACAGGATTTGAGGGTGTCCCAAAGTAGCCTTAAACAAACAATCCCTGAATAATCAGTGTTGGCTGCAATAGATTAAATGGAACATTTCTATTCAGTGCTTCCTTATTGGTAGATCCAGTTATACGTTCGTTAGCTCTATTTTTCTCTTTGAAAATACTACTTGAAGAACATACCCTCACTTGCTTGGTAAGAATGTCACCTTGTGTTACTATTCCAGATGTGAAAAGAAATACTTAACATAAATTAGACTTGCTATTGAAGTCTGTAACAAGATATGGTTCCACCCTTGAGAAAGCCCATTTTTATTATAAGAAGGACTAAGGACACACAAAATGGAACTCTTTTTATATATTGTATACTCTGATTTTTGAAACATAAACTAGGTTGAAATGATGGAATTAATATTCCAATGATCTACATGGAAAGCATAAAAACATCAAATTAGCATGTGCAGAAGCACACACATACACATAATCACACACAGAGTTACAAATAAAGATTTCCTGAAAGCATCATTTTATGATTTTTAAATTACTTTCATATTTAAATTTTTCTTCAGTTAAAGAGATTTCTCTCTCAGCTGCAGGGATACTTTTCATAATCCATTATTATAATTTCTCAAGTCTTAGCATCAAATATAAGAAGAAATTTTCCCTGAATTTTTGGTTTAATTTTTTGAAATGTAAGGCCCTGGAAATCAACATGGCTTTTCTTAAAGCAAATCTTTTATATCAAATCAAATTCCTATTGGGTTGATAAGTAAGAGAGAAGTGAAGGACACTTTGAGATGATCTATCTGGACTGATAGTATCTAGCCCCATTGTACATACATCAACATGCAAGTGTGATATTATCAACATTTTAATAAGATAGATATCGGAAAGCTTTCACTCCGAAATAGAATGAACCTCTCAAAAGTACGTTTCTTGTTTCCCACATGGATATATGACCTGTAGTCTAATCATACCAATGCTGTTATCTTGCACATGAATATCTACCCCAATTAGACTGATTTACACACTTCACCATAGGCAGAGCAGAGTCTGCCCCTGTGGCTCATACAGCATGGAAGATTATGACGTGAGGGGGGAAAGGGGCATGGGAGGGCAGTGAGAGATGATCAGAGAGGTTAGCTCTGTTGCTCTGATGGAGGTCGCTACACCTGGAAACATGAACAGAGGAAAGAGAGGTTCACCTAGAGCACAGCAGCCTTTCATCGCCAGCACCTCCCTCTGGGCAAGCAGTACACCGCTGAGAGTGTAACTTAATGAAAAGAAATAATCCATTCCAACAGTGAAGGGAAGAGTACTGAGCTAGAGTCAGAAGATGAGGTTTTAATCCTGGTTCTGACCCATAATCCCTTTGAGCATCGTCTCAGTTTCTTCATCTGTAGGACAAGGACACTTGGTAGGGTATCTTTAAAGTTTCTTCCAACTTAAAATGCTGTGATTTCATGAAAAGCAAAGTGAGGGATCAACTTATTTTAAAAAACAGAAGGAATAAAGAAAGAGATCTCACTTTCAAATGTATTTTAAATGTTCAGAAGAAAAATTAAATCAGGTGTATAGAGGGAATCTGTCATGTCTGTAGTAGCTTAAGTTTAACAAGCACAAGGTGCTCAGTAAGGAAGGAGCCCAAGGTCCAAGTGCTAAAGAAATAGCCTGTGTGCTTTCTTCATCGTTCTCATTATTCTTTAAAGCAAACCGTGGTGAGAAAAGCAAGAAGTACCCTCTCTATACTTCTTTTTAAATAAGCCAAAAAGTCAAAAGGTACAGTTAAAATATTAAAGTCACAGCGGGAAGAATAAAGGACAGAAGAAAGGAAGAAAGAAGAGAAAGAGAAGAAAGAAGTAAAGAGATGGAAAGAACATGTTCAAGGGCAGTTAGTGTTGAGCAGGCATCCAAAAAGGTGGCTGGAAGCTAGGTATAAGAGTCCAGGCTGAACTTTCTTTTTTCTTGTAAGTTGTAAGCTGGTGGTTAAAGGCTAAAGTACAGAAAATTCAAGTGGTTCTTGACAGCAGACCTCTTCTGCAGCCCTGAGGCATATACATGAAAGACTTCTGACCCTAAGAGAACAGGCAGAATGGGCTGAAAGACATTTTCTACTTAGCACAGTAAACAATAACAACAACAACAACAAGTGTAGATACAAGGTCCAAGTAAATTAGTTTAGTTGAGTCTAAGGTATTCTGTTTTCTTGAAGTCTAGAGTTTCTATAAATGTAGAGTCAGTTAAATACAAAGGTTGATTTTTCATGAAGTATTTTTATCAATAAACAAAGTTAACAGGTTTGGGAGCTAGATTCTTTTCCGCATCAAGGAAATGGCTTATTTCCTAAGAGACTGCTATGCTTCCAGTAGACTCTGTTCATACATAAGACTACACAACAGCCAGCTGTGTCTGAAGGACCACACTGAGAGGGAGGGCTCCAATAACACCCAATTACAATTCTTCACTCCCCCTTTATCAACAAATATTTACTGAGCACCTATTATGTGCCGGTCATTGTACCTGGCACAAAGATTTTAGTGATGGACAAAAATCTCCTGACCTCAGAGAATTTACATTCTGGTGGGTATGGATGGAGGTAGGGAGTTCGAAAATGAGTTAGTCACAATATTTTGAAATAGACTTGAAAATTATATAGGGAATAATTCTAGTAATTCTAGAGAGGGTTAATATAATTCCAACTATTACATATAACTCAAGGGAAATCTGTGCAAATTTTTATGCCTCTTTGTTCCATTAGGGGAATAACGTAATGAAGAAAACTAAAATGAAAAGAATGTGGAATGAGTGTAGGGAAACAGGGCTAGAAAGATGCACAAAGATAACCCTGTCCAAGTCAGCTGAGAAAAATGGCTAACAGTGTCTGTGGATATCTGCTCAGTCCTGAAGAAAAATTCCTTTATATCAGGAACCAGGCAGGTGATAGAAATGAATGGAGCAGTCAGATTTCATGATAATAAATAGCAAATAACACAGTACTGGGAGTATGATAAGGAGTGGTGGTGTCTATGGCATTCTGAAATATATGTGCCTACTCTAAAGGAAGGAGTGGCTACTCAGCTCTAGTTGATTATTGCGAAATCAACTATTTTACAAATGAAGCCAGAATTCTAGATTTAATTTAATCTCTTTCCATTTTTTAAGTAATAGTAACAAATTTATACTTGAAAGCTATTCAAGCGAAACAAACAGGTCTGAATACTGACTTCAGCACGTAGGCCAAGAATGTATAATCTCTGCAGGGTAGAAATGTCCACATATCTCTGCAAATATTTGCCTAACGGAGTACAGTATCATGCAGTGGAAAGAATCTAGATTTAGTATGTGGAAGAGCTAGATTCAAAGCCCCCATGCAGTTTCCCTGTGGCTTTCAGTGAGTCCTGTGACCTAAGACAGTTTCCTTTTCTATCAAAAAAGGGGAAGGAGGTGGAAAGCTGGCAATAACTCCTCATTGGCCAACTTTTGGGGGTGGGGGTGTATTGAACAAAATGATGTAAATAAAAGTACTTTGCAAACAGTAAAGTCCCACAAAATGGTGATAGTATTGTCTCTCCCATCCCTCCATTATTAACACTGAAGCAAGTTTACTTTTCTGTTCCTATTAAACCAATTTTTAGCATTGAATCCACTTTAAGGCCAACAGGAGAATCACAAGCACCTTTCTGAAGAGCTATTTCTAGAGCCCTGGGTGATCACAGGGGTGCAATGCATTGAGTGATTTGTAGATCAGTTGTTTGGAATGTATGTTCATCCAGATGAGGTTATGCTTGGTTTCGGTTTGCAACCTGGATTATCTATAAGGAAATTGCTGAGCAAATTAATAAAGTAAGCAATATTAAGACAACAAAATTCTTAACATACCAAAACCTCTTCAGGAGTTTGTTTAAAATAAAAAAAAAAAAAAACGCTAAAATAAAAAAAAAAAAACAATTAGCCTTATCTGGGCCTTATATAGCATATCTGAACAAAACTCATTCTGTTCTTACTTTCTAGAGAATTGTGCTAAGGGTACCAAGCAGTCATTTGCATATGAATACCTGATAAAGTAATAAATCATTTGTAGGTGCATTAAATATTCCTCTTAAGGACTTCTTATACAAAGTAATTAAATAATCCATGATTTTTATCTAGTATATTTGACTAGTATAATGATTAAGATCTTGAGCTCTAGTGTAAGCTGGCGGGGTTCTTCAAAGTAGTCACTGTAGCTGTATGGCCCTGGGTAAGCTACTTAATTTCTCCATGCCTCTATTTCCTCATGTGTAAAATGGGGATAATGAGAAATATGTACCCCCTCATATAGTTGCTAGGAGAACTCAATAAGATAATGCATTGCAAAACACTTAGCATCACATCTGGAACACGGTGAGAGTAAACATTAACTATTGGTATGTTTAAATTTTAGATGACTCTAGTTTTAACTTTTTAACATTTTTAGTGGTCCTGGAATTTTTAAGTTACAAGTGTCTTCGAGAATACAACTGGTTTCCAAAGCTGTTTAAAGTGGTAGAACCCCCCTACCCCACCTCCCTTTTAATGCAATGCAATTTCATTTAGAAGTCAAAACTACAAACAAGGTAAAAGGACAGAAAGTAAACAGAAACACTATAATGTGGCTCAGGAGTGACCAGCGATTGAACTGTAGCATTCCCAACGGCTCACATGGCAGCAGGGCCAAGGTGTGCTCACTGGAGCCACTCAGTCTTCACCCTGGAACAGCTCCAAAAGACCAAGTACACAGATTGCTCGGTGGCTTCGATGCTCAAACTTGATGATCCAGTAGTAACTATTTCGTTCGAGAACTAGACTGCCAAATGGAAGAAGCAGAAGTAGAAAAACTCAGTGATGGCTGACACCAGGAGCACTAAACCATACCATTTCCATGAACGAGGAGAAGACATACTTAGCCACAACTGCTGTAAACACTGGTGAATCCTGGAATTGATGCCTAATGCACCTGGTTCACTTGAGCTTTCCAGTACTGAGCAGGCTTGAGCAGCTCGTGCTTCTGTTGGCAATTTATCTTGGGATTCTTAGCCCCACAATGCCCAATAGACATGCCTGGGAGTCTCTTGTCCTCCTTGGGCCACTGGTCCCTGTGACATCCACAGACCGATTTGTGCAACTGTATGCCTTATCTGGGAAGATGATGCCCGAGGTGCCCTGGCCAGAGGACTGCCTTGTGCTGCCCCTCCATGTGACTTCTGACCCAGCCACACAGCGCCTGAAGCAGATGTGTGTGCTCCAAAGCCTCGACGTCATAAAGGTATTTCCAAACACCTCTAAGAGACAGACTTGTGTCTAAAAAGACCAAGCTCAGGAATTTATTTATTTCCGTAAGAAAAATAATCTCCCCACTTTCCTCATAACCCACATCTTCTGTCTTCCCTCATCCAAACTTCTGAATCAAAGCTGATTATCAAGTGACTTTGGGGAAATAGTAAAAACTAAGCTCCTAGTTTGCCCCGTAAGTTTAGTTCAATGAAACACTCCAAACAAATGTGTTACAACTAAGGAATTATTATTAGTTTTGTCTGCACCCATCTCTTGAAAGTGTCTCAGGGACCCCCAAGGGTCCATGGAAGACACTTTGAAAAGCATTGCTCTAGAGTAATAGTTGATTTCTTTAATGAATATCATTTTATACAGTTATAATTTATATTGATATTTATATTTGGTTATATTGGTATGACCAAAATAGCCACACACTTGTATTGGGAGGTTACAGGGAATGTGAGTGAGAAAGGGTGTGGCTAAGCATTAAATTGTCAACTATGAGATCAATAGATAATGTGTAATATTACCAATAGCAATAGAATAATATCATGTAGAAAGGTGGAGGTAGGTATCAGAAGCATTGTCTAGCATATTTGAAAGTGATTTTCTCTAGCTAGCAGTAAAGAAGGGTGCAGAGGAGTACAGCAAGAGATTGTTACACAATGAAATTCTGTGTAGCCATTAAAAACTTTGCCTCTAGGTATATAAGACTACATCTCGAAAGAAACAATCAAGTTTTGGTTTAGTAAATGATATAATTTGGATGTTTGGCCCCTCTGAATCTTATGTTGAAATTTGAGCCCCAGTGTTGGAGGCCTAGTGGGAGGTGTTTGGGTCGTGGGGGGCAGAACCTCATGCATGGCTCCATGCCCTCCCCATGATATTGAGTGAGTTCTTGATTTATTAGTTCTCACAAGAGCTGGTTGTTGTAAGGAGCCTGGCTCCACCTCTTCCCCGTCCTTGATCCTTCTCTCGCCATGTGACACCTGCTCCCCCCTTGCCTTCCACCTTGATTGGAAGTTCCCTGAAGCCCTCTCCGGAAGCAGATGCCAGAGCCATCTTTCTTGTACAGCTGCAGAACCGTGAGCTGAACAAACCTCTTTTCTTTCTAAATCACCTAGCCTCGCATATTCCTTTATAACAATGCAAAACAGACTAACAAGGTAGGCATGAGGTGGGGCATGAGGTTCTGCATTCCTAATATGCTCCCAGGTGATGCCCATGCAGGGCCATGCTTTGTGTAGCATTGACTCAGGGAGAGAATAATTCCTAACTCAGATCTTTGAATCATTCTAATGATATCAAAAAGAGAGCCTCAACTAAGTACTGGAAGTCATTGGCATAAAGATGAGTTAGTTCTATTTTCTTAGATTAAATACTTGTTTCCTGTGATCCTATAAGAGTGTTTGGCATGGAAGGAGTGTTGGTAAGCCTAACAACTTATAAGGTGAAAGGATTTAGCTAAATACAAACTATGGCTTTATATTTGTTTAGCTTTTCTACGTCCTTATATTGATTGAATGAGAAATTCTAATTGTTAGGATTGAATTGGTGGCTCTCCATGACTACTTCTTTGGCATACTTCCCAAATAAAATGCTTAATTTTTCTTCCTGGTATACAGTCAGTGAGTCATTGTTGATGCTATGTATGTTCACTTGTTACTTCTAAAGATACTTCTAACAAAAGATGTTTCCATTCATCCACTGGCACCCTTTAAACTATTCATAAGCTTGGAGCGATGGTTTGTGCCTCCACCAGACATAAAGCAAGATGTGTAATACTGGCCTTTATTATAGATAGTGGGTCCACCTTTTAGGCATCCTGTCTATTACCCAGGAGAAAAATAAATGCCCCTTGGAACAAAAACTTTCTTTGTTCTTAGCCTTCATAGTCAACGGCACAGTCTGCTGTGTTCCCTTGGCTCTGCGTATGTTGCAGCTGTCGTTGTGTGCCAATTTATGCTGTCTGCACTCACAGGAGCTTGCCCGGGTGCTTCTAAACCTTGTTACACAGGCAGTTCCTTTGCTCCTAATGTGTGTCCCTCCAGTCCCAATTCACTTCCACAATCTTAAAGCCAGGAAATACAAAAGAGAAGGACAGAGCAACCACACAGTATGTCTCCTACACTCAGGGCCACTTCTGATAATATCAGATGATTCACAGCATGAGACTGTGTTGAAAATGAAACTCATACTGCAGTTTAAGCCAAAGAAAAGCATTGCTCTGCTTACCTTAAAAAAAAAAAATCATCACTTATGAAAGGAAAATTCAAGTTATCATTCAAAATCGCTTTAAAGTGACTTTTAGAAGCAATGTTTCAAAATCGTGAACTTTGAACAATGCCGCAAAGGGGCTCTTGTTGGGGTTAGGAAACAAGCTTTTTCAATAATGTAGGTTTTTCAGTAGCAGGCTTTGTTTATGAGGCTCGATATTTTACAGATAAATCTCTCCTCAGCCCTGCCGGGATAATTGGGCTACAGGGCATATATGTTAACAGGTTTCATTTTCTATTTAACTAATAAACTAGCTTTGTTGTGGTAATCCTTATTTATGCTCATTATTTAAGAATATGCAAAAAGAGCAAGAGCTATTCCCTGGAGAAAAGCTTTGTGGAGACTGCTGGGGAAATCAACAGAATCAGGGCAAGATACATTTTTTCTTAGCAGAACTGACTGTTGGGGAAGGGGAGGAACCTTGGAGTCCTGCTGGGGGCGTGGTGGTTTAGAAGAGGGGGTGCTGACTTTTGAGTAAAACCCACTTTCCTCCCACTCTCCTAAGTGTCTTGCCCACCTAGATTTTTCATCTCTTTTCTTACAAGGTTCATGATAAAAAGTGAAAACTAATATTTTGTTGGTCATATAACACTGCCTTGCTGTGGGATTAGTTATCTTTTAACCTAATTTTGTAGATTTTTTGCAATCTTGACGTACCAGAAGAAGGTCCTGCATTGCCATGGATTTCCTGATGCAAGCAACCCATGTTGTCAAGGCAACCCACTTCACTGTTTTCTGCCCTGTAGAAAACCATTTCCACTGTCGCAAACCTTAAATCGCAATCATCTCTTAAAATACACAAGGGCAAATATGTCCTTGTATGCACAAAGCTGTTACTTTTGTGTAAGATATCGTGTCATTACTGTGAAAAAATTTGACTTGAGGGATAATGTTTATATTAAAGCATTAAAGTTAAAATAATCTCATAGCATTTATGCCCTGCCTCTGCATTCTCAGGAGATGCAAGGGTGTTTATACTACAGGCAGTTACATTTTTTTGAAGCTGTAGTAGCAATGTTGGCATATTTTGACTAATTTCTATGTAAACTCGTTGCAATCAATGGCTTTCTCATGGACTGTGAGATTAAA
Source organism: Indri indri (assembly GCA_004363605.1). Classification (NCBI taxonomy): domain Eukaryota; kingdom Metazoa; phylum Chordata; class Mammalia; order Primates; family Indriidae; genus Indri; species Indri indri. Next base: position 125,692 of record RJWJ010000699.1, on the reverse strand, counting down.
TCACTGAAAAGATGAAGTATTTTCTGGGATTAATATCACCAACCTATTGTCTATTTTTCCCCTTTTTAAGGGTCAATGCCCAGTTTTAAGAGTTCTTTCTATGTAAGAGGGGTCACTTTGCAATTCTCTGAGATGCTATGACAGGATAACACTTGAATACAGAGATTGACATCATGGAGAAAAGTGTGTTTCCCCAGAGATCTGGGCTGCTGAGTGGTTAGTTTAAAGGAAAATGCCAATGAGAGGATAGTAAGGAATGTTTTACTCTTTTTGCTAGCTTAAGTTAACAAGAAAACCGGGTTTAGTCAAGATTCTTACTGAGGTTTGAAGATTTAAAGACTTCTTTTTAGAACCTACTTGTGGCAATGCACCTCACCTCACAGGCTACATTTAACTTATATGGTGATTTGAAATAATTCTTAGTCACTCACCCAGTACTGTTGGTCTGGGTTTCCAGTCAGTGTTTTAAATATTTATAAGACTTTTTTTCCCCTTCCATTTTTGTTCGGAAGTTGATTATATAAAAGGTAGCCAGGTTTCATTTCATGATTCCCAAAGGTTTGAGAACACAAATATGTGGGTTTAAATGAAGTTTCTGTATGAGTCTTAATGGTTCAAAGCATTTTCATGTTGCATGTTTATTAGATAAAATATACCTTAGGTCCTTTCAGCTGCCATTCTTGTTTCAATAAACCAAAGAATTTTATCCATATAAAATAGTACAAATTATCATTTCCACTATTGAAAAATTGGCATTATTTTCTTTCCATTATTTATTGTGATTTGACAGATTAGGCATTCAAACGTCAGTCAGTCTACAGAGGCTTTTAGGTTGCCTAGCTCAGCCCTCTCCTGTTAGATCCTTCGAAAATTATTAGCACTCCAGCAAAATGCACAAAGGATTTGAGCCTGTTTACAGAAACACATACCAACAGTAAGGCAAATGGTTAAGGAGGTTGTGCCAAAAGAGAGTGAGTAAAGTAAAATCATAAGACAAATATAAGGAAGATGTGTACTCTGGGTCTGTATGTAGTTAGATGGGAATAGTAATTTGCTTCCAAAGCCTTTAGTGGCTAAAGCAAACAGAGAATTTTGGTCAATTAAATGATTTATAGTACATAAATGTAAATGTTTTGGCAAATACGCATAATACGAGATCATGAGATCCTAGGGAAATTTTCCTCCTGGGTTATTGTTCAGTTAAATTCAGTAGAGGTACAGATCATTTACAGTAACAACCATATACTAAGATGCACTATGTTAATGACCACAATAATCAGACACAATTTGCTTATTGCTTACCAGTGCCAAGCACTGTGCTATAAGCTTTGCTATATATGTAGCCCCATTTAATCCTCCCAAGAAATATGAAATAGGTGTTCTTATCATAATATCACAAATGAGAAAACTGAGGTTTAGACAGGTTAAATAAATCATCTAATGTCTCAGTTTTTCCATGGTGGAGCTGGATTCATAAGTCAGTCCTATGTCCACGTCTATGGTTGTAAGCTCTGTCTTACATGCCCTTGTGGCTCAGAGTAGGTGGCGATCATGTCCTCCTGGGCAGATTAGGAAATGCTTCTCAGGGGAGGAGGTAGTTAAAACTTGTTATGAATGGTGACTAGATGTTTCCCAGTGAATAGAGAGAGTTGAGGACATTCTAGGCAAGAAAATAGTACCTATAAATGTACAGAGGATGAACAATTCACAAATCGAAAATAGTTGGCTTTGCCAGAGAGAACGATGGCCACAGGCAAGTTTCTTAGCCCCTAGTCCCTCATCTAAAATAGACATAATAATAGGATGTCCCTCATTGGAAGGTTGTGAGAATTAAATTTATAATATAAATCCATTAATATTAATATTATTGTTAAGAGAGATAATGGATGAGGTTAAATAGGTAGCAAGTACCAGATTATATGGGATGCTTTGCTAAAGAATTTCAACTTTATCCAGAAGGCAATGGGAAGATAGTTAAGGGTATTAAATAAGGAATTAATAACTTTGTGTTTTTCAAAGGTCACTGCACCGCAATGTATGGAGAATGAATTGTCCAGCAGAGTAGACCAGGCGCAACACTGAGGCCAATAAAGAGGGTGGACTCGAAGTGGCAGCTGAGCGGAAAGAGAGGAAAGCACGTGGCAGAGTCGAGTTACTGAGCTACTGCCAGGGTTGAAGAAGGGGTGAGCTGGAGGAAGTGGCTCATGACGGCTGTCAGCTTTCTGACTTGAGTGATGTACTGAAGCATTTAATTGCTAACTGGGGAAGAATATACATGCAGATGAGCAAATCTGGGGAAATAGTATAAGGAGTCCAGTCAGGGCACATGGGTTTGAGATACCTGTAAGAGAACCGGGTATAGCAGGTAACTGTGAAAGGTGCTGAGCATGGACTGAGGGACCAGGGAGGGCAGAGGTCATCAGGAAGCCTCGGGCTCAGATGCAATCACAAGAAAGTGATGAGAAAGAGTGAGAAAGTGTGGGGAGAGGGCAGATGAAGGTGAAGATCTGGGAATCGTGAAAAAGAGAGAGAGTAGCCATTGAAGAATAATGAACAGCTTGAAGCCAAGGAGGTGCAAAGGACCAATAGAGAGTAATGCTCTTGAAGCCAAAGGTTTAAAACACACTGGAAGAGCCGATAGTGTCAGGCACTGCAGACAAGACTGAGAGTAAGTGTGAGTTTAGGACACCATCGGTAATTTTGGCAAAGGCAGTTTCAGTGGAGTAATGTTTTTGACAACTGGATTTCAGACAGTTGAAGAATCAAGAGAAGGTGCGAAGGAGTTGACATTTGGGGAGAGGAGGGATGTGCTTTCCAAAATGTTGCCTACAGAGCAGTAAGCAAGTCAGCCGCTATGGGGGGAGTACAAAACCAAGAGATAGATTTTTTTTTTTACTGGAGATAAACATAAAAGAGTTCCTAAGAATCAGTAAGATGAGCAACCAGTGGAAAAACATATAATAGGAAATAGAAAAAAATAGTCATAATATAATGGAAATAGTCAATAACCACACCCAAAATTCTACCTTATAAGAAATATAAAAAATGAAAACTTAAACAATAGTCTAATACCAATGTTATCATCCTAAATTGGCATTCAAAACATACTAGTAGTGAAAATGGTTTGGTATAATTTCCTGGAGGGCAATTTGTATATATCAGAAGTCTTAAATATGTCATACAACTTCTCTCTTAAATTTTATTTCTAAGAAATTGCATCAATGAAATAATTATGGATGTGCACAATATTTTTATGCATAAATTTTTGGCACAGAATTATCTGTAACAGATAAGACAAAATGTAAAACTTAAAACAGTAACACTTCCAAAAGAAAATATAGGCGAAAAGCTGCATGACTTTGAGATAGGCAAAAAATATATATGACATCCAAATCAAGCAAAATTTCTAATAGTTGGGTGGTGATAAAAATTTAAGTTGAGCCATACGATGGCATATATGCAACTATCAGAAATAAATTATGATACATTGTTAAGTTTAAAAAACAGGTATCATTGAAGTATGTTAGTATAATCTTTTTTATTTAAAAAGAAAGCAGTTATTCAATATTTTACTGAAGGTTCTAGCCAGTGCAATAAAGCAAAGATAAAAATAAAAACATCTAGATTGGAAAGGATTAAGTAAAATGGTATTTATTCACAGATGACATGATTATCAATGTAGAAAGTTTGATGGAATCTACCAAAAAGCTACTGGGACTAGTAAGTGAATTTAGCAAATTTTCAGGGTATAAGCTCAGTATATAAAAATCAAATGTATTTCTATATATTAAAAATATATATTTCTATATATTAAAAACAAACTATTATAAATTGGAATCTTTAAAAAAATTATTTGCTTGAGTATTTAAATTAATAAATACTTAGGAATAAATATGACAAAAAATACACAAGACCTGTACATTGAAGCCAATGAAACATTGCTGAGAGAAATTAAAAACCAAAATAAATGGAGAGATTACTGCATTAATTCATTGGAAGACTCAATATTGTGAAGAGGTCAAATTCTCCCCCCAAACTGACCTACAGATTCAACATAATACCAATAAAATTTTCAGCAGGCATTTTTAAAATAAATTATCAAGCTAATTATAAAGTTATGAATTATATGAAATACAAGGGAACTAGAATAGCCAAATAAACTTCGATAAAGAAGGATGAAATTGAAGCCTGATTTAAAGACATATTATAAAGCTACAGGAAAAAGGGCAATGTTGCATAGTTGTCAAGACTGACAAGTAAATCAATGGACCAGAATAGAGAGTCCAGAAATAGACCCACACACATACAGTCAACTGATTTTTGATTGTTGACAAAGGTGCGAAAGCAAGTCAGTAGGGAAAGGATGGTCTTTTTTTTTTTTTTTTTTTTTTTTTTAGCAGCTGGGGCTTGCTCTGTCACCCAGGCTGGAGTGCAGTGGTCCGATCATAGCTCACTGCAGTCTGCAGTCTTGAACTCCTAGGCTAAAACAATCCTCCCACCTCAGCTTCCCGAGTCTAGAATTTCAGGAGTAAGCCACTGTGCCTGGATCAGTGTTTTTAATAAACATAGAAAAAAAATTATCATCCATATCTCTATCTCACACCATAAGCAAAAATTAACTCAAAATGTATCCTATAAGTATAAAAACCTAAAACTATAACACTTCTTCTATAAGAAAACATAGGAGAAAACCTTTACAACTTTGGATTAGGCAAAGATATTTAGATATGACACCACAAGCAAGAACCATAAGAGAACAAATTTATATATTGGACTTTGTCAAAACTAAAAACATCTGTTCTTCAAAAGTTATTCTTAAAAATGAATTGATAAGCCACATATTGGGAAATAATATTTCCAAATCATATATCTAATAAAAGACTTATATCTTATGTAAATAAAGAAATCTGAAAACTCAACAATAAGAAAATAACTCAATAAATTAAAATGGGCAGGAAATCTTGACAGACATGTTACCAAAGAAGATACATGAATGCAAATAATCACATAAAATGATGTTCAACATTGTCATCAGAAAAATGCAAATTAGAATCACAGTGACCTACCACTACACACCTATTAGAATGGCTAACATTAAAAAGACTGGATTATACCAAGGGTTAGGGCAGAGTGAAGGAACTAGAACCCTCGCAAACTGCTGGTGGGAAGATAAAATGGTACAACCACTTCTGAAAACAATTTCACAGCTTTTTAAAAAGTTAAACACACACCTCGCATACAATCTAGCCATTCCACCCTAGGTATTTATCCAATAGAAATAGAAATGTATGTTCATACAAAGACTAGCACATGAATGTTCATATCAGCTTCATTTTTAATAGCCCTAAACCAAAAAAAAAAAAAATGCTCATTAACAGGTGAATGAATAAACAAATTGTGATATAGCCATATAATGGATACTATCAGCAATAAAAGAAATAAATATTGATACATGATCCATGATATAACATGTATGAATCTCAAAATAATGTACATACTGTACAATTCCATTTATATAAAACTCTAGAAAATGCATCCTAATCTACAATGACAGAACGCAGAGCACTGGGTGTCTGGGATGGGGAATGAGAGAGACTACGAAAGGGTAATAGGAAACCCTGGGGGGTGATGGACATGCTCACTCTTCTGATTGTGGTGATGGTTTCAAAGGTGTATAATATGTCAAAACTTGTCAACTTTTACACTCTGAAGATATGCAGTATATATGGCAATTATATCTCAATAACGCTGTCTTTGTAAACAGGGGATCATTGTCTCACAATTGTTCAGTTCTGCCTTCTTGCTTCTCCCGACTAATTATAGAGCAGAAGGTTTCCCCATTACCACTCCACTAGCTATGTAAGGCTGCAGCCCTTCCTATATGTATGGATGCCCTGGCCCACTGTAGAAGGAATGGTCCATGCTGGTTATGCAGATAAGTACCGAGAGAAACACTGTGGCACAGAAAGGGACACCCCTGCTTGGTAGCAAAAGGTAAACTGATGGATGGAGATAAATTCAAGTCCTCCTGAGCTCCACTGGTGTGAGGAATGGTAGGCATAGGACACCAGTGCAGATAATCAGAGGTCCTTAAGTAAAGGACAGGAGGCCTTTGAGAGGTGACTCAGTCCATGTGTGGCTCCCGTCATTTAAACAATGTCTCTCAAAATGGTCCTTTGTTAGACCTATTCTCCAAGTTCTTCCTGAGCAACAAGACCTCTGTCTGTGAGGCAGCTTCTCATTGCTGTCATCCAGGATCCCAACAGGGATGGATTTTTCTCCTTCCATCCTCTGACCTCTTCTAAGTTCAAAGGAACCTGCCTTTCTACTTTCCTAATTGCCAAGTACTCCCAGTATCTCCCACCACATTCTGCTAGTGCTCCAAAGACATGAAGATATACAGGAACTCAAATTCCATTTTAAAATGGTCTGAATGTTTACGTTTTATGTTTTCGTATGTATACATAAAGAATAAAAGACTAAAGATATACATTGTAAATGGGATTATGAATTTTATTTGTTTAACTTTTCTATGTTTTAATAAAACTAACAAGCTGTCATAAAATAAAAGTTCGGAGATACATAGAAGCAGGCTTTCATGTCGAAGGGAAAGGGGCAATATAGAGAGAGAATTTTAAAATAAATAAAAAATATAATCAAAGCGTCATGGGGAATGATTAATTTGGACTGTAGAGGGACATTCTGTCCTTGTCAATAAGAGGAAAGGAAGTGAGAAGGGTGTGATGCTGTTATAATATGGGTTTAGTCTGAGGACAGGAAGTTAAGGGAGTTTACCTCATAAGGGTATCAATGTCTGAAGTAAAATCATATTTGGTAACACCCATCATCAACACACTGTTTCCTGGGTCTTTCTTTTCATTCCCTGGACTACTTGTAGGGGTTTCGAGCTAGTCATCCTCTCTCTAGTTCATCCTCCACACAGCTACAAGAATGGCCTTTCTAAAACCCCAGCAACCCAAAGCTTTCTTACCTTTCTCCTTAGAGATTTGCTTAAACTTAGCCCAAATTTCAAACCTGTGCCCTGGGATGATCCACATCCCTCATCCGCTTCCTGCAGGCGCCTGCAGCTTATCTTCTCTGTTTCTGCACACTTGGTCTGTGTGGGCCGTCCCTGCTTGGGCCATGTGAATCTGGGTTCAAAGATCAATCACCTCACCGATTTTGTCCCCAAGTCCACTCACCTCAGCGCTTGCCGAGTTAAGCAGCAGCAGAGGAAAAGGTCCCTCGGGAAGCCCACGGCTCACTTCCCTCCTTCTCCCCAGTTCTCCCCAACTCGCTCAACCTTCTCTTCAGAAAGACAGAAGAACTCTTCCCATTGTCTCATTCGGAAGAGGTCAGCTGATATTCGTGTCCCTGTGGTCTTGCTTTCCACCCCAAGTCATCATAAAGAAATTTCTTTTGAACAAATTTCATGAAGGAAACCCGAGAAGAGAACTTTCTCCTTCTCCCGACATGTTAAACTGTCTGTGGCTACTCCAAGCCCCGTGTTTCGTGGCTTTGGATCGTAATCAGGGGTCTTCACCATCCGGTCCTGCCCACTCTTCCCCCTCACCTGTGCCCGTTACCTCATGCTCAGACATTCAGTCTTCACAGTTTCCTCAGACAAATCTATTCCACGTGACTCCCCGTGTATTTTCACACACCCAAAGGTTACCTCCTCCTCTTTCCCGCTTTGTCATCCTCAGCTCAAGCACTGGAAGCCTTTTATGTTCTTCAATTGTAAGGAGATGTTTAAATGGGAATAGTAAACCTTTCTGCTCCATTTTTGGTGTGGATACTGAACTTTTCCCTTTTGCTTTTTATAAGAACAGATTATTAAAATAATATTAGATTGGTTTAGCATTTAATTTCTATCCCCTTGCTGGGATCCAGTGGTGCTAGAGAAACTGACAACTGATCTGCAGTGGAGAAAAGTGTTCATTGTCAGGATTAATAAATAATAATCATAATAGTAAATAACCAGGAATGAAGGACATAGGGAAAAAAGCAAGGCTAATCCATTTTTAATAGTTTTCCAAGGGAAAAGAAAGAAAAATGACACACTATTTAAGAACTTTCAAATAGAATTTCCCTCATATTCACTTCTTTTAAGCTTTAGGAAGAAAAATGGAATCTGTTCTAGAATGTGAAAAATTATCACCTGTGTTTCAAGAAATTCCACATACAGAGCATGCAGGCCTCAAGGATCATTACAAGACACAGACTCCCTTGGCATGGGCTCCCAAAGGCCCAGAATAAACCATTCAGATGTCCTTGGAACAGAAATAAGATTCCTAGTACCCCCTCACCACCCCTATTCCTACAGGCTTTCTTTGATTCAAACCAACTTCTCCCTAGTTGGAGGAAAACTAGATTTGGGGATGGTAGGATAGGACAGAGTTGCCTTTCTTACACAGCAGAATAATGGAACAAAATTCAGTGTTCCCATGTAAACATGAATGAGCATTTCACATTCTCTCCCACCACCCAGTAGGCTAAGAATCAGTGTTGGGGATCTGGAATCCATTCTAAATGCTGTAAATGAAGAAATCTGGCCACTTGTGGTTGCACAGTCATTCTTTGATTTCCGAACATATCGAGTTCCTGAGCCACAAGTTTCATTTCCAGCCTGTGGAGATTATGTATGTTAATACCTCCAGCCCTTCCCTGGCCCAGTGCTTCCTTGTTTTTAAGTCAATAGGCCACTATTAAATCAATTCAAGAGCGAGCAGTTTAAAGCAAGAGCTTTAATCTAGAAAGAATCTCCGATCTCCTCACAAATCCAATGAAAATCATAAACCCCTCCCCAGAAAAAGTAAATGCACACAATATTTTGCATATGATTAAAAAATGTATTTATCCCTAGAAACCCCTAAGGAATCTTCTCTTTAAAAAACAAATGTCTGCAGTTTTAGGGCAAAATTTTTAACAAAGGTTGAGTCTATTTAATGGCAAAAACAAGTTTAAGTGTGATATATTAAGCCGTTAATTATGCTTGATATCAAAGTACTGATTTTTAGATATATTAACTAAAATACTTTTTCAAAATGTTTAAAAATATTATGATATCCAAATATATTTTCATTACAGTATTATTATATCCCAAACTGGAATCAGTGTTTAGAGAGATTAAAGTTTCATTGGCTGCCACTTAATTGAAGTAGAATATGTATTTATCGGATGTATTTTAAATGTTTATGTGGCTAAAAGACTCTGAGAGTAAAAAAAATTATCAACCCAATCACATTACACACAATGTTCAGATGTGACACTGCTGTTAAAACAGGGTGGAAATTGGATGCAAGAATTTTTTTGACCTGTGAAAATAAGCATTGACAGCAGGTTGTCTGTAGACGAGCTTGCTGTGGCTGTGTGCAACAGAGGATGCCAAGGAAAAACTTGCCTTCTTCTTTGCTGCCACCCAAAGGAATACTATGGAGAGATATTTCTGCACACACGCAAATAATAAAATATAATTCAGAAACGGATAGAAGCACTTATGAGACCAAAGCCTATTATGTCCTATTGATGGACAATTATACAGTCCCCTATGCTAAAAAATACACAACGTTTCACAGTCATGACCCTAATATAAACTTCATGAAAGCAGAAATTTCCTATTGCCTATCACCTAGAACAATGTCTGACACGTTATGATGCTTTAATAATTAGTTCCTGAATGAAAAATCAAATAATAACTTATTGTATTACACTGGGCAAACCGATTCCATGTTCTGGGCCTCAGTTTCCTCACCTAGAAAATTATGGGGTAAAATTGTGTCTTTTCAAATGTCTTTCTCTCTTCTGATATCCCTGGTCTCTGTGGTTGTGCTTCGTGCATGGACATTTTCTCCTAAACTGCAAAGCTGTCATCATTTTAGGCACAAAGAGTGACCACCAGCCTGTGCGGACCCCACGTATACTGTGGATGTTCACTGGAGGGAAAAGACGGAAGTTACACAACAGAAACGGGTTTGGGGAAGAACAGCATCGACGGCAGCGTCAGTTCCAAAATCCTAGGCGAGGGCTTGATCTGTAGGGAAGAGGGAATATGCTGCCCTATGAACTGTAATCCAATTATTGCTTTTGTTTTCTGTTTTCTTTATGAAGCCACAGTCTATAATTAAATATCCTCCATAGACACAGCACCTTAGGTTTTCCCCTGGTTCAACATGTCTGAAACAGCAGTATACTGACTTCTCCTCCAGAGCATATAATATTTTTCACCATAACCTCCAAGAGAAAACAGTTGAGTATTGGTTAAATATTTTTTTTAAAAAAAATTTGTTTCAATGAATGAATTAATTAAATCTTTAAGTACTTTGTGTTCTTCCACGACAATATTAAATCAACTCAGATTTAGGTGGGTTTTTGGGGGGCAGTTGGGAGGTGGGAATATGTTCATTCTTGTGAAAAAGTATCAGAGATTACAGTGCCTCTGTAAAATATTTCCCTAAACTTTTCTTTCCTTAGGGAAGTAATTCTCAAACTGCAGCATGCAAAAAAGTCACTCAGAGTGCCTGGTAAGAATGCAGATTCCTAGGTCTCCACCCCCAGATATGGATCTATGGATCTAGAAATTTGTCATTTTGCCCGTCACCCCGACAGTTCTAATGCAAATGTGCCTAAGTACAACATATCGTATCTCCCCTTAGGGCAGATCTATAAAGTAAGCAGTTTTCCATTTCTCTTTTTTCTGCTCAAATCATCTTCATGTGTGATATCATTGCTCCCTCTAGTGGATGATTTCACTCAGCAAAGTTTTTTCCTATCTTACACATACCTGCCTCAAAACTTTTAGGAAATCCCATCTGTAATAAAAATCTTGAAAGGAAAAAAAAAGAGGTCAGGACAAGGTTTATAAGAAAAATTATTTTAGTAATCTAACATCAAACTCATATATATTTACATATATAATCAATATATAATATACATATATTTTATAGAGAAATTTTTAATCCTGATATAGGTGATTGAATATAATGTAGCTAATTGGTTTTATAAAAATAATTCAATAACATTTAATTTACTGGCCACAATATTTTTAGAATGTTTATACCAGTAGGACTGATATTCTTACACCTCATTTTTCTAGTAAACTTGTGACACATCAACACGACAACTCGAATCTTCCTAACTGCTCCCATCTGAGCATCTTTTCAGTTCTGGGTGGTCCTTCTGACATCTCTTCCTGTTGGCTCCTAAGATCCATAGCTCTTTACAAGATCACAAAAGTCTTGGTGTCTATTTTGCACTTTGTGACTTCTCTCTCTCTCTCTGATAAACTTTGCTAACAGGACTATCAATTACTTCAAGGGTCACAGACTCAGTTGCCCACAGTTGCCACGCAGGTGATATATACACATCAAGTGAGCTGGGTGTAAACCAAACAGAGTGGCGGGGACTCAGGCAAACTGAGTTTGCTACATTTAAAGAAATGCAAGGAAGAGGAATTTTTTAAATCCCACTATGGACCTAATAAAACATCTCTGAACCATATGAAGCTTTGTTTCATAAACCTGATTTATGTGTCAGTTTACTGTGCGCAAATTACCTATGTATGTTACCTCGTACAATTCTAGCAAACCCTGTACAAAAGATAGTATTGCTATCCCAATTTTACCAGTGACGAAACAGATGTTAAGAGGTGATGTTACTTGCCCCAAGTCAGACAGGGGTTTCTAATTCAGGTCTGCCTAACCCAGGAGTCTTAGTTCTCAGTGACTTCACTCCAAAGCTTCTGTGACCATGTGGCTCTTTGCCTGTTCCACTTGACTTTCACATTGTGCCCTTCTCCTCACCCACCATCCCAGAGCCCCTGCTCCTACCACAAGTCTCTGCTCCACCTCGCTCTTTCCAGTATCTTCCATGTCCTCTCGGCCTCTGACTCTACTAGTGTCTTTGCAGTTGGACAGTTTCTCATCTGGCAGTTGACACCTCTCTCTGCAGCAGCACTGTGCGTCGTGTCTCCTACAGCGCCACCAAGGCACAATTCTTAGTAACATAGTCCTCACATTGTAAACTAACGTGACAAGCATATCAATACCATGTATGTTTACTACTATTGCTTTAAATAAGTGCGCCTTTTCTTAGAGCTTTAAAATGGTATTTCAACAATGCTTGGATTTCTGTTACAAGTTCCATTTTCCCTGCTACCACCCCTCTACTTTTCTACTCAACTGAGCTAATCCAAGTACTATTATAAATACTGTAAAGTAATGTGAGCTCTTCTGTGTTAAAGTACTATTATATCAGCCTCAAAAACTTTTTCGAAAAGTAAGTCCTCATGTAGAAATCCAAGTGAATTACTTTTTGAGGAAAATAGCCATTTCTTTCACTTATACATTCTCAGGTGGTTTCTCGGATTTTGCAATCACTGAAGTAGTCAGATTAGTATCTGTGTTGGGACCTTTCAGTCAGACTGCTTCCTATGTCCTTCTTTACTCATGGAAGACATAATTCTAACCCACACACCCACATTAATGCTTTCAGTTTATTTGGAATGTTTGAGTCTCTTTCATTTTTTTGTGAAATCTTTCACCCAGAACAGTATTTTGGGGGAAGACATAAAAACCTTAACATAACATTTTGTATTAGGCAAAAAGAATGAGAAGTTACTGGAGCACGTATTATATCCCGTGATATTTACTTCATTCTTAACAGAAAATGAGCCATCATTGTGCCCTCTTAGATGACTCTGTCTGGCATATACAAAGTAACTCATCCATTTACCCTTCTCATCTTTGTTCACAGAGTTAACAAAAACAGACTGTATTTCCCTGCAATGAGATTCAGTATTCACACAATTCTATTTGTACTTGGAAAATAGATGGGGGGCTTTGCCTGACTTAATTCTGCATGAGCAGATCCCATCTTTATCCCTTCATTAATGAGATGTTGTCAACATCCTGCATTAATCTAGATGGTAAAGACAACTGAAGTCTAATTGGATACGACACTGCAAGTTCCCAGTTATGACAATCACTAAGATTTATTGAATTCTTTGTGCCTGATATTTTTCTGCATTTACATGCATTAAGTCACTTAGACTTTACCATGCAAAGTAGGTGCTACTCTTATCACCATTTTGCAGATAAGGAAATGTAAGAACAAAGAAATAACTCACCCAAGGTCACATAGAACTTAGTGGCAGAGCTAGAATTTGAACACAACACCCTCATTCTTTTATTTTATTTTATTTTTATTTCCAAATATTATGGGGGTACACACTTTTTGGTTACATAATTTGCTTTTGTACAGTTTGAGTCAAAGTTATAAGTGTGCCTTTCACCCAGATATGCGCATTGTACCCATTAGGTGTGAATTTACTCATCCCCTCCTCCCTGCTCCCACCTACTTGATTTCCACTGAGTTTTGCTTCCATATGTGCATATAAGTGTTGATAGCTTAGTTCCAATGTAGTGTTGAGTACATGTGGTATTTGTTTTAACGTTCCTTTGATACTTCAATGAGAACAATGGTCTCCAGTTCCATCTGGGTTGTTACAAATGATACTAGATCACCTTTTCATGGATGAGTCGTACTCCATGGTATACATATACCACATTTGACTAATCCACTCATGTATTGGTGGACACTTGGGTTGTTTCCACATCTTTGCAACTATGAATTGGGCTGCTATAAACATTCAAGTGCAAGTGTCTTTTTTATAAAATGTCTTTTTTCCTTTCCTAGTGGGATTGCTAGATCAAATAGTCAGCCTACTTTTACTTCTTCGAGGTATCTCCATACTACTTTCCATAGAGGTTGTACTGTTTGCACTCCCACCAACAGTGTGTAAGTGTTCCTTTCTCTCCACATCCACGCCAGCATCTGTTGTCTTGGGACTTTTTTATAAGAGCAATTGTCACTGGAGTTAGATGATATCTCATGGTTTTGATTTGCATTTCCCTAGTGATTAGAGATGTTGAGCATTTTTCATATGTTTCTTGGCCATTAGTCTATCTTCATTTGAAAATTTTCTGTTCATGTCTTTTGCCCACTTTTAATGGAGTTGTTTGATTTTTTTCTTGCTGTGCTTGAAGTTCTTTGTAGATTCTGGTAATGAGCCCTTTATTGGATATATAGCATAGTGCCCTCATTCTTAACAAGTACACTTGGGATCACAGGCAGAATACACTGCAAAATTTCATGATTCACTCCTCAAGGATGAATTCAACAAGGCCTGGCTGTGTATGCTGGGAACTAGCTTGCCCAGATGAATCTGTTAAGCAGCCAACACTGAAAACTACTTCTAAATATAAAGGACTTCTAGAACTGAATAATTGTTATTATTATTTCCTTCCATGCTCAGGGAGTGCCCATCTCTCAGTAGTTCAGAATGCAAACGACAACTCAAACTGAGTGGTAGCAAAATGAAACCATTGATTTTAGGTTCTCAGGTATTCCTCTTCTTTGTGGGACAGTTTATAAATCAATTTTCAACAAGACTGCCAATTGCTTGCAGTGTTATCTTTACCCTAACCTGAGTATCAAAGATCTTTATTCTATCTGAGGTATCAATAACTCCTTCTGCCAATTCTAAATAAACATGTGTACAAACTATCCCAAGATGGTAGTCATCCATCTGTTATTTGTATTTGGATTGGAGACCTCCCAGGGTCATCTGGACATATGGCCCATACCTCGCTGTTTCCACTTGCAATTTCTTTGGATGTAGATCCTAACCCCTTGTGCACTATAAGACCACTTTCCTCCTGTCCTGTTATCAAGAGAAACAGAGGAGCTGCATTCAATTACAAATTATATATAATATCCCTTCACATTGGGCCAAGCACAGAAAACGCCAAATAATTGTCATGGGTGGACCCAAGGTGTAAGAGAACTAGGAGGAAAAAGATTTTCTAAGAAATTATAGCATACTCACAGAGCATTTGTGGATATTACATCTGAGGTTTTGACTCTCAGTAAGAAAGCCAGGGAACCCATGTGCATTCTTGTTTGTAATTCTATGGGGGGACAAGCTTGTGCCATGCACACTTTCTGACGAGTGTCCAATAGTGAGCACCTTAACTACTCAGTGAAATTACCCGACTGCCCACTGCCTGCATGGTTTTCTTATTTCCTCCCTATCATCAGGTTCGTAGCAGATTTCATTAAAGGTCTAAAGGAGTCAGATATTTCTTCTGGTGTTTTTAAATACATTTTTAAAAGGGAAATTATTTACCACAAGGCATGTCTGTGAATTTGAAGATTCATTAAGGTCTCAAGAGTTACTACTCATAATTGTCTGTTGTTTAGTTCTCTTTCAAAATATTGGAAGTTGTAACTAATATAATTAGATTTGAATAGGCTTTCCTGTTACCCTAAACACTAATTTTAAAATAAAAAAACGAAACACTTTGTTTTAGAGGTTAATGAGCAACCTTCAAACCACTGTATTTTATCTCAGACAAATTCACTGACTTTGTAAATTTTTCACTCAACCTGAAATATTTACATCACAGCCAGAAAACCAAACTTGTTCATTGATTTCCCGTCCTTGGACTACTAATTAGCTTGTGACAGGGAGTGACAAGTGCTACTTCTAATATAGACTCCACTTAGGTCACGATGCATCTCTGGTGTGTCATTCATTAGGCAGATAGTTGTCAAACTTTAGCTTGCATCAGAATCACCTGAAGCCTTGCTAAAACCTTTCCTATCACAAAATCTTTTGTGAACTGCTATTGAATTTCAGCATCACAATTATTAAACCAAAGCACTTTCATGACAGTTTTGTTCAAGTAAGATTTCTATTGTTATCTTCTCAATCCATTCCTCAGTGTGAAGGTTTGCAAAATTTATTGGAACTTTGTTTACAAACCTGAAAAGACAATATTATGAAAGGTGTTTTATAAAATGCATTGATTTCTGCCGGCACCATGCAGTGAATATTGCATGCAGTAATGTAATCGTTTGGAAGAGGGCACTGTGGCATTACATCTGCTCGTGTGCGGTTTAGTGAGTTTCAGAATGGATCCTGTAGGGATTTATAAAGTGGACACGGTTGATGGTCCCCTTACACTTCACTTCTCCTTGAAACATGACTGAGATTTACAAGTGACAACCTCAGAGCTTCTGCCGTCTGGAACTAGATGAGTTTTTACAAATGTTTTGTCCTGTCCTTGTCAGATCCACTGATGTTTTTGAGGCTCATTTGTTTTGAATGGTATATTCCAGCCATTTCATCAAATTGCTCCATAGATATAAGAAGCCCCAGTTTTAAGGTGTTTTTAAGCCACTTTTACAACTGACGGTTGACTTGGTATGAATATTTTGTTACTAAAGTTATTCTCAAACACTTACAACACTTCGGAAATTTAAACACGTGGAGCTACTTTTCTGCACCATCCTACATTTTTTATTTGGCTATATTAAACACTGAGATAATTCAAGGAATATTTATTAAATCACAAAATGCTATTGCCAAATGATTATATTCTATGATTATACAAGTTATTCACATTAACATTACAATAAATCAATACCAAAGCATGATTTTAAAAATCAGTCTTTCACAGATATGATGTGAAATTTTGATAAAAGTCATAGTAACACTAAAATCTTCTCAATGTTGATTAATTTAAAATAGAGTCTAAATTGAGGTATCTGTTTATTCCTTAGCCACATTATTAATATTTCTCTATTATTTTACTTGGAATAATACATAAATACAGTCTGATGCAAAACAAAGTGCAAGATGAAGTATGGCTTGTTGGTTAACTCTAGCAGAGTCCTATGAGGAAAATTATGTGATGACTGGCCAATAAGAGAATGATAGACGGTGTTTGTGAAGAAACATTTTTTTTTCTCTAAAATGTTCAAAAAGTTCTCTGGAGCATCAAGATCATACTTTAAGTATTTTGTTCTCTTACAAATGAAATTAGAGGACCTTAATCTTTAGTCTGAACAGAATGTAGTAATTGCCTATTTAATTTTTTCATCAAGAAGTACATTGGGCAACAAGTAGCAGAAACCTGGGAAATAATGGCTTAATCACAGAGACCTTCATTTTCCTCACATGTAACAGGATGTCCAAAGGTGAGCAATTGCTGATTGGGCTGAGGTCTCTCCAATTCTCAAGACTTTGCCTTGAGCATGCAAGATGGCTGTTGACACTATTCCTGTTAATTACAAATTCCAGGCCGCAAAAAGAGAAAAGGAAGGAAAGGACAAAGGGACAATTTCTGTATCAGAAAGGCAAAAGCTCAATATCCAAGTAGATATCCACTCCCATCTCACTGGTGGAAAATAGTCAATGTCCACTTCTGCCAAGGAAGGTTGGTAAGGCAGCTTTAATCTGGGCACAACGCTGACCCTAGTAAAATTGGTCGTCAATAAAGGAGGAAGCGGAGAATGGTTATTCTCTTCCTCTACCTCTCTGTCACAGCCTCTGCTGCAATCTGCTCCTCATGAAGATGCGACGAGCAGGGCCTACTGAGAGTAAGCGATTTCACCCATGTCTCAAAGCTGGTAGCAGAGCCAGGACTTTATGTAAAATAAGGTACACCTTCTTGGTTTTGGTAGAGTTGTGCATTGAATTCTGCATGTATACTGGTGGAGGGGGGAAGGAGTAGGGTCTTCTGAATTTCTAAAGATTTTACTTTAGCAAGGGCATAATGTTGTAAAGAATCATGGATTATTAAAAGCTTGGCACACGAGTTCACCTCTAATAAAATCATAGTGATTTGATTTTCTTATGGAAATAATGCAAAGAAAAAATAAAGACACAATTCCTAACATAGAAATGAACTGACACTGCAACTCTAAAAACATTAAAATTTATTTTGGAGATTATTTCTTCAAAGTGAATATAGGAACCATTCCCTCTACAAACCTTCACTTACTTCTGTAAAACTTGTGGTCCTCTTCATCTCCCAGACTGAGGGAGCCCTCACCTTTCCAAGGAGTGTGATTAAGGGGCAATCGTGGTCATAGCAGTTACAACCCACATGGCAGCAGAAAATCAAGGCTGCTTTAACAGGGGCTTCAAAGATTTTCTCCCATTGCTCAAATGGTAAAATTTGTTTTTCTGCAGGAGTTCGAGACCAGCCTGAGCAAGAGTGAGACTCTGTCTCTACTAAAAAAATAGAAAGAAATTATCTGGACAACTAAAAATATATATAGAAAAAATTAGCCGGGCATGGTGGTGCATGCCTATAGTCCCACCTACTTGGGAGGCTGAGGCAGTAGGATCGCTTGAGCCCAGGAGTTTGAGGTTGCTGTGAGCTGACGCCACGGCACTTTAGCCGGGGCAACAGAGTGACACTTTGTCTCAAAAAAAGAAAAAACAAAAAACAAAAAAAACACAACTACTTGCCAAAGGTATACATTCAAGAATGCAAAACTATGTCCAGTTATATAATAATCCAAGAAGACAATGTTACCTACTACTACTTCTAACCTAGTACTATAAATAAGTGATAGGCAGGAACTCAAAAAGAGATGTTTTCTAAAAACTGTACAATATTAAAACTGCCTCATGCTTGTTAAAGGTGAGGAAACTATAGACCTGTTAAACAGAAATCGCTTGATTTAATTCATGTGGAGAATAGAAAATTGTTTTTGTTTTCACTTTAATCTATATTTGTTATATATGACTCTGTCAATTATGATTTCATTTCTCTCCAAACACGAAGATTTATTTGAATTTAATAGCGACATCTGAAATTGCAGCTATTTAATGTTTTCCTTCCACTCATGATCTACGTCCGGGAAATAAAAGGGGAGTGAAATTTCCTAGTTAGAAATTCGGTTTTGTGTGGTTCCTTTCTGATTGCAGTGGGAGAAACTACAGATGACCACGAGCGAAAGGAGGAAAATATTCTGCTCTGTCACATTCCATGTCATTGCGATCACCTGTGTGGTTTGGTCGTTGTACGTATTGATAGATCGGACAGCAGAGGAAATCAAGCAAGGCAACGACAACGGTAAGAGCATTTCTTTCTCCTTTGTTCCTCTCTTGGATTCTAATGACGATACCCAGAGGTGGAAAAGGACGCTATTTCCCTAGTTTAGGTCTTCAAGTGTGATACACTAGCAAAAACCAGTACTTGCTGTTGAGTCTTCTCCAATTATGTTACTGATTAATACTCTGACTATAAGGAATTGACTATATGGGGTCCCAAGCTGAGATTTATTTATCAAATCCATATAAAACTTGGCAGTAGCACACAGGTGGCTCTGGCTTTTCAGGAGCTGAGTAAGGATCAGGTTATGCTTGATGTGATAAGACAACCAGTTATAAAAATGCAAGGGGTTTTCATTTTATTTAATTCGCCCTGTCATTTCTTCCTTTACAGCATAAATAATACTATCACATTGGGAATTAAGTTAAAGAAATAAAACAAACAGTGAAGCATGGATAAGATGACATTCTAGTGGAGGATGTGTTATAGCTTCTCAGTACTATACAATTTGACAGAACGAGCTGGCACTATGCTTCGAAATTTTAGTCATGTGAGATTTGATCGTGAAGGATGGTGTCAAATCTGCAAAGAAAGATTTTTCGAAATCAGTAAGGCATATTCTAACATTTAAAGTGGATAGGTCATTTAAGACAGAAGCAAAAACAGGAAGCACAATAGCTATGAAATGTTATTTTCACATCTAAAGGTTCCCAGTTCTGTTTCTCATTGGGCTCTGTGGTAAAACAGTGAGAAACATCCCCACACACCCCCAGGAAACAATGTTAAACCACCGAGGCCACTGAAAAGAAAAATTGTTCGAATGATAACATTTTTTTAAGTTAGTAATGTTATGAAAAATGTTTGCATATCCCCCAACGCCCCACTCCCTCAAAAAAAGAAAATTAAAGAAAAAAATGGGAGGAAATGAGACAAAAAGAAAGAAGGAAAAGAATTAAAACAGGGGTCCCCAAACTATGGTGAGTTGTGTAATTATTTCATTATATAATTATTTCATTACTATTACATTACTATAATGTGATAGTAATAGAAATAAAGGGCACAATAAATGTAACGCGCTTGAATCGTCCTGAAACCATCCCCCCCGTTGGTGGAAAGATTGTCTTCCATGAAAACGGTTCCTGGTACCAAAAAGGTAGGGGACTGCCGTTATTAAAACTCGGAAAGGTTTGTTACAACACTTCCGTGTTTCTTCGTGTGGATTCATAAATGCGGAAGGCGAAGACGGGCCATTGTCACGTTCGCCCACCAGGTGGCAGCAGTGCACAGCGGTGTGCGCTCGCTCCGCGCCATCAGGAGGCAGAACCCGGCTGAGTGGACAGAGAGGACTAAGGCCCCGCCGTGCACACGGTAGATGTGGTTTGTGACTTATGTAGTCTCAGCGAGAGGATGTGACAGAGTTGTAGGTGCCACTGTCCTCTTCTGAGAGACAATGAAAGTACTGTTGAGTCAAGTCTAAATGCTAGAAAAACAGGGCGGGGTTTTTTGTTTTTATTTATTTGTTCAGAATTAACTCATTTATATACCATATATATCACACTGCATTGTTTGCAGTTATATTATGTATTGTTTCAGAGATTCTGGATTTTAAAATGTCCTATTGCATCCCTGTTAAATAAGTTCCCCGAGGGTAGGACCTTCCCCCACCCACCCAATCCATGTCCTCTCTGGATATAGGTATTGGCCCGAGCCAGGAAACAAAATGTGTGCCGTAGACTCTGCAGTCATGTAGGGATGAAAAAACAGAAGCACCCCTACCTCCCCTCAGCCAACACACTACCTTAGGACTGAAGCATTTTTCCAGCAATTAAGGGCAGATCTGATGGCTAGAGACTTAATATTTTTTGATGACAAATTGAAAGTTCAGTGTTTCAGAACCGTAAATGTGCCCCGAGGTGATATAGTCTCTCGCAGCAGTCGTCCAGACTTGGCCTTGCTGAGGCAGACTGCAGGGCTCCTGTTCTCCTCAAGCCACATTAAAGGGAAAAAAAGTTAATGGAACCTGTCCTAGAATAACAAGAAGCAGCAATCTTTTCTTGTCCATGTGTAGACCCCCACAGACACCCACTCTCTTACACCGATTTTATTCAACAGCACTTCTAAGACATATGAACGAATAGTGATCATTTATCCTACAATGAACATGATTTTCTTAGCTTCAGCCACCAAAATCTCTCCAGAACCCAAGAAACCCACGGCCCCATGATTCTTTCCATTTGTCTCTCAGTCTCGCTGCCCAGTCTGTAGACCCCAGGGTATTCTTATGTCTTCAGCTGCCGTGTCTATGCTGATAAGCTCCCAAATTTATCTCCAGCTCATAGTGTACTCCACCCATGCATCCACCTACCTCCTAATGTCTGCCTCCTGTTGAAGGTCTTCCAGGCATCCCGAGTTCAAAATGTCCCATCTCATAATCCATGACCACTTCTTACTCTAACATCTGTGGGAGAGGCATCACCAATACCCAGGAGCCAAATCCAGACGTGCAGCTTTCATTCCTCATCTCCTCCCTCTTTTACCTTCAGTCAGTCACCAAATCCTGTTTATTCTGTCCCACATGCCCCTGGAATCCGTCCATTTCTTTCTTTCCCCACTGCTGCCATTCATGTGCAAACTGTCATTTTTTTAACTTAAAACCTGCAAAGGCAGCCAGGCGTGGTAGCTCCCACCTGTAATCCTAGCAGGTCTGGGAGGCCGAAGCAAGAGGATCACTTGAGTTCAGGAGTTCAAGACCAGCCTAAACTAGAGCGGGACCCCGTCTCTACCAAAAGTAGAAAAAAAATCAGCCGGGTGTGATGGATGCGCGCTCCTGCAGTCCCAGCTACTCGGAGGCTGAGGCAGCGGGACTGCTTGAACCCAGGAGTTTGAGGTTGCTGTGAGCTATGATGACACCACTGTGCTCTAGCTGGGGCAACAGAGTGAGACTCTGTCTCAAAAACAAATAAAACTGCAAAGACTTCTTAACTAGACTTTCTCCAGTTTTACCCATCTTCAACCCATGCTCAGCAATGAAATCACAGCAAATTTACAAAAACGCAAATCTTATCACATGCTATACCCACTCAGCCATTAAAATGCAACCGAAACTCCTTGGTGGGACGGGGCTGCCCCATGACCTAGCCATGGCCAATGAGGCTGAACATTCTCTCAGCTCTTCACATCTGCTTCCCGACGCTTGCTCAGCTCTTCTGTGTAAAATGTTTCCTTCCAACTTCTCTTGCCCACCACCACCACACGCACACACTGACACACTTGTATGTAAGGTTCAGGCTCTTTCAAACTTTCCAAATGGATTCAATTTTCTAATACTTTGTTGAGGATTTTTGTGCCTATATTCATGAGAGATATTGGTCTATAACTTGCCTTCAGAGTTATGTTTTTACCTGATTTGGTATTAGGTAGTGCTGACCTCATAGAATGAGTTAGGAAGTGTACCCTCTGCTTCTGTTTTCTGGAAAAGACTGCAGAGAATTGATGTAATTTCTTCTTTGTATATTTGGCAGAATCTACTAGTAAGACTCTCTGGGCCTGGGGCTTTCTGCTTTGGAAAGTTATTAATTTTTTATTTAATTTTAATAGATATAGGCCTATTCAGATTATCTGTTTTTCCTTGTGTGAGTTTTGGCTAGTGATATTTTGAAGTAGTATTTCCATCGGGATCAAGTATATATTCAAGATGATGATTACTATGAGTTAATCAAATCATAAAGAAGTCCTTGCAAATTAGGAGTTGGAAAAAAATGGTCTTTGTTACTGGTAAAGTTTCTAATAAATTATACTGCATATATTTAATCCACTGCAAAATTAAATTTTAGGTTTGATTACTGAAAGAAGCATAGCATTCATTTCAGATTGACAATGCGAAACAGCAACAAATGAATAAAACATCAACAGCAGTGAGAGGCTTTTCATATTGTTGACAATTCCTTTTAGGATCAGAGAGCATTTTTTCTCAAGATTTCAAAGGAAGAGTTAAAGTCAAAGCATTTTAAAAACAAAAACAGTTTACTTGCAAAGGTTCAAGGGAGTCAGACTTCAGAAAAACTGGCTCACCAAATGAAAAACATAACAGGCATTTAAAGAAAAACAAAAAGAAAATCGACATAATTACTAAGCTTGCATTAGTTGCTCATGGTGGAAAAAAATAAAATCTTATCACATGATTATCATATCCAAAAAGGTTTGACATAACTTGAAACATCAGCTATGTAAAGGTCAAGGAAAAAATTATCCTTTCTGGGAGTTTGGGAATATAAGAAATGCTCAATGTTTCATTATTTTGGGACCAAAAACGGAGAGGGTGACCCTGTTACTTTTAGTTAATCTTCAAGTACGAAGTGCTTCATCATGATGTAAACAGGGCATAGCATTTGCTTTGTTTCCAGAAGCATAAATCACATGCCATTACTACAAGATACAGGTGGAATATTTCTTGTAACTCTATCATTGTTATAAGTAAATAAAAACCCAAAGTAGAATCATTGACTCTCATTTACTGTGGTTTCTATGCATTTCCACCAGTCTTTCCTGGTGCACCATACTGAGCTATATTCTTTTACTTGACAATTTTTCACATAAATGAAGACAGCTGTTATGTTCCCTGCACTGTCCTGATGTTGGCAAGAGGTGGACTCTTGACCATCATATATCTAACATTCATAATATTAATAATGTGTGGCCTAAATACTCACTGTTGTAGTTACAGAAACTCCTGTGAAATAATTTTTAAATTGTTTCTTTGTAAAAGAAAGCCTGTTACTAATAATGGTGATGGAAATTAAGAGAAAATATAGATGTCTAAGAAACTGATGGTTCTTAGTGACAAATATGATTTATGAAACAGATGACTAAAATCCTAAATCTTTTGTGTGTCCAGGCTCAGGAGTTCTCTCTTTCTCTCTCTGGTGACTGTTGTAGCTTCTTCTTTTCCCTTCCCTTTTCCCTCCTTCCTTCCTCCTTCCATCCTTCTTCCTTTTCTTAATTTCAGAAAGGAAGGAGGGTGACGGGGAGGATCTATACATACAAGCCCATGCATGTACCCACTACTTCATCTTCTTAAAAAGATTTGAAATTCTGATTCTTATACTTAGGAGGTTCACTGTCCTTCCTTAAAGATTTAGCTATAAGGGATAAATGTCAAAGTTTCCAAATGTCCAAGTCTAACACAGTATCTGATAATTACCAGAGGTATTTGATGCTAGGAGAAACAGAGATCATTACAGTGGCAGGAAAGAAAATTTCCTCATATACATTTTAACAATACATTTAGGATATTTGAAAGGCATTATGCCAGTTCAAGTTATAAGTCTTACTAGTTATTAACAATATATTCCTTATCAACATAATTTAGCAGGCAGGTATGGTATTTTGAAGGGGCCATAGAAAAAAATGACCAAATCCACTGATAACAATTTATTGATAACATTCTCTCTTTCTTATTTCAAAGGTGTCCTTGAATGGCCGTTTTGGACAAAACTGGTTGTGGTGGCCATTGGCTTTACAGGAGGTCTCGTCTTCATGTACGTGCAGTGTAAAGTCTACGTTCAGTTGTGGCGCAGGCTGAAGGCCTACAACCGTGTGATCTTTGTACAGAATTGCCCAGACACTGCCAAAAAACTGGAGAAGAACTTCTCGTGCAATGTAAACACAGACACCAAGGACGCCGTGGTAGTGCCTGTGTCACAAACAGGTACAAATTCACTGCCATCTGCAGAGGGCGGCCCCCCTGAAGTTGTATCAGTTTGATGGAACCAATTGGGAGTTTCTTCACTGAAGAATATCTTTCTAGCCCTCAGCCACTACAAGTGACAGAGTGATCCTGAATTATTCACTTCCTTTAGCTCCTCCTTTCCCCTACTGACACATTTTTCCTTACTTTGCTCAAAAAGGAAAGGAGAACACACCCAATGACCAGGATCCCATGGAGTATAGCCTGAAGTGTGATATGGAAATCTGACAATTAAGAACCACTGGAGCAATGGATGCTTTTAGGCAATGGTAACAATTAAATGGACCGGGATGCTCTTTGTAGTAGCAGGGGAGAAGTTCAAGATTGCAAACTTGAATCGCAATGTGTATTTCTTCTAGGGCCTTGTAATGTTAACTATCTCATTTGGAAATAACAAACATATTTGGTTTTAAGCCTGAAATTGTCTGCATTATGACTGAGTCACATTGGAAGCAAACTTGGAGGATGCATATTTTGATATACTCGGACAGCTAACAGAGTTTTATGGGCTATAGTGGAGTCCAGTTATTTTGACAGATGCATGTTTTTAAAACAGATGCAATATACATTTGAGGATATTAATACTCAGAATTGTTTAAATCATGAACCGAAGATTTTCAGAGAATTTTGGGGTTTAATTAGTTCTGCTAAATACCCACAGAAATCAGCTATCAGGTCCTCTATTTTGTCTTGCTCCTCTAACACAGTGCTGTCCAATAGAAATAGAACATGAGCCACAGATGCAGGCCACATATGTAAATTTTTAATTTCCTAGTAGCCCCATTAGAAAAAACAAAAATAAGTGGTGAAATTAATTTTGATAATATTTTTTATTTAACACTATATATATAACTTATTTCAACTGTCATCAATATAAAAAGTTATTGAGATAGGATAATTTATATCTCTTTTTTTGAACCAAGTTTTCAAAATCCAAAATTCACTTTGTATTTTACAGCACACCTCAATTCAAATTAACTTTATTGGATAGCACAGCCCCCAAATTAGAGACTAGGCCTCTGCTTTATTTAACAGTTGACTATTTCAAAACAGCATCTTAATTCATTCTTTTATTTCAAGCCCCACAAATGGTATGATTTTACAAAGCACTAAATCAAATTAAGTACCCTGGTTTGAAGAGTTAGATGTAGTTCACATTTCTCTAAAGGGTTAAGTGTAGAAAGATAAAGCAATCTGCCTGTAGCAAAGTTGTGAAATTAACTTCTGTTTGCTGCTAGGAAGCACTTATGGTAGGGAAATAAAAATTAAATATTTTTTTGTTATTAAATCAAATGCGTAAGGTTTTTTTGTCCCCCATACACAAGGTGTCAATTTGACAGATAAGGAATTATGACCAAGAATCTAGATGTTATTGTTAAAAGCTGACAGGATTTCCCTTGCTCAGCTGGGAAGCAAAAATATTCAACAGATTCTGTGATAAGTAATAAATTGTTTAGGTTGACAATTGATTATTATGTTTCTTGCATATTCATGTAAAACTAAAGTGTGAATGATATTGCAGTGAGCTAGATTGATTACAGATATAGTAGCCAGTCAAAGAAAGATATCCTGCATAAAAAAAGGTGACTTATTTTTGTTAGCTGTCATATTTATTAATGTGAAAGGCAACGATGGCCATAAGAACCAAAGCATGGGTATTGCATTGCACAGATCTGGGTATCACATCGATGCACTTTGTAATTATCAGTGTGCTTGTTGTTCACAGATTATCATAGAAAAAAGGAAAAAAAAAAAACCTTTTTATGAGGAGAAAGATGGTATGAATATCAGTAGTGGCTGACACTGAGTCCAAATAGTCCCCATCCTAGAAATAAAGAAAAGTGAACAATGTCAATTTTGTGTGTGTGTGTGGTGTGTGTGTATTCATGTGTAGACACAAGAAAAATGTTAAGGTATTCAGTCAGGAAACGAAAGGTTTAAAACTCATCTTTCTTAAAACTTGTTAAAAGCATAGGGAAAACAAAGTTGAGGTAACTGAACTGAACCAAAAATTCGTACGAATAAAGACATACATGGTGTTTGTAAAAAATATATGAACCTTAAACAAACTACACTTTGTATTAAATTCCTTTTAAATTTGTTTTAAAGATTTAAGATAAATACATTTATGAATAATAAAGGTTTGGGTGATTTAACCATGACACCACACCCAAGAGATTAAGCTTGATACAATTTTCCTGTTAATTTTTCTAAGTTTTTTACTAATCCATTTTTCCTGTGGTTTAGCAATGACAAAATGCTGTTTACAAATATTCCTGGAGGAAAAATCTAATCACCAGCAAACAAAGAAATGTTGATTTCTCTTTCGTTTGCTCCGGAAGTAAAAGGACTATTTACCTTACTAACCATAGAAAATACTGTTTAAGTTCTGTACAAACCTAAGCAAGATAGACAAGTGCAGAGCTCAGTTCACAGTGGGAGATGATTGGCTAAAATAAAGCCTCATTTATTAAGAGCTACACTTAACACCAAGAAAACATTTCTAAAATGAAAAGCAAAGATAAGCATTACTGTATTCATGATGAAAGATGACATGGGGTTTTAAAACTACACCTAAATTGTCAAAATTAACTTTTGTGGGCTTCGATTTTATTGAAATGAGAAAAACAATATAGCTCCCTGGTAGATTAAAAGTCAATATTTTATTTTGCTATTCTTCTGACCTTTTAAAGCCCCGAAGTTCTAAATTTCGATCTTTAAAAAGCTTTCCTGCAATGGCTGTTTGTGGTTCAAACATCAAATAACTACATGCATTTAAAACCCAATGTTGATTATTTTCTTTTTACATTCTGTATGGCAATGGAATATTTGCCCTTTCAAACAATGAAAAGATTTAGCTTTGTGGTAGTGCTTTATGTGAACTGGATACACTCCTCAAAAGAGATACTGCACTATAGAGTGACAATTTTTTGAGGCATGTTTACCTGCTCATGTAAGAAATAAAATGGAATTGAAACAAAGGACTAAAATTGAAGAATGGACTTACAGTTCTATTCAAAATATTGGCTTTTTATAATCATGAATCTGTGACATTATCAATACCATAATCCACAGATATTAATGCCATCAATTTTTTAACTAAAGAACTGTCACTTTTATTGTATAGGATTAAAGATTAATAAATTATAAAAGAATGAAATTCCACCTTGAGCCCAAAAGGCAATTAATCTTAAGTACAAAAACAAAACAAGAATCAAAACAAAACAAAGTGATCCCAAGAACCTGGGATACAGCAATGCATAAATGAAGGAAGATAGGTATATAGTGAAGAAATCTTTCAAAATGCCCCAGCATTAAGTCGCACACTGAGCTGCTGTTACATTTGGCTATAGTCCCATAGAAATGGCCTCATAGTTATATTTTATCTGGTTTCACAAAAGGTCCTTCGGTACCCTTTAAAACATCTGTTCCTTCGCTGAAAAGTTAGCTGCATCACAGAGGGAAACCAATGAAAATAATCTATAGAGACTTTCAAAACCTGTTAAAAAAAAGTTTAAGACCTCATTAAGAGAAATTATAAAGATCTTGGGGCTGAGGTGGGAAGATTATTCCATCTGTCCCACAGAATTTACCCTTCCTTGCATTGAAATTAGTATTTTGGAACAAAGTAGAGCTTTTAAAAGTTATTATCATCATTATTATTAGTGTTGTTACATAATACATTAAGAAAGATGAAAACCTTTTTTCTTTCCTTAAATCAGCCCAATGGTGCTATTTTACATATCGATACAGTTGAAAGGAAGTACTGTTATTTTGGGCTGCAGTGTTTCCTCCGCATTGAAGAAAGCCCATTTTGAAATTGGATATTGCATTCAAACAAAGAAGAAAAAATTATTTTAACTGTGTGCAATTTTTGAAATCAGACATTTGTACATCTTTGGTTTTACCTAATTCTCTTGCATTAACAATTTACTGTTTTGTGAATAATGTGTGCTAAGACAAATTAAGAAAAAATTATCTGTGAAAGACTTTGTATATTAAATAAGTGACTCAAACCTTGGTTGTGGTTTCTATTCTTTTTGCCTAACATACTGGGATTCCTGCAGATTTGTATCTGCAACATTCAAACATTGGGATATTTTTAAGATTTTACAAAGGTCTGACTGTATACATAATGATTTTAAAGCAAATATCCATTGACTAACCTATAACATTGTAAAAAGGAATAAACAGGTGCATTACAGAGGAAAACCAATGAAACTAATCTATACGGAATTTCAAAACCTGTTTAAAAAGTTTAAGAAAAATCACAATGTAATCTTACAAAGGATTTTCTCAAGAATAAGGCTTGGCTATGGAAAAGTCATAATAAAACAGCATTTTTCTACTCAGAGGGAAGAGTGGATTTGGACAACTGCATGGGTCATCAACATTAAGAGAAAGACATTGGAATCTAAGAGGTTTGGCGATAGCAAAGAAAATGTCCCTTTTCAAATGCCCAACATCTAAGTCTAAATTCAGGGTAGGACTGGCTGGCACAGGGCACCTACAGATCTTTCTACTAGTCTACTAATAATATGAGCTCATTTTTCTGCCCAAATTGGATATCTGACCTTATTACCTCCCCCATCACCCAAAAGTAAACACTCCTAGATCATTAATCACTGTCATTGTGCGTTCAACTGACACTAAACTATTAATATTAATAGGTGCTGTAACAGAGATTACCAAGAGTAGCAAGGGTGCGGGCATAGAGATACTTTAGAGAAGTAACTTTTAAGCTCAGACCTAAGGATGAGAGAACAATCAGTAGGGCCTGCAAAAATTCAGGGGAATGGCAATGCAGGCAGAGTGAACAGTAGGTACTGCAGGCCTGAATGGGAAATGCCAGGCAAGGCTGACAGATTCAGCCAGTAAAGAAACAAGCCACTGTTAGAATCAGTTATCAGTCACCCCTCCGTGTCCGTGGGGGATTGGTTCCAGGACCTCCCGTGGATACCCAAATACATGGATGCTCAAGTCCCTGATGTAAAAATAGGGTAGTATT
Source organism: Indri indri (assembly GCA_004363605.1). Lineage (NCBI taxonomy): Eukaryota > Metazoa > Chordata > Mammalia > Primates > Indriidae > Indri > Indri indri. The sequence continues at coordinate 96,027 of RJWJ010000699.1, read as the reverse complement.
TGCATATAACCTAGGCACATCCTCCCGTACACATTAAGTCATCTCTAGATTACTTATAATACCTAACACAATGTAAATGCTATGGAAATTGTTATATTGTATTGTTTAGAGAATGATGACAAGAAAAAGTCAGTACACGTTCAGGATAGGTACAGCTTTTTTTCTGAATATTTTCTATCTGTGGATGGTTGAATCCAAGGATGCAGAATCCTTGGATACGGAGGGCCAACTATACATACATAGACAGTAAAATACAAACATAAAGGTGCCACCTCCGCGTATGTCTTGTTCCACAGCAACACAAACGGAACAGGGGCCAGACAACATGATAATGCCACAGAGGGTAGGGCACCCTGCTGCTAGGATGCCAATTCCACGTTGTGTCTAAGTACAGTAGTTTTACAGCCTACAGCTATACCCTAATGGCACTTGAGGTGGAGTCTCCTAATTCATCAGAACCCAGGAGGTAATGACGAACTCACTGTACCCTCCCTGGGAGATACGGAGGCACCTGATATCCTCGTATCTTCATGTTCCAGGAAGATCACAGGACATTGTTCCAAGGCTCAGGGCAGCTGCGGCAAAACCTTGCCTACATGGACTATGTGGACACACACAAGGTCATCAGGGTGCTGACAAGAGAAGCAAGAATGGTGGCAGGAAGGCCAGTTAGGAAGCCGCTGCACCTAGGACAGGCAAGACATGGTTTAGGTAGGCTGAAAAGCAGAGACAGCTCAACATGGAGTGATTTGACTTTCATTTTGGAAGTGGATCCAGAAATACTTGCTAATTAAATTAGATTAGGGGAGAGCATGGGTGAGAGAATGTCAAGGATCAAAAACAGTTTACAGGCAGATGTCTGGCTTCAGAAATTAGGTGAAAAACTTGGGAAAGAATCAGCATTACTGAGAAGACAATAGGGAATGGGGACCAGAACGTAAGTTGGAGTGTTTGCCTGTGAAAGGAGAAAAAGATACTATATCCATTAAAAGAGAAGAAAAATGATAGTTTTTGTTTACTTAAAGGTGTATAAAAAGCCAACAGTTGAACATTGAGGAGGCTAGTATTTAAGACAAGCTAGAAAATATGAAAAAGTAGTAAAATAATTATCTCAAAGTTAGAAAATGAACTTAATAGGGAAACATGGTAAGACTGCTAAACAGTATTGAGAACCCACTTTAGATTTGCTGGCATGAATGTGAAGATGGCCTGTCCAGTATTCTTCAGCAATGCTCAGCTGCTTGGGAACAGGCATGAAGGAAACCAGTAACAGCTGAGTGTTACTTGCTATGGACTTTGAAAGTATACTTTGCAGAGTCACATGCAAAGGAATTGAGGATGTATGCAAGGAAGCAACTAGGAACCTGAAGGTGGGCTGAACAAAACATAACCCGAAGACAGGAGACCGACGATGATGCATAATGAGGGTGAAGTCAAAGTACAGAACTTTAGCAAAGGAGAGGAATAGGAGATAGTGAATGGAGAATGGAATTCTCAAAATCAAATCTACAGGAAGTTTCAGCTGCTGCTAAGGATCCAGGTGCTGCTAAGGATCCCGGCCTGTGATGGGATGGAGGAAAAGATTAGCAAACTTAAAGGTCATTGTGTTGTATTTGTTATCCATAAGGAATCACTAAAATGACTGCTATGGAGAAGAAAACTAAGCCAGGAGCTACAGCTACAGTATTGAACCAGTGGGCGGAATGTCCTTCTCAGAGGTAAGACAATAAGGAAAAGGAGATAATGACAGAACTTCAAAGACCTAAAGGGGAAGTTATTTTGAAGTGGCAGTAGAACAAAGAGGACACCCGCCATAAAAGGCAAGGAAACTAGAATATTAGGAAAAAAGACCACAGACGTTAGAGCTGCTCTGAAGTTAGAAATGTATCATTCACCTATGTCTCTGGAGTTCAGCTCATTGGTTTATACCAAGAGTCATCAAACTATGACAGGCAGGTCAATCCTGCCCCCTGTGGACTATTTTGTATGGCTACGGACTAAGAATGGTTTCTACATTTTTAAAAAGTGGTAAAACACACACACAAATATGCAACTGCATTTGGCCTGCAACGCCTAATACAGTTACTATAGTTTACACAGAAGTGCCAAAAAAGTTCCCTTCACTTTGTTCCATGGCCATGGGCTGTGGAAGCTGTCTTACAAAAATATGCTACTGATTTGAAAGTGGTGTAGATGAAGGGAGTACAAGTTATTACCACAGGAAGAACATGTTCTACAGACAAGGATTAAGGGTATAATTTTAAAGCATCGCTCTACAGACAAGTTACCTCTTCAGCTACTTTGGTCCAGCTAGGAGTAACATGATGTTGATTGTCGTGGTCATAAAGGATAAAGTAAATCCATTCATTCGACAAATATTTATCTATCTGTTTGAGTTCGTAGCAGTGGAACTTGTTACTTAAATTTTTTGCTTTGACAGCACAGGGGAAACTAGGAACAAATGTTTGAGTGGGAGGAAAATCTGCCAATTTCACAAGTTATTCATCTAACAGTATGGGCTTTAAGTATCAGTCCAGATAACACAGTTCTTATTCTCTTTACTGTAACTTGTGACTCAGTTTTTACAGCCATTTTAAGACTAAATATGAATGAGAGAGAGAGAGAGAGAGAAAGAGAGAGACAGAGAAGGAAACTTTTCAATGACTAAAGAGATATTAACTTATTATGTAATCATTAAACCACACTTTTACATAGATTACTAAAGCTAATCAGCATCAGGTACATTACTGAAAGTGAAATAATTAGAACCATGACAAGTAAAATTATGGAAATACATTTTATTTTTAACTTTCAAAAGTAAAATAGTTATATTTGAAGTAAACTGTTAACAAGATGTAGTTGGTATCTGTTAACCTCATACAGCATTGTTTTCTTTTCTTGAAAATACTTAAACACACTTGCATTGCATCCTTTAGAAAACAGGATATTTGCATTTAACAAGTTCTGCGAAGAACACAATTCTACAACATCCATGTTTTTCACGATACTTGAAATATTGAGTTAAATGTCAACTTAACCTATCTCTTGGAAGAAAAAATAACGCAATTAAAATCATTGATTCTCTAATCTTTAGTTCTGTCTCCACAAATAAAACCTATCACTTTTCACAATAAGAAAGCAGAAAATAATATACAATCAAAAGGAGCTAACCTGATATTATCTATCTCCTTTGTCAAAAGATAACAGATTAAGTGTGGGAGATCAATAATCACTGTTAATTGTTTTTACCATTTAACTCTGGCTCATAAAATAATAATGTTAATCCATCAGTATATACAAATTCCATATCACATTTTTCCCTATTTTATAATAAAAGAAAATAGGCTTAATGTTTAAGAGGAGAATTAGTGTGACATAATTGCTGAAAGACAATTTTGCTATCATCACAGCTCAAGAAGTATCCACAGGAACCTTTCAGAAAACAGGTTACTCTCCATTTCCCAAAATGCGAGATTACATAATCCTAAAAAAACATGAGGAAAAAAAATTAAAACATTTTTTGTCCTCACTCATATTGCTCCCCACCCCTGAAATTCAGATTAAATAATTTTTGCAGATCATTTCTATTTTAGCAATTTAATGTACATAAGAAACAATTCTTCATTTTTAAATAAAAATCCTAACACCATTTTTGAAACTGCAAATGGGACTCTCATGATGTAAGAAAATCAGTTAAACAGCAAATTCATGTTATGTCAACATTATGTTCCATAATCAATTAGTATAACTTGAAGGTCTCAAATTATTTATTTTCAATTCAAGTAAAGACAATTAGCCCACTGCAGTCATTTCTTCATCTGAGTCACTTGATTCATCTTTTAGTTCCAAATCCCCGAAGTCTTCGTCTACAGTTGTAAGAGTTTTCCTCTTACACTTCTTGGGAACTGCATCATTAGCACAAATTTTTCTCATTTTGATGTTTGGCAATTTCTTCAGATCAGCATTCCATTCCCTAGACAAAGAAAGAGTATAGAGTGTTGGTAGGAGTTGAAGCAGGAAAGCAGGAGAGAATCAATTTCAAACTGTGAAAGTAGAAGAAAGTTTACATAGTTATAGCAGATTCAAACACACTAGAAAGAAGCGATATAAGTTCACTACGAAAAAAAACAACATCCTAAGAACTGAGACTTCTTTTTCCAAACCTACTGCATTTTCTCATTAATCTACAGTGGCAGTAACTGCACAGAGAATCCCATATATTTAAAACTTCATAAGCAATAAAGGAAAATGTTAGGTAGGAGTCACAATGAAACTTTGTTCCATTCTTTTATTCTCCCTACCTGACTTTCTCCCTCCATCAGGGTATATGGATTATGAATCTCAAAGTATGAACTATGTCATACCCAGCAAGTTTCCAAAATGCACAAAGGTTTTCCTTTGCACACACACAGTGCTACATCAAAATTAAATTTCAGCAATCAAACCACTGTTATTCCTATAATGGAAAATTTTCAGCTTTTCAACCTCAGTATTTTCTGTGACAATTAATTATCGCAGGAGCAATATGAAGATTGTTTTGAGAACTCTAACCAGCAATACTAAGAGGCTATGCTCATCTCTTCTCTCATTTCTGGCTTACTTTGAAGGCAGCAGAACATATATTGTTTTAGAAATAAGAAGCATTTTTATTTATTTATTTAAGATCACTGGCAAAAAAATATTTAGGGTATAAAAAGAATCCTAAACTCCATGTATTTAAGTTATAAAGTACCTGCTGTACATGACCTAATAAACAAACTGCTTATTAAATATGATAGATGAATTCTATTAGAGCTAATTTAGTTTCCATGAATTTACAAAAGATGACTGTATTTAAATTTATCTAATTTCAATTAATGTTAAATTTCAGACCCAACAACATGGTCTAGTTACGACCAAAATGATTGATAAAACAGAACTTATGTTTGAAAACTAAAGAATTGAAATCCTACTCGGTGGTCTCCCTTGTTAACACACAGGAGGACAATTAAAGAACCACTGGACCATGCAGCTCCTTTCCCTGATATCGGTCCCCATTTACCATCTTCTTTCCAAAAGAGGCTGCGGCACAACAGTCTGGGGATGTGACTCTGAGCCACCAAGTCTATTGCTGTTATCTTTTCAAAAAATAAGAACTGGAGAAGAACAGTGAAATCAAGTTCTTTAAAGCATTAAAGTATTTTAGACTACACTGAAAAACAAAAGGTATGCCATGTCATTATCATTTTGGTGTATATCAGGTGTTTTAAATAAACACGACTTCAGAAAATTCTTACTTGGTCTGATAAAAGAGAAAAGGTTAAAAGAAACCCCTGATTTTCTTTTAGTTCTAATGTCTAGATTCAAAAGGGAAGAAAGTTCATGCCTCATATATTGTATACACAGCTTCAAGGAAACAAGAAAACAGCCTCACCTAAAAGTTTTCAGATTACTCGCAGTCACAATGTCTGGAATTTCTGGAAAAGAAAATCATTTATGTGCATTAGGCAATATTTTCATCATTTTACAGTTTCCCCAATTTATCATTTCAGATACAACAAACAATAACTGACAGACAGCAAGAATATCCAAAAGAAAACAGGATTTCAAAGCATTGCTATCTTTAACATGAAAAGTTAAATTTGGGAAGTATAAAGGGCTTAAGATGATGATTTAAGAAAAAGGGTATTAAATAATAAATTCTAGCACAGAATCTATGAAATAAAACCTATGAACAAAATAAACTCTGTCCTTTTTAACCATAAAAGGTATCCAGCAAAATCTAACTATCAATCCCCTAAAATAACATGCCAGATTATGTTATGTTTTTTCTTGGTGAAAAAATACAATTTTTTCAAGCATATACTTTACCTTGGCAAGCAGAATTTATCTGAGGAATGCAAGGATTATTATGTTAAAAAATCATGTTATCAAAATTTGAAAAGAAAAATTTTAAATACTATAATCAACAGGTACTCAATGAAGTTCAATAAAATTTAAAGCCATTTTTAATAAAAACTATGTGTATGACAGTTCCTTACCATGATTAGAAAATTCATCATAAACTTATATGCACAATCATACTTAAATTGGTGTAACACAAGAGGTATGTACAACAAACACTGAAACGCTGTGGCAAAAATCTGGCCAATGCAATACAATATTAACTAAAATTTAGTATCAAGTAATGAAGAAGATAAAACAAACATGTTTGATATACTGCATACTGACTTTTACAATAGTTTCAGAAAATAAGAGTGTGAAGGGCTAGGTATTAAAAGATGTAAATTAAATACAAAAGTTTTTAAAAAGGAATTTTAATAAAATGAGTAAGAAATAGTTATACCACCAAGAAATAGGGGGAAGGTGGTCACATCTAGTCTTCTCAGAACCTTATCAAAACAGAATTTGGTGACAACTTCCCCACAGGATCCTACACACTTGTAAACTAGTTGGAATCTGTCTACCAGACACATCCCTGATTCTCGGAAAAGCCCTGTGGCAGAGTCGGAAGAACAGCAGATCTGAGTTCCAGTACTGGCTCTGTTGCCAGTAAGTGTTCACCTTGGATGTGCTCTGTTAATTACTGCCAATTAATCTGGCCACTACATGTTGAACAGACTTTAGGGGGCAAGAGTGGAAGCAGAGACCAGCTGAAAGACTGTTACAATGGTACAGTTGAGATGATGGTGGCCTGAACTAGGGAGGTGGTGGTAGCAGTGGTAGTCATCAGATTCTAAATATATTTTGCCAATGAGTTAGATGTAAGCTGTGAAAGTGACTCCAGGGTTTCTGATCTGAGCAACTGGTAAAGTGGTGGTGCCACTAACTGAAACAGGAAACTCGCAGGAGGAGCAAGAAAACAGGACCTTGCTTTGTGACACGTCAAGTTTGAGATGCCCATAAGACATTTGACCAGAAAGTTTGAGAAACCCAAGTTTGCTACTGCAAATCTGAAGTTCCAGGGACAAGTCAAGTGTTCACAATATAAATTTGGAAGTTATCGGCATTACTATCACAGTAGAAAGATATGATGTCACTGTCACAAAATTGATAGTTTAGTTGGCAATGCAGAGGGGAAAAAAAGAATCCAAAAGTATTCTAAACACTCACGAAGAAAAGGAAATCAAAGGAAGAAAATCAAATGAAATAAACAGAATAAGTAAAACCTTTGAAATGAATTATAAATCTGATACTGCTATGTATTTTTAAAAGAAAAAATCATGACCGTGAACACACCGAGGCCATAACCTTCATACTGCTGCCGCTCCCGCTCCATCGTCTGCTTGATGACTGTCTCCCGGGAACAGTGCCGCCTTCCCTGCCTGTCTTTGATGCTGTTATGTAACTCGATCTGCTCCAGCTCACTGCTGAATCGATTTAAATACCTGAAAAATAAGAAAATGATCAGTTACAAAGTCTTATATATTTGGCTTATATTAATTCATGGAAATCTTAGTCCCCAGCTGTCCTTTAAATGTTTATGTTCCTCTGAGTTCCTCAGGTCCTCGAACCTCTGTACCCCTTCCCTGGATAACTCTACCGTTTCCTTAACTTCATGGACCAAATCACAGCCTGCTATCAAAGTATCTGTTGAACTGCAGACTCTCATATTCAGCCACTTACTGGACATCTCCATTTAGATGTCCCCTAGCGGCTTCACCCTTAGCACATCAAAACCAAACTTGGCATCACCCCCACCAAACTACTCCAACCCCCCCGATCAAACTACTCCATCTCATGGGTTTCTTATCTCAGGAAATAGTGGGACCATTCGTGCAGTTGCCCAAGCGAGGAATGCAGGCACACTCCTGGACTCCTTTCTCTCCTTCATTCCATATCTAAGTTTTCACTAAAGACTGAGATTTCTGCCTTCTCAATATCTCTAGAATAGTTCCCTTCTCTTCATCACGCTGCTACTAACCACGCAGAGGCCACCACTGTCCCTTGCCTAGATGTCTACGACAGCCTCTCAACAGTCCTCTGGCCAGAGCCATGTCTCCCTCGTACATTTTCCTCATTCTCACAACTGTCGACCTTTCCAAAGTTTAAACACGATCATCTCAGGTGCGTGCTGTAAAAGCCTCCTATGGCTCCTAATGTCCTTAGAGAAGGCCCAAACTCTGAGACTGACACCTAAGGTCTTTCACGAGCTGGTTGGCACTTAATTGTACCTGCCATACTTTCCTCCTTAAACTTGTTATTTCGGTCATATTAAATGTCTGGCAGATCATAAAATATGTTCTCTTTGCTCTCACCTTGGAGCCTTTTAGATATTGTTCTCTCTGACTAGACACTTTTCAAATTACCTTACCTGGATCTGCTAATCCCTACCTTTCAGGTGCCAGTTTAGATATTTCTCCAGGAAGGCTTTCCTGATCCCAAGAAACTGGGTTAACTACCACTCTAAGGCCCAGAAAGGTTACAAACCTACTAAAGTAGCTAAGCCAGGATACAAATCCAGTCTTTCTGTTAACAAAGCCCATTTGCTCTTCTGCAAATGCAGGACAAAGCTCTGTCTCTTAAGGAACCAGGCTGGAGAATTACCTTTTCTGACTCTTTGCTCATAACATTGCCCAGGGTTTACCTTTCAATTAATTCACAAGCATCTTTCTTTGAATATCTCACTTTTTGGGGATCGAGATGATTTTGAAACCACTGAAGTTTTTCACCTATGAATAAGAAGTACCAAGATAGTTTAGCACCACAAACCATAACTTGAGCAAAGAGGTATTTATTATAATTCTCAACACTGATGTGTTTAAAACAGAACCAAAACTTATTTCAATGTTAAATATAAAATCTTGCGTGGGCTCAAAGCTAATTAAACCAGTCTGTCAGAAATTAAACTGTCATATCTTAATTTAGGGAAAAGACAGAGGTGCGAGGGATGCTCTTTTGCATGTATTTCTTATCCAATATGGATGCAAAAAAAGAAAAAAGAATACTGTAACAGAACATTTAGTTCAAAGTATTTAAAAAGCAAAGGACAGAATTTGTCTAAAATAATAAAACAAACGATTAATGATGAAAAATGATATTTGCTAAACACTTAATAAGCTGCAAACACTATATAAATAGCTTTACACTCCTATGAAAATCTGTACTATTATTATCCCCATCTATAGATGAGAGAGGTTAAGTAAACTGTCCAGGGCCCCAAGGTTAGTAATTAAGCACACAAGAGCTGCTAGATAGTGTGCAAAGAGTGATTGAGAAATATTATCCAAGAACCAACAGAATTCATTATTATAAATAAATCTAACCATCAGGGTCACTTTCAGTTAGATATCTCAATATTACAGCATACCAATATCCCATTTAGAAATATTTTTCTATAACCTGATGAAGCATTAGAGATGAGGGTTCAAATACCTTTTAGTAATAAAGCCTAATAGTATTTTAAAATCTTAGACTTGTCAGTAAAAATTTACTAACAATAAATTTGACCCCCCCAAAAAGAGACTGTGACAGAGATAGAGATTGAAGATGTATCCACATCATTAAATGTGAATTGTTTTTTCCATAATACATAAGCTGTACTATTCCATAATCCTAATAGGGAGTTAGAATTAAACCTTACGGATAGATGCATGGATGGATGCATACATGTGTGTAGACAGGTAGACAGGTAGGTAGTTTAAATATAAACAATTTCTGAAAAACCAAGGTAGAAATTAACATTATTTATTTCAAAAGTTTAATGATCGATTTGTCTCATTTTGTTTCATTTTAATCCAGTCTGGTAAAGAAAATTCGCTTTGATTAACATAGTATTTCACTAGGAAAATAAACATAAAAATAGGTATAGGGCAGAAATTCATATACTCTAGCTAGAATTTTAATAAGTAAAACCCACTTACCAATAAGGTTCAGACGCAAGGCCTTGTCATTCTTCAATCTTGGAAGAAAAGGTATATACATGTTAGAAAATTTCCAAAGCAAGCTTTAAAAATCTGTCAAAAACAACATGAAAAATTGCCCAAAAAACTTTAATTCAAGGATCAATTTTTTACACATAATGTTATGCTTCTCTTTTAAATGATCAGAACAAAATGTTATCAGAAATTTTTTTAGTTCTTCAATAATTAAAGGAAGCTTATAGAACAAGCTAGTTTCAAAAACAAAACTGAAAACGTAATTGGATGATGAATGTTCAGATGGGTTTTGTATAATATGCAAAATACTGTGCACAAGAATAATGCATACCTTCTAGAAGATTGCCACCAAGACTAAAATGCATTACTGTCATCTTTTAAACTTTAGTAAGAACACAGGATGATTACTTTTCATAAATTTGATAATAAAATTAAAAACCCATCTGTTCTCAGAAAAACTGTAGGTAATATACACCCCCTATTATTGATATTCTAAATAATTATTCATTGAAGAGCTCTTTGGATACCTAGTCTTTGCCAGACTTTAGACTAGCCTCTAGTAATGAACATAATAAGCCACTTTCCCTGTCCCAACAAAGCTTAAAATCTAGAGGGCAATGAAAACATGGAGATGCATACAAAGCCAAAAAAGCATATTTAAAAAGCACCTATAGGACGTTTTAGGATTTGGAAAGGTTTTCCAGAGCAAGTAACCTTTGAGCTGAGATCTGAATATTAAGAGAAGTTATTCAGGATTAAAAAAAAAAAAAGAGGATGGGGAGCATGGGAATGGGAAAAGAAAACTCTTAGCTAAAGGAGAAGGCTTTGTATAAAGGGGAAGTACACATGGCTTTTATCCACAAAGGAGTAATAAGCAAACCATCCTCCCGTTTTACACAACTAGAAAACTGAAGAAATAAAATGAAGGCTTTTTTTACAAAAACATTTTTAGCTACAGAATGGGAAAAAACACTCGTAATACAAATAACTAACAACTTATATCTAGAATATACAAACAGTTCTTACTACCTAATAGACAAACAACCCAGTACCAAAAAGGGCAAAAAGATTGGAACAGATTCTGCATCAAAGACATATGTAAATGACCAATAAGCACATAACAAGATGCTCAACATCGTTAGTCATCAAGAAATGAAAATTTAAACCACACTAAGATACAACTATATACCTACTAGATAGGCTAAAATTAAAAAATCAAAAACAAAAAAACCTAACAAAACATGTTCCAGTAGATATGTAGCAAACATAACTTACACTCTGATGAAAATATAAAATGGTACTACCACTTATGAACCAGCAGTTCTTATAAACTTAATTTCTTACAAATTCAAACAAAAATCTATCATATGACCCAGCAATTACAGGTCTAGGAAATGAAAGAAAAATGAAAATATATGTCCACACAAACACCTGTACATGACTGTTCACGGTAGCTTTATTCATAAAAGTAGGGGTTGGCAAAAACTTTCTTAGGTGGTAATATAGTAACATTTTAGGCTTTCGGGGCTATGTAATCTGTCACGATCACTCGACTCTGCCATTATAGTCTGAAAGCAGTCATGGAAAACACAAAAAGAACAGGTATAAATGTTTTCCAATAAAACTTTGCATAATAACAGGTGGCTGGTCCCTTAGGTTGGAGACCTCTGATAATAGCCAAAAACTGTAAAAAATCCAAATGATCATCAACTGTGAATAAACAAACCGCATATCTATACGATAGAATAATACTCCCAATAAAAGCAATGGACAACTAATACATAAAATGACATGGATAAATCTCACAAACATTATGCTAAGTGAAAGAAGCTGGCACAAAAGACTACATACAGAATGATCCCATTTACATGAAACAGCAACAAAGATAAATGCCACCTATCAAATAAAAGAGCAAATTAGTGGCTGCCTGAGGCCAGGGGTGAAGGATGAGGATTGACTGGGAAGACACACAAGGGAATTTTTTAAAAAGATGAAATTATATTACATATTGATCATGGTGGTTATACCGATGTATGCAATTATCAAAACCCCAAAAAATGTACACTTAAAATGTGTCCATTATATTGAATGGTAATTGTATCTCATAGTTGACTCAAAAAAACAAAGAATACTTCATAACAAGGTGGAAGATGGCTTGGAGAGGAATTCATTCCTTTCAAGTAAGCCTGGAGGGAAGAATCTAGTTAGAAGTTGCAATAATTCTCAATGGACTCAATGGGAACCCCAACTACAGTGGTACCCACTGGAGTGGAGAAAAGTGGAGAAATTTGGTAAGTATTTCAAACTGTAACTGCATGTAAATATGGAAAGATTCTTATTAAGGCAGGCAGACAATGTGTGAATTTAATTTTCAAAGAGAATCAATTCTTTAAGTGAGGTGACATCGACAACATTAATTCTCGAAAGCAGTTGTTTTCTAGATTCTTATCCATCATGCTTAGTTTCCTTTGTTAGTTTTCCAGACTGCGTCATTTTCATTTGGCATCTAGAATTCTTTGCCAAAATGTTGCTATGCTGAGAAATCATAAAATAAAGCTAAAATCATATCATACAGAATAGCCATTCACTGCCTGCAAACTGTTCACTGTTTGCAACGTGCTCATCCCAGTTTCCATTCATAGTTTCTATGAATAGAAGCAGTGTTTCATAGAGACCTAAGATGAAGAACATGTTTGAACTTTTACTCTAGCTTTGCTATTCACTCCTGCAGTGTCTCTAAACTGAGGCCATCAGTAAGCATCAACCTGATCAACCAAGGAAGTCTAGATTTGTATCTTCTACCACTCATCAAAAGGCACAGTGCCCTAATAGATACCCTCCCTGACTTCCCAGCCCCCTTCTCCCTAAAAAGAAACCAGGAGGGAGTGGTACAAAGAATCCTGGGTTTTGTGGAAAAGTATAGACTAGCTACCATTGTTCCTTAGGAAACCAATTAAGGTCATTAAGTAGTTCATAGTCACAGAATTAAACAATCTTGTTAAAGAGGTAAGCAAGTTGCTTTCCCCTCCTCCATTTTCCTTTGATCCTTTCACATTATAGTAAGGATATAACTTAGTGTCAGTCTATCTTGCAAGTCTTCCAACCTTTGCCAAATCTGTTTACCAAGGATAACATAAAAGGATGTCTCAGGCTCAGACCATTCGGGGCAGGTAATAGTATCTACTTGATTTTAACAAAGATATAATGTCTCCTTTTAAAAAATGGTATATAAGGGAAACTAAATAATAGTACAGGTCAGTGGTTCACATAGTGTAGTCCCTAAATCGCAAGCAAAAACATCAGCAATACCTGGAAAATTGTAGGGAATATAAAACTCTAGGGCTTGGGATGAACAGTTTTAATGAGCCCTACAGGTGTACCTCCTGTATACTAAAGTTTATGAAATACTGGTATAGGTGATAAAAGAAATTGCACAATCATAGCAGTAGCAAATCATGGTAAAAAGATAACGAAATCATGAAAATAACACAAATACCTGAAGTTTGAAAATTACCATTTTAAAGCAACACTGCTATATCATCATAATCAACCTTTATGTAAAAAAAAAAAAAAAGACACTCCCCCAAAAAGAAATAAAATTTGACTATGCTATCATAACACTTCATTACTCTCTTCCAGAAAGCTTCTAGCCATATCATTGTGAAACAGCTAACCTTTACTAAACATGGCTTTGTCTTAGGCAAGGAGTCATCATGTAACAATGAAAGTGCCGATTTCCATCAGCTAGTGTGTAAATGCATTTAGCATTCATTAAAATGGCAAAATTATTCTAAAATAGTCAAAATGATGGTTTTTATTTGGTCTTTGCTTGATTTTAAGGCATCTTTGAAATACCATCTTCTTTTTCCTCCTTCTCAGTCTCATTTGTGGAATTGTCTGTGTCCCAACATCTAAACAGCAGAGGGTATCTGGACTTGATCCCTGGCTTCCTTCTCTTCCCTCCCTACAGTTAATCATAGGTGATCTTACCCAGTCTCACAGCCTGAAATCCCATACGGATACTGATGGCTCCCAAATTTGTGTCTACGTCCCTAACCTATTCTGTGAATACCCGACCCAACATATCCAACTGCCTAGTCTGCACGTCCTATTAGATGTCTAACAGGCACTTTAACCTATATGCCCAATACATATATCAGGATGGCTTTCAACTCTTTGCTCAAATGTAACTTCTACAGAGAAGCCTTCCATGACTACCCTATGTAAAACGAACCTCTCTTTCTCACTCTCAATCCCATACCCTTTTTAATTTTTATTACACTCATTACAAACTGCTATTTAAATTTATTTATCTGTTTTAGGTAAGCTCTGTAAGAGTAGAGTCCTTGTTCAGTTTTACCCTCAGCACATAGAACATACTCAAACATTTATTAAAGAGAGGAAAAGAATATTGTGGAAGGACGTATGTTTGAAGGATAAATGTATAAAGGGCTTTTTAGCATTGCATAATACGAATGATGAAAAGGTACTTACTTTTCCTTCTTTTCTTGTTTGTGGGCCTCTCTTGTAATTTGAGCTGCTTTTCTACTATATGGATGGATGACTTTTTTTTCCCGTCCTGCACTTTTTCCCTTTGGTGCTTTAGGCTAAAATATACAAAAACACATAAAACATAGTATGATATATAAGTGACTCCAGTCACAAAATTTTCTTTAAAAATAAATTTTAAAAACATTAATATAACAGAAATGCAGTGAGCCAGAAATTCTACACGAGAAATCAGGAGATAAACCAGACTTGTTAAATAATTGTAAGTCTTTGTTTCCATGGTCATAATAGAAACGATATATTTGGAACTACTCTCCCATGATATAAGAGAATAAAGAAAGGCACGGAAGGGGTCGATAAACTCAGCTCTTCAACTCTTCCACCTTCAAAGTAGCGAGGAGACTCAGGGCCGGAAATCTGTGTTACAGTTAAGAAGATTAAAGGGGTAGAAGGAACACAGGTTATTAGTGGGAGTTTGATTATAGAAGCTGCGTGTGGAACAGAGTGGGCAGTGAATCAAGCAAAATAAAAGTTGGGCTGATGGCCTGTGCAAATGAGAAACAGAGAAAATAATAGAAGTCATCTCAAAATTAGCACATCCAAAAGGGAACAAATTATTTTCCCATTCAAGCTTTATGCCAGTTAACTAGGTCACAATTCATTCAGTCTTTCAAACTAGATATCTCAGTAATTTTTTATTCCTATATAATCCTATATCTTATCTATGTTATCTCACCTATATTATTTAGAAATCAGGTTTGGCTCTCTGCAACAGAAACCCAAAATAATAATGGCATAATCCAGATAAAGTTTAGTTCTTTCCTGTTAAAAGTAGGAGCTGGAAGCTCTGCTCCAAGAAGCCCTCAGGGATCCAGAAAATGGCCAGAAAGCTCAGCATCCTGACTAACTTTGAGAAATCAAAAAATGCCTCCACAAAGAAGTAATTTAAGACCTAAAAGACAAGGAGTTTACTACCAAACATTTCTCAATTTCTAAGCTACAAAATAAACATGCTACCTAATTAATACGGAAGTTAATGTTTAAATCTGAGAATCAAATCAAAATATCCTCCTTGTTCCCAAAACAAGAAAACTAGTATGAAATAATATAGTTCAGTACTGATTTTGATCCAACATCAAAAAATATTTGCACCACTGCACCATATTTCTGCATATCATTAATCAAATGCTCTTTGTAACAAGACAATGAAAATCAAATCCACATAAGTTGAATAACAATTATCTTCCATATCATTATTTTTTAATGGCAAAATGGCAAGAAATAGTAAACCTAAATAGAAAATGAAAAGAGAAGCATTAAAATAAGCTGTAGGAAAAACACGGATTGGTTTTAATTCTTTTAACTTCAGTCAGAATGTTCCAACCAAAGTTTGAAAGAGTTTAAAGGTAACAGCTTACAGTAAGATATCTGACATTTTAATTGTTTTTATAAATTACAAAAACACTGTATTGTCTTTAAAAGTAGACAATAAGTCTAGTAAAAGAGTAGTGGTGTAGTTTGAACTCACTTCACATGCAAAACCATTTAGATATACCTGGAACAGTAATAGACGAAATTAATATGTGATTAAGTGATACTTCTACCAAAGATTAGGATATCATATTTGGGATCATAACGAAATAAAGATATAAATATCAAGGAAAGATGGAAAGGACTACCTCTCCCCAGAGATAGTTAAAGGGAAGTATAGTCTTCCAAGGATACTGAGATGGGAGGCAGTAGAGAAATAAAGGTGACCTGCGTGAACAATTTTAGTGCTAAAGTTCCATGATAAGAATCTAAATGCTTACTTCACTTAACTTTGAAACAAAGGAACTTCAAAAAATTATTCTTGGTTCACACACAAAATAGTTCACATTTTTTCTAACTTAAAATCAATAGTCCTTGCCTTCTGTCTCTACTGTAATATGGTACTGGCATCCAGCCACTGGAATTCTAACACGCATTCATGCTTATCTCTTTTTCTGGGTCTGTTTTAGAAGTTAAAAATAAACAAAAAAATTCTAGCTCAAATCAATTCAACAAGCTTACTGTATTTCTATTTAAATTAATTGCTCCTAGGGGAAAGAGATTTTCTTGTTGGCCTGGCACTGAAAAGGAGCAGGGTAATAGGCTATCTAAAGATCTAAATGAATAATGGCTCTGTCCCAGTCCCTGTAAGAGGCACTCTTTTTCACTGACAAACAATTATACAACAAAAAATAAGGCAGTCTTATTTGAGGCAATTCACCAACCACCATGACCACCCCAACACACACATAGCTTTAAAAAACTGTTATAAATAGTAGATAAATAAATTCCAAATTTCTTAAGCATTCAAATTAGAATATTTCATTTGCAAGTCAGTTACTGGAACTCCAAATGTACTTTTGGATTAGTATTAGTAGTGATTTCGAAAATAATCACTACTAATCAAGCCTAGGCTTCAGAGTGCTGAACATAAAGTAAATGTTACCAAAAAAAAAAATAAATAAAAAGTGCATATTATGTAACGAAATAAGACAAAGAATAGCATTTGATGATAATTCATCCTCTAGATCATAAAAGTTTAGCTGAGCTAGTTACTTATTTTTTGGTAACATTTTCTGTGTTCTGGTTTTAGATTAGCATTAAACATTTCAAGCACTCAAAAAATGTAAATAAAGTACAGTTGGCCCTCCATATCCACAAGTTTTGCATCCGTAGGTTCTTCCCATCCACAGATTCAACCAACTGCAGATAGAAAATATTTGGAAAATAAAAACAATAAAAAATAACAATACAATAAAAAAATACAAATTCAAAAAACAATATATTATTACAACTATTTACACAGTATTTGCACTGTATTAGGTATTATAATCTAGAGATGACTTGAAAGGATGTGCACAGGTAAGGGACCTCAGCATGCGTGGATTTAGGTTTTCAAGGGGGTTCCGAAACCAATACCCCTCAGATACTGACAAACAACTAAAAAGCATATAAATCTCTGAAATATTTGATATATCACTCCACGCTCTAAGTTCCTCCTAGATCACATTTAAATATAAAAAATAAAACCATGTAGATCCTAGAAGAAAATGTTTTCTTGTTTGTAGATGAATCGCCGAGTGAGAAAGGTCATTCTAAACATTACATAAAACCCAGAAGATTTAAAAGAATAACAAATCTAACTATACAAAAATGTAAAATTCTGAACAACATATAAACCAAGCCAAAAGACAAACTACAAGAAAAAATATTTGCAAAACAAAAGAGCTAATTCCCTTAATATAAAAGTTATTATAAGATTAGTAAGAAAAAGATCAGCAACCCAAAATAAAAACAGAAAAAAAGAATACAAACGAGTCACAGAGTAAAAACAAGTGCTTTTTAAAGGTTTAAAAAGATGTCTAACTTAAAAGAAATGTAAGTTAAAACTTCAAAAAAATAGAATTATCGATGTATGGGACTAACAAAAAAATTTCTAACGTTGCATTAGGGAGGGTGTGGGTACAAACCGGTACAGACTTCTAGAGCAATGGCCCCAACCTTTTTGGTACCAGGGACCGTTTTCATGGAAGACAATTTTTCCACAGCCGGGGTGTGGGGAGGAATGGTTTCAGGATGATTCAAGCGCATTACATTTATTGTGCACTTTATTTCAATGTAATTATTACATTGTAATATATAATGTATATAATGAAACAATTATACAACTCATCATAGGTTGGGGACCCCTGTTCTAGAGGGCAATTTGACAGTCCCCATCAAGATATAAATGGCACATGTCTTGATTAAGGAATTTCATTTCTATTAATTTATTCTATAAACATATTTACACATGTACCAAAGGGGAAAAAAAGAAAATAATCAATGCAGCATTGTCACAGTGTCTGTAGCAGCAAAAGAATGTAAACAATTTAATGGTAATCAGAGATCTGGTTAAATAAATGATAGTAAAAACAAGCAATGAAATATTAACTGTTTAAAAAGCAAGAGGTAGATCTATAGGTACTTGCCTGGGTTGATCTCAAAGACAAGACAAAAAAAAGCATGGGGCACAGGAGTGTGTATAGTGTACTATTTATATAAAAAGGGAGGTTAAGGAACATACATACATGCGGGTACATGCATATAAAAAATCTGAATGAATAGCTAAGAAAACGCTAACAGTGGCTGCTTCTTAAGTGAACTGGGGCCTCAGACAACAGAGTTGGAAAAAGACTTACTTTTTGTGGTAGGGAAAATAATACCTCCCCCTCCAACAAAGAAGTCCATGTCTTAATTCCTCTGGAACCTGGGAATATATTACTATTCAAGTAAAAGGGACTTTGTGAATGTGATTAAAGAGCTTGAGATGGAGAAATTATCCATGCAGGGCTAATATAATCCTAAAGGTCCTTATAAAGAGGCAGGAGGATCACTGTCAGAGAACACATGACCTTCTCTGGAGGAAGATTTAAAGATGCCATGCTGCTGGCTTTGAAGATGGGAGGAAACAAGAGCCAAGGAATGCACAGATGGCCTCTAGAAACTGAAAAGCCAAGGAAACATTCTTCACTAGAGCCCCTTGAAGGAAACCAGCCCTGCCAACACCTTGACTTTTATTTCAGTAAGACTCATTTTGGGACTTCTGACTTCCAGAAATGTAAGAAAATAAATGTGTTGTTTTCAGCCATTAAATTGGTATCCATTTTTATAGCAGGTAATAAGAAACTAATACACTTTTCATGAACAACTATTACTATTTTTTTAAAACCATGTACATGTAATAGTGTTCCAAAAAAGCTGGTATACTAGGTAGATTTTCATTAATGTTTTTCTCTAGTTTTATTAACTTTCAGAAGCAAGTTTTTTACTAGCAGATAATCTGAAATTTATTAAACTGATTTGTTGTTGCAGCTCACGTAAGTATGAGCCCAACAACACATAATTTTTAGGTAGTCAGTAATGGTCAATGCATGTGCATACACAAATCAAGAGAGGATGACAGCACACTTTTTAATGGTTTATAATCTAGCTGGGGAGGAAAACAAGCACACTTAGGCTCTCTAATATCAGGCTTACATAAAAAGGAGTATACTTGAGTGTCCAGTAGTACGTAAGCACTAAAAACCTTTTTAATGCACAATAAAGAAGTACTGAGTGGGATGGATTAATTTGAAAAGATTCTTCATGTAAATTCTAATCTAAGAAAAAGATATAAACTTACTGAGCTCCAACATAGATTCACAATAAGAGAACATAAATGAGCAAAGTAATAAAGGTCGACAGCCACAAGCTGTACTCTTTACTATTTATTTCTATTAGGGAAGTTAAGAACACCTAATATTTACTAAGTGCTAGACAATGGGCTAAGCCTTTTACATTTACTTTTCAGAACAATTCTATGACATAGGTACTACTGTTATGCCAACTAAACAGATGGTAGGTTAAGTAATTGCAAGATGGCTATTTAGCAAAGACAGGTCCCAAACTCAGTCTTCTGGGAACACATTGTGAGCTGTATTTAAAGAAGATGCAGCAGAACCACTGATGATGATATATAAATGACAGGGCCAGAAAACGTGCCGATGAGCACAGATCTATATGTCCCCCTTTTGACTTTTATGCCAAGGTGATATACTTACTTCTATTACATAGCCTGACAAAAGTGAAGCTCTGATAGTTAAGGACAACTGCAGTCAAATGCCAATCAACCTCCCCAATCACACATACAATCACATGTAATTGCTTTAATGTTCCACTCTAAAAAGGAAAAGAAAATTATAAAGGGTTGGAAATCATACAAGTATAGTGACAAGCAAACGCTGAATTTACACAAATGTGCATAATCTAATGTAAAGCAAAAACCAAAAAAAAAAAAGACTATAAATAGACAAGAAAGACAAAAATGGCATAAAACGAAAAGGAAAAAAGCAAAAGGGAAAGAAAGGAACAAAGAGGTTACATTGTAGTCACAGTGTCACAAATTTTTTACCAGATTATAAACGTTTTTGATTGTTTTTACTAAAAACTAACCTAACAATGAATATTTAAAACATGCTCCAATTCAAGAATGAGTCTCAAGAACATAATGATTAAGGGGGGGGGGGTGGGGAACCGTGAAGAAACATACTGTTTTGGAATACAAACATATATAGTAACTATAAAGAAAAATAATGGAATTATAAACACAAAATTTAGATAATGTTTACCTCTGAGGGGTTCCTGAAGGTCACAGGTTCAAAGAAGAGAACAGAGGCTTTCAAAGGCTATGTTTTATTTCTTAAACTATATACTGCGTAAAGGCGAGTTCTTTATACTGCCCATCTTTACACTTAATGTGTTTTATAAATACTTTTGTAACTACTCAATTTGTAATAAAAAAAAACAAAAAAAAAAAAAACGTCAGTACCCTGGCGGGAATGAGGGTGAGGTGACCAGAAACGCAGGATTTGGGGCAGGAATGGGTCAGTAATCGGCGATGAACGGACGCCCAGAAAGAAGCGATTGAGCTCAGAGACCACACGGGCCAAAGGCGGCACAGGTGTGCGGGGCCAACGCTCTCAAAAGTTTTGCCGAACTCCCCCATACGTTTACCATTCAGCATCTGCAATACAAAGATGCGGGTTGCCCACTCCCACCCCTACCCAAGGGGGCAGTGACTAAGGAGAGGCTAAGCAGGAGGCAAAGTGAGGCAGGGCGGCAAGTGAGCACTAAAGCACTCAAGACACAGAACTCTAAGGCTCTAAGGTCCGGACGATGGGCCTGGGACCCGTCTCTTTGCTTCGCCCCGCACCCCCACCCCAGCTCACCGCCCAATATATTCACTTTGCATCCTCCCCTCGCCCTGGTTCCCGAGACCGCTCCCTCCCTCCCTGCCTGCTGGACAGGAGCCTTCCAAGGAACCAACTTAGCGGGCTCAAGGAAGCAGGAGGGGGCCCACCATGGTGACGTCCTCGCGGCCACGGAACACCTCCGCACTCCGGACCGGGGCAGGCTCACCAGTCGCAGCCCCAGCACCCCCCGCGAGTACCGCGGCCCGAACACACGTGGGGACCGAACAGCCGGCGCAGACTCTACCGGAAGGGGAGGGACTAGTGCATTTCTGTAAAACGTCCCCGGAAACTGAGACCTCGTCTTTTTCTCCCGTGTTGGATTTCAAGCCCTAGGCGAAGGGCGTGCTATCTTTGCGTGCTCGCCGGGTGCGGTGGGGGAGCCTGCGGCGAGAGGCTGAAATTGGCCAGGTGCTGAGAGCGAGGGTAGAGAGTTGAACCCGGCTCGCAAGTGTTCCTCGTTCCCAGCTAGTTGCGTTCTGGCCTGGAGAGCAGAGCTTGGGCATCTGTCCCGGTGCAGGACTCCAGAGACAGCAGCCTCTTCAGACAAGAGGTTCCCTCCGGCGGCTCCGCATCTCGGGAACTGGTCCCGCCCTGGAGGGCTGCTCCGAGATGGCCCGCGCCCTAGAGCGGCAGACGGTCCTGACTCCTGCTCTTCCCTGTACTGCATTACCTTGGGCAAGTCCTTTCCCCCACTGGGTCTCAGATTCTTCATCCGAAAAGTCCCCTTGCTCATATATTCAAGGGCCCTTCCAACCAGTTTTTCTGTTCTTCTCATACAGTATGAGAGTCTTTGTTTCACCTATGCTTGCTAAAATTCCATACACAATGTATTCATTCAACAAATATTTATTGAGTGTCGCTATGTGCCAGGCCTTGGGGCTACTCCGACAATATCACTGCCCTCCTCAGCTCATATTCGGGGTTGGGGGGTGGACATAGAAACAAATCAATAAATGTTATTTCAAATATTATAAATACTCTAAAGAAAATAAAGCCAAGGGGGTGGGCCGGAAAGTTGTTTTACACGTAGTGGTCTCTAAAATCCTCTTTTAAAAGTGGTAACTGAGCAGAGACTTGAATTTTAAGAGAAAACTAGGCATGGGAAAAAGTACCAAGCAGAGTGAACTTGAGTGTGCCTAGATGTGTGTGTGCTAGCACGTGTATTTAATCAACGAATATATCCATTGTTTAAAATAGTTTAAATTGTAATCAAGATTGTGCAGCCAGAAGATTACTGCATCTAGGGGCAAGGTATTTTCACATGGCTTTTAAGTGGGTGAAAGTATTAATACATTTTGTGTGAACATATTCAATTAGGGTTACCCTGGAATACATACTGTGGTCTAAGAACAGGGATGCTTTCTGAGAAATGCATCCTTAGACAATTGTATCTACTAAAATGATAGCGTGTACTTACACAAACCTAGATGGTATAGCCTACAGCTGTATGGTATAACTTATTGCTTCTAGAGTACAAACCCTAGCTACATGCTCTAACCGCTTGCTGGGAAGCCATCTTTCACCCACTCTACCCCATTCCCTAAGTCTGGCCTAGTGCAAATCAGCCTCCTGAGTTCTATATTACCGCAAAGCTATTAACCATTAAACCCTCATTCTGGCTGTTTCAGCAGTTCCTAATTGTTCTATTGATCACAAAATTCCTACCTATTCCTGCCGCATTCCTAAATTTCAGATTGCCAATTCAATAAACCATATATCCTGAGACTTTTATTTTTTAATTTTAGTTAGGTTTTGAAAATAAAAGACTTCATATTTTCCTCATTCAAATTCAACGCCTAAGTAATATTGATTAGGACACATTCAAAATACACTGTATAAGTTCAAAATACATTGTAGCAAATGCAAAAATGAATTGTACAGAGTAAGAGTAAAATAGCAATAATGATGGCTAATACTTGGTCATACTTTAATGTGGACATGCACCACAGTGATAGCAAAATGAATCCCCCTGCTTTTCCCTTCAATTCGACATCCCCCCTTCATAAGTGTGTAGGTGATTTGGAGACATCTTAAAGATATTTTTCTGTACTTTAACAAATATACAAAGATGTGTGTATATGTCTGTGTGTTGTATGTATGTATAAGGGTTAAGTATTGATTAACATTAGGTATCGATACAATAAAAATACAGCATAATTTCTATGGTAACCACTAAAAGAAAAGAAACAGGATACTTTGTACAGGCTACACACAAGTAGAGAAAATAAGATAATTGGAATGATTAAAAAAATAGATAATTCAAATTAAGGAAATAAAGGAGGAAAAAGATGAAAGATTGAATAGTAAGGAAATTTTTTTTAAGTGGCAGTAAATTTAAATCCATAAAACAGTAGTTATGGATTAACTGCCCAAACTAAAAAATATATGTGTCAGATTAGATTGAAAACATATAACTGTATCCTCCTTATATTTCCTAAAATATAAGGAGATAGAAAAATTAAAATAAAAAAATGGAAGGAGATATGCTAAGCAAATACAAACTGAAGAATGTTGGTATAGAATATATTAACATTATACAAAATAGACTTTAGATCAACAAGTATTATGCTAGATAGAAAATATCACCTTGTAATGATAAAAGGTTTCCATTTTAAATTCATATGCATTTAGTAATGTCAACATGCCTTTTCCCATAATTAATAGTACAAGCAGATATCACCAATGAGTTAGAAGACTTGACCACAACATAATTTGACTTAACAAATCTGTACAGAATACTGCTGCTAGTGCTTACAAGAATACATGTGTTTTCAAACAAGTATAGTTAACAGAATTGATCATACATTGGGTCAGAAAGCAAGTGTAAACAAAGCTGAAAGGATTGAAGGCACACAGAGACATTCTTTGACCGCTGTGTAATTACATTAGAAATCAATAACAAGAATAGCTAGAGAATTTCCATATATTGAGAAATTAAGAATCATACTTCTAAATAAGTCATAGGCTAAAGAAGAAATCAAAATGGAAATTAGAAAATAGTTTGGGATGAACAATAACAAAAACATTAAATATCCAGACTTATGGGATGTGTCTGAAGTAATAATTAACTCCTTTAGTGTAAATATTAGAGCCTTAAGTATTAGAAAAGAAGATTGAAAATTAACAAACTAAGCATCCACATGTCAAAAGGTTAGAAAACAGAAAAATAAAATGTATTCAAAAAGAAGGTAGAATAGAATAAAGAGCAGAAATTATTAAAATAGAAAAAAACATTTATAATTGAGGAGACCAGGAAAGCCAAAAGTTGAGTTTTTTCAATGAATAAGAAAATTGATAAATCCTTGAAGGGGATTGAGAGAAGACCCAATTAACCAATATGAGAATTAAAACAAGTTATATTAGTTAAGATTATGCACACATAAGAGGATATTATAACCAGATGTGTGCTATTGAATTTTTAAATGCAGAGAAAATGAACAAATTCTTAGGAAAAAAAAAACTATCAAAACTGACACCAAGGAATAGAAAAACCAAATAGTCCCACAATCATTTTTTAAAAAATGGTTACCCAAATATCTTCCCATGTTAAAATTACAGGCCCAAATTTCTTAGATTTTGTAAATACACATAAGTAAGAATAGAAGAGCAATTCCTTAACATGATAAAAATGTGGATTAGAAATTGTGATAGTGGAGATCATTGTCTTATTCTTGATCTCAAAGAGCAAATTTTTTAAACCACTTTGGAAAACAGTTTGGCATTATCTAGAAAATCGAAATGTGTACATCTTCTAAGACAGCAGTATCATTCCCAGGTGTATACCCTAGAAGGACTCCAGCACATGTCTCTCAGGATACATATATAAGAATGGCAGTGTTGTTCGCAACAGCAGTGCTATCCATAGCAGTGTTGTTCATAATAACGCAAACTAGAAACAAACAAAAAAAAAACCTAATTTTTCATTGACAGAAGAACAGAAAAATAAAGTGTGGTAAATTTTA
Source organism: Indri indri (assembly GCA_004363605.1). Lineage (NCBI taxonomy): Eukaryota > Metazoa > Chordata > Mammalia > Primates > Indriidae > Indri > Indri indri. The sequence goes on along the minus strand of RJWJ010000699.1, from coordinate 70,896 downwards.
TATAGCAATGAGATGAACAAAGTATAGTTATGCTAAACAACATGGATTAATTTCAAATTGTAATGTAAAAGAAGCAATGCACAAAAAATACAGTATAAATCCATTTATTAATATATACATTTCAAAAGCAGGCAAAATCAATTATGCTACAATTACTAGAGATACTTTTTCACAGGTGGCCAGCAATATTTTTTAACCTGTGTGGTGATTACCTTGGTGTTTTCTTCATAATTACTCTTTATGTTTCATATTTACATTTTATGCATTTTGTTTATATGCTATGCCTCACAATAAAATACATTAACTTTTTTAAGCCACAAATTTATTACTTCATTGTCTCTTGAATCCAGTATTACTATTGGGAAGGCTCATGTTTGTTTGATTTTTGTTCCTTTGTGGGTGCTATAATTTTGTTTAAGGAATTGTTTAATAATTGCTATTGTCTTTGCTCTTCTTCAGTTTCACTATATGTGTCTAGGTATTGGTATTTCCTTATATATATATATATATCTTTGGTGCTCTGTGTCCCCTTTCAGTTTCATTCTGGAGTTTGTATTATCCATATATTAATAATTCTGTCTGTCCTGTATTTTAGCCCTTCTTTTATATTTTCCATCTCTTTATTCATTTCTGCTGCCCCCTGGGAGGGCTCTTAATTTGATCTTCTGGTTACTATTTTGTTCTTTGATGTAATCATCTTGCTACGTATTCCACTTAATGTCATCTTCAGCTATGTTAGTTTTAAAATATAGTATTTATACTTGTTTTTACAAGAAATTTTTTATCTTTTTGCTTTATTATCAATATTCTTTCTTAACTCTTTTGGATATATATTGTGCTTGTTTATTGGTTCATCTGTTCCAATAAATCTGCTTCATGTGGCAAGTGTTATTTAATTTTTTAAAGCTTTCTTTTATAGTAGTTGTTCTCCTCAGGTATATAGTTTCTTTGGACCTGAAGCATCACATTTATTTCACTGATCGAATCAACTATCTTGTTCTGTAATGTGTAGTGGAGAAGTGTCAAAGACACATCTTCACCTGTGTCCTTTCCGGAGAATTTGCTGAAAGGGAAGGGTTAAGTCTCAGGGGCTGAGCCCTGGGGACCACAGAACCCCTGCTGACAGGAGAGGTGGAGGCATGAATATGCCAGGGCCTGTTCATCCTGCTCCTGTTTCTGTCAGCTCCTTACTTTAGCCTAACCTTGTGCTTCTGTGGTCATGCCTCACTACACAGGGAGGCCAGCAACCATTCCCATTTCTAAGAAGTACAAGAGACAAGAGCTAAAACCACAACCTCTCCAGATCCTCCCAAGCTGCCAGAGACATCTCCTCTTCAGGCAACTGCTGTGTTCCCCACCTCCCTCCCACCCTCATCACACACCAGCTCCCTTTTCCCTAGGGGTTCTCACAATTGTAATTTTACTTCAGTAGCCAAGTTCTTCCTGTTTCTGTAGTTTTTCAAGGTTATTTTGGAGAATCCTGTGCTCATTTATCACTTATCTCTTGCTTATTTTTAGGAGACCCGGTTACATTGATAAAATTAGACTTTTGTCGTATATGATATAAGTCAGTTAGTAATTTTTCTTTTGAATTATTTGTGACTTTTTTTCTGGGGACTAATTGTAAAATGTCTTTCAGTAGGGAACTATTAATACTTGTTACATAAATGAGTTAGAGATGGCCCCTGTATATTAGCCCTAAGTTGTTTACTTCTTCACAGAAGGCTGGGGCTTATTAACTCAAAAGCCTGCTGGTGGCAAACTCAAGTTTCTACACATCCAGTTGTTTTAAATAGAGCCCCAAAGGGCAGACTGTTATGCATTTACAGCCTGCCTGCCTTTCATACCCTGAGAGACTGCACCCAACATGGGCTAGACATAGATATCATAGATAAGGTTGATGCTGGGGCCACTGCTGCCCTAAGAATTCTCATCCCAGACTCCTGCCACGCAGCTGAGTGACATCACCTGGACACATAAGCCCCATCTCTAAACTCCACCTCAGATACCCTTCTCCCCACCTTCTAGGTAGTGGCCTGTGCACCCTACCCTTGGGAAAGCATGCCATTGTGAAAGACTGCCCCCCCCCCCGCCCCGCCACATGCAAATCTGTCAAAGTTCCTCCAAATAAATCGTGTGCTTGTAGTGCCATCTCGTGGTCATATATTTTTCCCTGATCAGCCCCCAAATCCCTCAAACTCACTACATTAGTTAAATAATGTTACAAAAAAGTATTTGCTGCTGTTTTTAAAAATGAGCTAGATGTATTAATATATGTACCTGTGTGGAAAAATGTTGTAGATGTGTTTAAGTGGAAAGAATGAGTCATAAAACAGTGTGTAAAATAAATCCTATTTACAATAAAATATGGAATAAGGGCATGTATATGCTCATTCATGCATAGAAAAGATCTGAAAGGACTCACAACATACTGTTTGTAGTTTACAAGATTAGGATTGAGGTGGGTAAGCTCAAGAAAGGACTTTTTACTCTAGTCTTCCACAATGTTTGAACGTTTCAAAAGGTTCGAACGTTGAGAAAAGCTGAATTTGATGGATGAGGTAAACAAAGATTGTGGTGTATCAGAGATATGTTAATGCAAGCAAGAAGATAGGGGGTGATGATTGAGATTAGGCTGCACATGTTCATTTCTTTTTTTAAGAAAGATGGCAATAAAGGGAAGCTTTGAAGTAGAAAAGGGGAAATTTTGGTTATTCTTAAGACCTTTTTTAAAATTTTGTTTCAGGATAGCCTGTCCTAATCATGTGTATACATAGTAGCAGGAAGAATCAATAAAAATGGAGTTTGCTAATGTTTTTGTTTCCTCATTGCCACATTTAAGAGTTTTCAGCCTCATATCCTAGGTAGCTTCATGACTTTATGAATAGGTGATATGTTCTTCTAAAATGTATTTAGTTTTTGAGAGCAATGCATACTTTAGGTAAATCTTTACTGTTACGGGTTGGATTGTGCCCCCTCCCCACCCCAACTCATATGTTGAAGCCCTAACCACATTACCTCAGAATGTGACTTTATTTGGGTCAAGGACCCAGTGATCCTATAGGGTCATTGCAGATATAATTAGTTAAGATGCAGTTATACTGGAGAAGGGTGGGCCCCTAATCCAATATGACTCATGTCCTTATAAAAAGAAATTTGGACACAGAAATGTACACAGGGAGAACAATTAAGGTTATAATTATGCTGCCACAAGCCAAGTGCTATGGATTGAATTGTGTCCCTCCCAAAAGATATGTTGGAGTCCCACCCTCTAGTACCTTAGAATGTGACCTTATCTGGAGGTCTTTACAGAGGTCTTTATAGGATCTTTACAGAGGTAATCAAGTTACAATGAGGTTATTCGGGTACACCCTCATCCAATATGACTGGTATCCTTATGAAATGGGGAAATTTAGACACAGAGATATGCAGAGAGCAAAGATGATGTGAAGACACAAGGAGAAGACAGCTATCCACAAGTCAAGGAGAGAAGTGAGGAACAAGTCCTTCCCTCATAACCCTCAGAAGAAACCAACCTGTTGATATGTTAAATTTTGACTTCTAACTTTCAGATCCGTGAGATGATAAATTTCTGTTGTTTCAGTCACCCAGTCTGTGGCACTTTGTTACAACAGACCTGGCAAGCTAATACACTCACAAAAGTATATCTGCTTCTTTCTTCACTCCTTGTTTTCAATCTTGTCAAATAATTCCACCTACTTGCATGAAATTTGATGCTTAATACTATCATTTTTAAAATTTTATGGAGCTAACAAGACAAAGGACTCTCTAGTTCAGTTTTTTATTATCTGACTTCCACACTATTGCAATAGCCTCATCTTCTCGACCTTTATTTTTTTACCCAACTCCATCTATCTTTCCAGACACTACCAAAAAATTTTTCCAAAACATTACTGCAATTAAGACACTCAGATGATGAAAAATTTTCCACCGTACTACACCATCAACCCTAAAGCAAGAAAAACAAAACAAAACACCAAAACAAGCCATTTGTCTTTGTTTCAAGGCCTTTTCAAAATCTGTCTTCCTGCTGTCTCCCTCACTGTTTCTCAGAATGAATCTTTCCTTCATTTCAGATTAGAAATTCTCTTTTCCCACTCTTATAACTTTGTTCATTGACTTCTTCTCATATTTACTCCAGCCAAAATTCTACCCATTCTACAAAACTTTGGTCAAAATCACCTCTTCACTGACACCTTCCCGGTCACTAGTGGAGGAGATACTAGCTGAGAGTAAGCACTTTTTCTCTGCCCTGCTAGTATTCTTGGCAGCCATCGGCACTCACTGTAATCATGTGTGGATCTACCTCATACTTCCCTATTAGATTTCAGTCCAGTCTGGAGGGCAAGAATCATCTTTGACTCCTCTGTAGAGCATTACACAAGATTGTTATCTATCAAGTATGCAATAAAGAAATGAGTAAATTATTACTATTTAATGAAAAAAATATGCCTTGGCTCTAAAGCATGTAAAGTATTGCTTTGAAGATAAACTGGGAGTTGAAAATACTGTAAATAAATAATGTTCCTTGATTATTTGGTCTACACAGCACAGCCAAAAGTTAAATATTAAATTAACATACAGATTAATGGAGACTAACATGCAGATTATGACTTGTCCACCAACATTGGTTCTTCCTTTTGTCTTAGTATTATAACCTCCTACATGAAGTTTTAACAGAGCAATGGCCATACTGCTACATTTCCTAATCTCTTTTAATGTTGAATGTGGCTAGGCAAGTGAGTTCTTAGCAACGGAAAATGAAAAGTGAAGTTTACAATTTCTGGGTCACTTTCTGAAAGAGAAATACATTGCTCCTTGCCTTCTATTTTTGTTTTTTTCTGTGGTGAGGCAAGTGGACAAGATGGTTTCTGGCTTCAACTTTGCAGATGAAGGCAACACCTGAGCCAATGACTGAGGAACAAGACAGGAAGACTCTGGAACCCTATAAAACCCTGTTGAGCAGACCTGCTTGACAAGCCAGGACCTCCCACCATTCTGTGAACATTTAGGAGAAATAATGAGAAATAAACATGAAGGAGAAATAAGCTAAATCTTGCTTGAGCCACTTCCTTTATTTTATTTTACGTATTTTTGTCATTTTGTTATGGCAGCCACATAGCCTGAAACATATACTACAGTACGGAATAAAGATTACACATTCATTCTGAACAAAGATGCTGAAATGACCTTCTCCCGGCATCATTCTCAATAGTTACTTTGATTTATTTGATTGAATTTCAATGGAGCACAGTAGCTAGTGTTTATAATACGACTATTAGTCATCAAAGCAAAGGTTAATGTTCCATATACCTTTTATAAGAAGAAAGTTAGTTATTTGATATGTTTTGGGGAGTTTAATGTAATATCATTCAAATGCAAAAGGTTTTTGTGTTTATCAGAGCCCTAGTAAATCTCTCTGAAAAATTTAAACGTAGCGGAATTTTTTGATAGTTCTTAACAATTAAGAATTCAGTAGACCGCACTTTGGGGGCTATCTTTTAAAATTGATGCCAGAAAGGTAATAATTGGTGTAGTTAGGAATCCCAATCTCCAAAGTCTTCTAGAGTCAGAGTGGCAATGAAAACGTTTGAGTCAGAGGGGTCTTGGACATAAGAAGTAGTGACGGTTGTGCTGTAATTATCTGAAGAGTATATGCTCAATATAAGGTCTAAACATTCAAAATTTTTCTTTTTGTTTTTAGACAACATCTTACTATGTTGTTCAGGCTGGTCTCAAACTGTTGGGCTCAAGCCTCCCGAGTAAATGTAATTATAGGCATATACCACCATGCCCAGTAACAAACCTTTTTAAATATTTTTATGAGGTTACTGTAGAGTAACTGGAACGAAATTTGCCCTCCAACTAGAAAACTAGCAAAACTATACAAGGCAACAGTTTGCATAAGTAGGAAAACAGGCAGCACAGGACTATGATCTCTGAAAGACAGAAACATGTTATTTTTCTGGCTTTCTCCCTGGAGACACTTTCCAGACAGTGCTACAGGGAAGGACATCTGACACAGCCCACTGTAATCTTGTGGAGATGAGGGAACAGAGATTGGAGCTCAGGAAGGCTATGTTGGCTAACATTTTGAAGGTACAATAATCACAAGGAGAAAACAGCCTGGACAAAGATCTCCAGAAACCCTTAAAGGGATATCCTTGCATGAGGTAAACCTCTACAAGGCCAGACAAATGACACCTTGGAATTGATAATACCCAAACAGTTCCCAGAGCTCACACAGGGTTGAGACACATTTGAATCCTGACCAACTTGAGTAGTGGGGCCTGGTTGAACACTCAGGGCATTCAGTGGAGACCCTGGAGAGGTTACGTTTTTACAGTAAAGTTAAACTAACACCAGAGTAAAGCATACTCTAGATTTGCCTTAATAGACTTAAAATTCTTAAAAGGACCAAGCTTCCTGCCAGAACAAAGTCTAATGCCCTTTAAAAGAATACAACAAAATAAAATTCAGCATCCCCAAATAATTTCAAACACTTAATTTAAAAAAATTATTCGATATTTCATAAAGCCAGACAGTGTAACTCATTATCAGAAGAAAAATCAATCAATAAAAGCAGACTAAGAAGACAGAAATAATAGACATAGCAGATAGGACTTTAAAATAGGCTAGAAGAATCAAAAGAATAATATTATGAGTAGAGAAAGATATAAAAAAGAACCAAGTGAACTTCTAGTTACAGAAAGTACAATATTTGAAATAAAAAATTCAGTGGCCAGTATTGATAGCATATTAGACATTGCAGAAGAAAAGATCATTGAGCTTGAAGACATAGCAATAGAAACGCTCCAAACAGAAACTCAGGATGGGTAAGATTAAAAAACAAAAAAGGAAATAGAGCCTGAGAGACAGAAAGCAAATCAGTGGGGCCTAAGGTGGAGAACAACTGAATGTGAAAAGCATAAGGGAATGTTTTGGAATGATAGAAATATTAAAATTATATTTTTATTTTGGTGCTAAACATTTGCCAAAATTTATTAATTTGTTGATTAAACAGATTAATGTTAGTAATGTTATTTTTTGTAACTTGTAACTCAATAAATCTGATAAAATCCTGCCCTAGCCAAAATAAAAGCTCAGCTGAGGGCTGAATTTGGCCTGGGAGTGGGAGGGTATTGGAAGAGACATGGCACAAGTTCTAATCCAATGTTTAATACATGCAATAATAGTATCTAGTAAAAATGGTTTATAGAATGAATTAAAATGTCTTACCCATATATTTAAAGTTGATTATACTGACTCACAATCAGAAATATATATAGGTCTAATACTTTGAAGTTTTTAAAATTAATAGCTACCATTAGTTTTTATTATCTTTTGTTTTCAAAAGTAACAGATTTTTGTAGTGATTTATTTCAAGGTTATTATCTGGGCAGGGAGAGAGGAATTTTCTCCACAAATGTAACTGGTCTATATGAGAAGGTATCCAGCAATATTGTTTTCAAATTTGCGTCATCCTCAACCAACTCAGCCAGACAACAGATGAATATGATTAAGTATTTGAGGTTCTCTTCTACGTCATACCCATGCCCCAAGTCTAAAAATTTTAGTGTTTCAAGAGGTAATCAGTGTAACAATAACAACAAAATAACAACTACCATTAAACAGAAAAAGGCAAAGCTGTAGATGCATGGGTGCGACCATGCACCAAGAATAAAAACACGGAGCAACCTATACTTCCTAGTGCTCCTTCTCTTCTACGCTGATTATTGCTTCTTTTTTCCTGATCACTAGAGCAATACAAACTTGTTTAAGGGATTCATTTTGTTATGTTAGAAATGCTTTTAGTTGCAGATTATAGAAACTCACCCCAGATAGGGACATTCAATGTTTTCTTAACAAGAAGTCTGGAAGAATCTGGACCCAAGGCTGGTTGTGGATCTAAAAAGTTATGAAGGATTCAAACAGTCTATCCCTCTATTCCACCATACTGAGCATGTTAACTTTCATTCTAAGGCTTGTTGCATTATAGTAACAAGATGGCTGCGGTGGCTCCAACATCACATGCTCTGGTGGTGGTGGCGGTGGTGACAGGGGAGACCAAAAGGAGACACCACAGTTCTCTTTTTACCTACTCCTGTTTACCAGGAAGAAAATCATTTATAAAAATTATTCCCACCCAAAGCAGAATTCCGCTTACATCTTACTGACCAGAACTGGGACACATGCTGACCCCTGTTCCTAGCAAAGAGGAATGGTATTGTGATGTTGGTCTTAGATCAATTATGATTATCCCCTTGGACTGGGAGGTAGACCAAATTTCTTAAATATGTTGCTGCCTCTGTCTTCTCCCCCTCCACCCCTCACCCCAAAATAAGGACTATAGGAAAAGTAGGATAGGCTATCACAACATCTCCCATAATTTTCAAAACAATTATCCAGGAAGATAAAGCACATTTTTTTTTCCAGGAAATTAATTGCCTTACCTAAGAATCTTATTCTCACTTGCTCCATACTTCACCCACTAAGCCAACCAAATTTAAACAATGGAAGCAAGAGATGAATGCAGCATTTGTGTCTTTTATATAATTCCATTTTCACAAAACTCAAAAGTTTAGGTAAGATACTAATATAAGTAAAACTTCAGTGTTCCCAACCTCTAAATATTATTCACCCTCACATAGTGAAATGCATACTTTTACAAATTGTTGCAGACTTCCTGAGTAATCAGTAACTGTGTGCTCTTTCTTCACTGTAGCCCAGCAGAAATTGCACTTATCAATTCCTGCTGTTTATATTGTTCACTCCATAGCTGCTTGTATTAGTGATCTTGCTAGGTGTTATTTTCATTTGCAGTACACATTACAATAAATACTTTTCTATCAGAAAAAATTAGGGTGAAAGAATTTAAACAAAAATAAAACCAAAAAAATGTTGTTTTTTAAACAAACTTTAAATCAGGGGTCAAAATTGGCAGACTGATGGTAAGTTTTATTTGTCCAACAAAACGTTTACAAGTTTTTGAATTTTGAGTGCCTTTAGGTGAGCTTATATTCTCCAGTTTGCCACAGGCCCCTCCAGCCCTCTTTTATTATACCTGACATTTATGCACTCATAATACCTCCAGTAGGCACCTGAATTTGCCAATCCCTACTTCATGTGGATAAGCCAAAATTAATAAATAAATAATTTTTTCCTATTTGCAGAAAAATTTCCTGGCTTATAAAATCATCTGTAAATGAATAATGAACTCTCCCAAGACAACTACATTTCTGGCATGCTGACTTAAAATTTTTGGCTGGCCTTTTGTTAATTACAGCCTCTTTTAAATAGGGGAGATAGAAGGTAGTATCATGTCTTTGTTGATTTATTTGACTAAATTGTGTTCACACCCACAATGGGTGATTTTGCATTAACAAATTATACATACTTTATACAAGGTGAATATTCCTTATTTGAAGTGTTTGGGACCATATTTTTGATTATTTTGGATTTCGGAATATTGGCATTATACTTACCAGTTGAGCATCCCAAATTCAAAAATCCAAAATGCTCCAATGAGCATTTTCTTTGTGCAACATGTTGGCACTCAAAAAGTTTCAGATTTTGGAGCTTTTGAGTTTCAAATTTTCAGATTTGGGATGCTCAAGCTGTATTTATATAGTTTCAATTGTATACTTTAAAATATATTTTAGAGGACTCAAATGCTTAAAAAAACAGTTATTAATAATTGATATGTATATAACTTTCCAGACATACCTTTAAAAATTAGAGTACTTTATATATAAATGTTTTACAAATAATTTATCAAATATTATTTTCTATATAGTATAAAAAATCCACACAATCTCACAGAATGACAGAGGAAAATTCACACTCACTATCCAGGGTATTAAATATCTAAGACCACATTCTTTTCTTAACAAAATTGACCTTTAATAGTGTTAAAAGTTTTCTATTTAATACTTTGGGAAATAATGGTGCAATACTTTAAATGAAGTGAAGAATTTGGGAACTTGGAAAGAAACATTAAGTAGTTCCTATTTCTCCCATCTTTTTTTCCATGTGAACATTGATTCATAGATCATTTTTATACTATCATGTTCACCAGCAGTGTGGATTTATTAGAGCTCTCTTTAGCCAAAATAACAGTCAACTATCTGTGATTATATTAACTGCTTTCCTGTCAGTCCCTAGTAGTTTGCCGTTGTGACACTATCACTTTTTTTCTCTAATTCCCATCTTCTTTATTCCAAGTCCTATTCTAACCTCCTTGTATTTTCTCTCCCTTTATTTGTCTAAAAAGATAAGCAAACGTTAATATGCAAGGGGAGTGATGAATACAAAGCTAACCTTTTAAGGACCTGTCCAACTCCAACATTCCTTCGGCAAGTCTTAAAATCTTGTTAGTGTCATACCATTACCATTTACTCTAATATGTGCCCTTAAAAATTAAAATGCTACAACTAGTTGAAATAAAAAATAATATTTAAAGTATTTTTCTAAGATTTAATGCAAGAGACAATAAATACAAAGAGTAGCAACACTCCCGGGGTTAGTTGTTTACAGCCCTGACTGAACATTGAAATTGTCTGGGGGAGACTCAAAAATTACTAATGCCTAGAACCATTGCCCAGAAATTCTAATTTAATCAGTTTGGAGTGCAATCTGAACATGAGATTTTTAAAAAATTCCCCAGATGATTCTAAAGTACAGCTAGTGTTGAGAACCACTGGTCTATCTTCAGATTATCTGTTCTTAACTTTGACATACATTAGAATCAATGGATGGATTTCAAAAATAGTTCCCGAGACTCTAGTTTCAGAAATTATAGTTCAATTTGTCTGGGATGGAACCCAGGCATTGATTTTTTTTGTTAAAAGTGTCTGGATTTTAATGTAAAGCCAAGATTAAGAATTATTACTCAAGAACCAAGATGTTTAACATTTTGGTCCGGGACTGTATGATATACTGTCATTGTGTTTTTGTTTTTGTTAATGACAAGCTATAACCTTTGCTAGAAGAATTCAGTGGCACAAAATCAGTTTTATAACTAAAGTAAATTAATTTTTTTAAAGTTATTTGAAATAATAGTCATTAGAAGATAAACTGAGGCACATTAAAATATTAAAGAGTTTGAGCATTCAGCGATTCATGAATTGGCAGCTCCTGTTGAAGGGGCCCAAGAAGAAGGCTTAAATATTTTCTCTGCGTTGCTTCCAAGGTTAAAGTGGAGCAATAGACTTATTTGGGTTATTTCAATGGAAAGTCCTAGTTTGTAGTTAGTTGCTGGTTGGTTAAGCTTAAGTTTTCATTTTATCGTTTCCACTGAGTTGGGTTTCCCTTTGCTTAGGTAGGCACCCAGGGAGCTGGAGCTGCCTCAGCCTAATGGCTCTAATTAATTATTTTAGCACAACGCTTTAGGATACACTTAGAAAAATTGCAGTTCTAGATATTCTGCCTCTGAGTGGTTTTAGATTTGTTCTTCCTGTAAAGTTTGGTCAAATTATTGTATTTCTGTTTATAAGTCTAAGGTTCAGAATTTTTAGTTGCTCTGAGAAAGTCTTAGTGGAGAGTAGAGTCACCATATTGGGTAGAATGAAAGTGACTTTGGATCTTTTTTTATTAACATTCTGATATAAAAGAGTGAAGACGTCTCATATAAGTATGTATTCGGAATATAGTATTAATGCACAAAAAATTACAATCTCAGAAATAGTTTCCTATAATGTAAGAATATAAAAATGTCCCTTTTTGAATTTATAACACAAGGAAAGGTATAAAAATTTAATTATTTTTTAACAACGTTGAATATACAAGTGACAAAGTAAATATTAAAAATCCACTCAGTTGGGGGTGGAGAGAGGAAGGACGGGCCACATGCGAGGAAGACAGTGCCAGCAGCGCTTGCAAGTGACCCCGCCCCTTATCCTGCTTTCGGCTCCAGAGTCTGGCCACGAAGCCCAGAGCGCACGCGCACTCGATCCTCCTGTCGCTGAGCTCGTTTCTCTTGGGCGAGTGCGCGGTGGTCACGTGACAGAGCCGCTGAGAGGCGTCCAGGCAGCTTTGTGCTGCTGAACCGACAAGAGTGCCGCCATGGCAGATGCCAAGCTGGATGCGGAAACCGTGCAGGTGCTGCGAGACGCGCTAACCGCCTGAGGGTCCATTCTGTCAGGGCCACGTGTGCCTCTAGCTCCGGCCACCCCACGTCGTGCTGCAGCGCCGCGGAGATCATGTCCGTCCTCTTCTTCCACACGGTGAGGTATAAACAAACCGACCCACAACACCCCGACAACGACCGATTTGTGCTCTCCAAGGGCCACGCTGCCCCAGTGCTCTATGCTGCCTGGGCAGAGGTGGGAGACATCCGTGAGTCCGACTTGGTGAGCTTGAGAACAATTCACTGCGACTTGGAAGGACATCCCACCCCTCAGCTGCAGTTTGTTGACGTGGCAACAGGATCCCTTGGGCAGGGATTAGGTGCAGCGTGTGGAATGGCTTATACCCACAAGTACTTCGACAAGGCCAGCTACCGCGTGTTCTGCCTTATGGGCGTCGGCGAGGCCTCAGAAGGCTGTCTGGGAAGCTTTGGCCTTTGCGTCCTACTACAGATTGGACAATCTCGTGGCAGTCTTCGACGTGAACCACTTGGGACAGAGTGGTACCGTGCCCCTTGAGCACTGCACAGACATCTATCAGAATTGCTGTGAAGCCTTTGGTTGGAACACTTACTTTGTGGATGGCCATGATGTGGAAGCATTGTGCCAAGCCTTTTGGCAGGCAACACAAGTGAAGAACAAGCTTACTGCTATTGTTGCCAAGACCTTCAAGGGTCGAGGTATTTCAAATATCGAGGATGCAGAAAATTGGCATGGAAAGCCACTGCCGAAAGAAAGAGCAAATGCAATTATCAAATTAATTGAAAGTCAGATACAGACCAATGGGAATCCCATTTCGAAACCCCCTGTGGAGGACTCACCTCAAATTAGCATCATATAAAAATGACCTCTCCACCTGCTTACAAAGTTGGTGACAAGATAGCTACTCGGAAAGCGTGTGGTTTGGCTCTGGCTAAACTGGGTCGTGAAAATGAAAGAGTTATTGTTCTGGATAGTGATACAAAGAACTCCACCTTTTCTGAGATATTCGAGAAAGAACACCCTGAGCGTTTCATAGAGTGTTTCATTGCTGAGCAAAACATGGTAAGAGTGGCAGTGGGCTGTGCCACACATGGTCGAACCATTGTTTTTGCTAGTACTTTCACTGCCTTTTTCACCCAAGCATTTGATCAGATCCGAATGGGAGCCATCTCTCAAACCCATATCAACCAATATCCAAGTGATGCCCTTTCGACATAGCATGCTGTTTATCTAGCTGCCAATACCAAAGAAATGTGTTTCATTCGGACCAGCCGACCAGAAACTGAAGTTATTTATACCTCACAAGAAAATTTTGAGATTGGACAGGCCAAAGTGGTCCGCCACAGTGACAATGACAAGGTCACAGTTGTTGGAGCTGGAGTTACTCTACACGAAGCCTTAGCAGCTGCTGACAATCTTTCTCAACAAGGTATTTCTATCCGTGTCATTGACCCATTTATTATTAAACCCCTGGATGCTGCCACTGTCATCTCCAGTGCAAAAGCCACCGGCAGCCGAGTTATCACCGCGGAGGACCACTACAGAGAAGGTGGCATTGGAGAAGCTGTATGCGCAGCTGTCTCCAGGGAGCCTGACATCCTTATTTATCAGGTGGCAGTGTCAGGAGTGCCTCGAAGTGGGAAGCCTAGTGCACTGTGGATATGTTTGGAATCAGTGCCAGACACATCATAGCGACTGTAAAATATACTTTAATGAACTAAAATAAGCTCATTTCTTAAAAAGTCCAGCCTGTTGGCTTTGGTTTTAAAGCACTAGTATGTTTATATTAAGTTCATGCTTGTTGCAAAAACTGTCATTTTATATTTATACAGTTGTGCTTTTTTTCCTTTAGAGCAAAGCCATTTAACACCTTGCTTCATTCTTAATTCAGAAATTCAAGTTTACCTTTCTATTAATCTGTGACTGTATACACAAATGTCACTCTCAATCATTAAAGTGGGTTGTAAGATTTTAAGTAACATAACAGGAAATAAAACAACCACTTCATACAAAGCTTTCTGATAAGGCTACAAATAATAGACTGAGCTGGGGATCAATGTAGAGGTAACTTTATTAAATGGGTATGATTTCCTTATAAGTTAAGAAAGTGTAAATTAAATTGCAGACTTCAATAGCCTAGGTTTTAAAGCAAATTTGTGTTCTCATATAATGCTCCTCTGCACCTGCAGTTTTCCAGGTAATATTCGACTGCAGTTGCCTTGGAATTTCCTCTGAAGTTTCCTTTCATCTCCCCTCTGCGGTTTAGAGGCCGTGGGGCAGTAGTGAAAGCCCTTACAATGTACCACACTGCTTGTGGTGACTGTTATGTGAAAACATAACGGTATAGTTTGCATGCTATGCGCACTGTTTTGTGAAGATTCAGAAATGTTTATTTTTTCGGTGGCCAAAACAGATTGCTAACCTGATTATATTCATCTACTAAGGATACCAAAGTCAGAGTAATAAAGTATTTAAAAACCAGCTGCTTTGTTTAGTTTATGCCATGTATGTGGGATTTGGTCTCTCCCTGATAAAACCCTGAATAAGGAAGAAGCTTATATCTAAATAGAAGCAGAGAGAGTCATGTCCCCCAACAGCAAACCTGGAAAAAGGCTGGGGCTGGAGATAAATCACTAGAGAATGACACGTGAATTAGGAAGCCGTTCTTTAGCATACACACCTTGCTTTTAGCTGAGATCATAAATTGTATGCTTGGAATACAAGAAAGAAGTACCAGTCAGGTAAGTTAAAAATGGACTCAAGGTTCCAAACTAAATAAAAATTCCTCAGAGTGTGTCTATGTCAGGTAATTAGTTCCTTATTTTCATAACCCTCATTAAGTGTCCTCATTAAGTTCTTTGGAGGCATAACCAATTTGTCTTGGCAATTGTCATCTTAGAAGGTGTGATAGAGACCAAAAAACTAACGTGGGAATCAGAGAAACCAGGGCCTACTCATTCTGCTATTGTTTTTTTTTTATTTTTTTTTATTTTCCTCTGAGCTGTTTTCCTCTTTTGGAAAATGATCATGATAATTGATGTTTTTCATAAGACTTAAAAGTTATTTATAAAAATAAAAACAGTTCATATAGGATCATTGTAGAAATTTAGAAAATGCAAATGAGCAAAAATTACCTCACATTTGGCAACAACAACAAAAAATCCATTCAATGGCATTTACTAGCATGTCATCTGTAACTGTGGGTCTCCTAATATAGTCATTCAAATCTAGTGACATCAACCAAATATTTCATCTGATAAATAACGAGTCTCCATCCTTACATCTTTCATACCTTAGCAAGAGATAACACTGATTCAGAAACGTAAAATGGATAAAATACACAAAATTGCTTGTCATAATTTGGGTGTGCATTACTGGGTATGCATAAAAGTCTTCAGCTTTTATTACATGAATGTGGGGGTACAAAAGGGTCTGTTTCCAACCAAATATGCATAAACACACCTTTAATGATGACAGTAGATCAGAGATTATTTTTAATGCCTAAAGGAACCTCAGAGACCACTAGAAATTATATCTTTTGTAGGAGGGTGAGGAAGCCTTTAGAATCCTGCAAACTTTCTGTTCCCCAGGTTAACAACCAGTGGCTATCAGCTTCAGAGAGAATAAATAGCAGGTGAGATTTATGTCTACAGTTCTTCACGTAAGATGGACTAATACCCAATTTTGATATACTGAATGTTCTTTACCCTTGAATCTATGCTGAGATCTTTTAGGTGTCCATGGAAATCTTGGGAAAGAATCATCCTGATGCTAACTGATGCTGCTGATGCAAATCCTTGGCTGCTGAAGCTTGTGGAAATGTAGTTTTGATGAACAACACGATCAGTGGTTTAACTTTGGACTTCTGTTCATTGTTTTGCCTTGAAGAAGGTCTATTATTAATAGATTATCAAGAGAGCTGGATGATATTCCGCAGACCACCAGCAGCTGCCCTACTGGTTGCATCAGTAATGCTTGCAGGCAGTCATCCGAGAATGACACCAGTCATTCAGGTGGCAAATGGCTCCCAGGTCATTTGATTTCTGTGACTCTCAGAGATAGTAAAGGAATCAGGACAGTGGGGTTTTATTTTCTTATTTAAAACATCAATGACTCTTATGCTACCTGGAAGTTCAATTGAGGGCTCTGCTTAGGGAAAAAAAATTAATTTTTTAAAGAAAAAGTAAAAGGTTCAATATTTCTGATTTTAAAATTATGTAACAGTAATATGAAGTACTGATTCAGTTTTCATTATCCTGAAATTTACTGAATTGTACAGGAATTATTAAATTCTCAAGGGCCCAATCAGAAAGGGCCTGCTTTTGGAGTTTGAGAAGTATTGAGCTGTTTTTTGTGGCCTTTACTATTGTGATATGTAAGAGAGGTCCTGGGACATTGTGACAGGAAGGAAGAGGGCACTGTCTCCTCCATCTTTCCCATAGGAGAGGGGAGGAGGCACTGAACTAAATCCCTGCACTAACATTGGTGGGGAGGGGTTCCCTAACAGAGTTGCTCACAAGGTTTGGGGTTAACTGCAGGGAGGGGAGGTAGGTGTTTCACTGCAAGGTTGGATGTTGATTTAGACATGAGCTTGCCTCCCTGACCATAGAGTTATAAGGTTGGAATAGAGAAGACTGGCTAACACAGTAGCAGGCAAAGTCTACACACACACCCCCACCCCCGACTGGTTTCAGTATGACTGTAAGCTAAGAATGACTTTTACATTTTTAAATGATTGGAAAAATTAGAAGAAGAGTACTATTTTGTGACATGAAGTTATATGAAATTCAGATTTCAGTGTCCATGAATAAAGTTTTATGGAACACTCATGCACATTCAGTTGTCTGTTGTCTGTGGCTGTTCTGGAGCTATAATAGTAGAGTTGAGTAGTTGACAGACACCGTATGGTATACGTATGCAAAGCCTAAAATAATTTACTATCTGACTTTTTACAGTAAAAGTTTGCAAACTCTGGGGTAAAGCATTGGTGAGAGGTAAGGGTGACAGCATAACCATGTGAAGAGTGTAAGGACTGAACCTTTGAGGTCCAGGCCTCAAGAGCACCTCTATATTTGACTACAAAGTGTTAACAAGATCTGAGGTTGCAGGCTTGCCAGAGGCCATCACACTGAGCAGTAAAGAGGTCCTCTCCTCAGAAATTCTGTATGATGTCTGCAATTTGGGAAAAATAGACAGGCGTAATCTCCCCCAGAAAGGGACCACCAACTGTGATAATAGCTACTTACTATTAAATCACTCAGTCAAGATCAGTTGGCCCTAACCATTGCTGAGTTTATAGATCAGCAGTGATGTTCAACAGAGAGGGGATAGTAGTCTATTCAGGGAAACTACTGGGAAGAAGGATAGAGAAAATCTGTGAGACAAAAGACTGCCCTTCTCCTCAACTCTGACCGAAGCATCTGTGAGAGCGGGAGAACTTGGAGATTGTAGCTTTAAAAAATGTGTGGCGGTTTTAGTATAATGGAGCTGTTTTAATAACTGAAAATGACTGAAAGTTTTATGAATTTAGAGATGACATTAAGGGTGCTTTATATACAATGGATGGGATGGAGGAGGTTTTAACAGAATACAGATGATAACAGTTAGTGGGAAAATAAAACCATTTTGTGATTATATATGCCAGAATTGAGTCACTGCAATCACACTGGTTATAATAATGCTAAGAAGAAGAAACATAATCTTGGTACAATATTTTTATCTATGATAAACTCAATACTTATAATATTGAAATATTTTTGTAACTAGCACATTGAATAAAAATGATTCATGATAAGATTAAAACAAAACTTTAGTTTTGTTTCCCTCTTTCCCTTTAAAAAGTATTCAATGAGTAAAATTAATGTGGCTCTGAATGGAGAGTTGGACAGATCCCATGATTTTCCCATTCACCCTCAGGTAACAGAGAGTCCTATCATTACTTAAAGCCACAAAAATCCAATCTGGATTCAGTGATGAAAATGTGTTCAGCTTAATAGATTAAGCAGTGCTTAGTGTTCAGTAAAATTAAGACTTTGTTCTAGTTTACCCAAGCAGAGGGCTGTAGCTGACAGCTGCGTGCCCTCAGGAAACGGTGCCTAGTTACCTTCAGTTTCCCGTCCTTTTTCCTTTCTCCAGCCCTCTCTAACTTGCTAGCTAGAGTTTTAGAACAAAAAGGGGTGAGAGTGGGGAACAGAAGAGAAGCCACTCTTATTTGACTGGGACACTGTATGTTCCCAGAGTTTGGAAGGTGGTTTAAGCTGATTCATCTTTGTACTTATTTCTTTATTTCACATGTGCAAGTATTTCTGAAATTTAGAGAACCTCATTATGATGCATACATTAGAATAAATGCAAGCCGTTAGACCAAAATCTGACAAACATATAAACACAAACATTTATTTGCAAGAGGGCAAAAAAGCAACTGTGCAATGTGTTGTAAGCTCAGATAAGTCCCCACTCTCTATTGTCAGGCTCTTTGGCAAACACAGTGGATAAACGTTTGCTCCAAGATAGGCATGAGTAGAATTCATACAATTCAAAATTATGCAACAGCCAGTATGGCATGGGCACCTACCACTAAGAATGAATGCTGACCTAATCAGAAGTTTCCCTGCCTGTAAAGAACAAAGAGGACTGTACTATAATGTACCTACTGATTATCAGTTCTGGAATCAGTGATATTCTGAAAGGAGAAACAGCCAACCATTTAGCTGGGTCAGGATTACTCTATAAAGTGGAAGACACAGGTCTACACAGAGCTCCAGACCTGGAGGAGTCGATCCTTTAAAACTGTGGTTCCCAACACCTCCTGGTATCCCCACCACTCCGGCCTCAGACTGGTACCAGTCAGTGGCCTTTTAGGAACTAGGATGCACAGCAGGAGGTGAGTGGTGGGCGAGAGAGAGGAAGCTTAATCTGTATTTACAGCCACTGCCCATCATTCGCATCACTGCCTGAGCTCCACCTCCATCCCCCCATCCCCACCCCATCCATGGAAAAATTGTCTTCCATGAAACTGGTCCCTGGTGCCAAAAAGGTTGGGGACCGCTGCTCTAATATAGACTCTGGGTTTTCCAGATTCTTTTATCTCATGCTTTCAAAGGGAGAGTGATATACATATAATTTCTAGTCAAACTCATATCATGAACACAATGTATTTCCCCAGTGAAAAATTACTTTGATGAATGTTGATTAACAAACTCTCTGTGTTCTGGAATACAGGTTAATAATTTCAAAAGTGAACTAAATGTGCTAAGGATGTGGATGAAAACTGATGCACATGCATATATACGCACACACATTCATGAGTGTGTGATACTACTTAAGTGTTTTAAAGAAAATTACCACATGAATGATAAATACTACTGTATTCTTATTTTACAAATGAAAAAGCCAAAGTGAGTAAAAGTATCAATTAACCAAACCTGCAAATTTCTAATAAATAAATTTGACTTATATAGCTGGGTGAATTGGATAGCTTTTTAATGTATTTAACATATATCATATATTTGGCATTAATTCCTTAACTAAAAAGTAGACGCTATAAGAGTAGTTCAGGAGGGGATGTTTAGTGCAGGTGAAAAGAAGAAATAAAAATATACCTTTTAGAGGTTTAGGAATAGATTACTATATCTCTCAGTAATTTTCAGAAAATAGCTAACTTGGTCCAAAGGTAATTCCCCATTCTGCCATCAGTCGTTCTGTGTATAAATGGGAGCTTTGACATCTTGGTGGTGTTATAGAAAAAGAGCAGGCGCTGACCATAAGGAGTCAAATATCTGTAAGACTGAGACAAAAATCAAATCCGAGACACCAGCCTAGCAGCATCTAGTACCCAGGGAAGTTTCCACTATTGTTTCTTAAACATACAGATAACATTGTCTCCTGAACTGATAGGAGGAGGTCAGGTACATGTGCACTGGCTCGACTCACGCCGAGGTGGCAGAATAAACCTATGCTTGCTTCTGTCTGTTTCTTATTTTCCCAGAAATTGGTCACACTGGTAAAGCTGGGACCACATTTTTGCTATTTTGTTGTATTTTTTCTGTATAAAGTTAGTATTTATACTTAATAAAGAAATCTGTTTAAATGGGAAACATAATTCAGGGGAAATCAAATATAAGTGAGGTAAAGAGGTGTAATAGAATTTAGAAACATGTTTTAGAAACAAATAGATTTCTTCCTGAGACTAAGTTTCCTCATATGTGAAGATGAGGATAATAATAAAACACACATTTCAAGATTGTTTTTAGAATTATGTGAGATACATAATTTTAAATTCAGTCCCTACAACATTCTAGCTACATGATCTTGGCAAGTTGGGAGTATATAACCTCTGGAATGTTCAAGACTTCTTATTACTAAAAACATTTTCAGTCTTCTCATTAAGAGAAAGTAAGCTGGTAAAGACTCTCATTCACTTTTGCCCACAGTATGAAACTAAACTTTGCATGATAAGACACAGGAAGTTAAAAGGTCTATATTTATTTCTCAAAGACCAATAGATTGTTTTATTTTTTTTCCCCTACTATTTGTTTAGATTCGCAGGAGACATGTTTTTTTGATGTGTGACAAAATTCCTGTGTAATGCTCAGGTATGTGCATTTTTTTTCATTTGGGTGTAAGATTCCCATGTGTTCTCACTGATACGCTGTTTCTCTGTTTGCTCGTCACTGATAATTCCTGAGTATCTCTAATGGTGCACATTTCCACCATGTCCTTACTAGATTTAGATTAACCTAACTTCAGTATATTGAGGGTTCTGTAGCATAAACAGTACATTTAAAAGAAAATATTTAGTATTCCTATTGTAAACCTTACATTTACTTTTGGCTCAATAATTTCTCTTATTTTTGATGCTAATTTCCAAAAATTAGATAAAAACTGCTCTCTTAATAGCAGAAACCTTAAATGTAGGTGCAGGGCAAAATGTACCAGTATTGCAATCTAGGCCAGTGTAGGGCATGGTGCCCCGAACTTTTAGAGAACCCACTTCTTTTAGTCAGAATGAATTCATTCCTCTCCGATTTGGTATGTCATATGCTTTTTTAGTATGTCATGTTCCATATCCAATGGAATTGGATATATTTAAAAAGCATATAACAATTTTATTGTAAAAGACAATATCAATAATATGACAGAAGCTACAGCCTTAAAATAATAACTTAAAATTCTATAGAACTTTAAATTTTATGGAAGTATATAAGTAAAATACTTTCAAGATCACTGGTTTAGTTTATCGGGGGCTCATGTGTACTAGGGAGAGATGGTAAATTGCTGCCTTGAGGAATGAATCCAGCCCATGAAGGTCATCCTATTCTAGCAACAAAGTTTTTCTTTCTTTTTTCCTAACATTGAATTTGAATCAAAACACCTGTAGACAATTGCATTTCCTCTGTATCCTTTCCACTGTCCCTGCCTACTTTCTTAAATTTGTTTTACAAACCTTTTTTGTGTGCCAGCCTCATGAAAGCATTTTAATTTGCTATTCAAGTGGCAATTTGTAAGGACATCATATGGATATTGAGTAAATAGCTTCTTTAACAACAAAAGTATAAGCTGTATTTGTAAGAAAGTATAAAATTTTGCTGAAGCACAAAAAGCAAGACCTGAATAGATATCAAGACACATCAACTTCCAGGATGGAAAGGCTCAAAAATCATAAAAATGTCAATTCTTCTCAAATTAAAATAGAATGAGTCAGATAGAATACCAAAAGTGTGTGTGTGGAGTGCCTAACGAGGGATAGGGTGGTTAGGAGAAAACAGCTTATTCTAAAGTTTATATAATAAAATAGATGTTTGAACATTGGCAAGACATTTTGAAAACAAAAATTAACTAGGACTGACTACATAATGAGGGCCGAATGCAAAAATAAAAGTGCAAAACCCTTTGTTAAAAAAGTACTAAGAATTTCACATCATCAGCAACAGAGAATTAAATCAAGTGCAGAACTCAGTACTACAGCACAATTTGCATGTGGATGAAGCAGATCAGATCATAGATGTGACCGCTGGGTGATGTCTATAAATGAATTAATGGATATAGAGACATAGTCTCAGAGACTATGATGAATCTGTTTTGCTAGTCTTTTGTGTGATTCTTATTTGCCTAGTTTTACCTCAAACCAATTAAGAAGTTGGGGCCCACTAGGAAAAAGAATAGTTTTTTAATATATGGACAAGTGAGCTTCTTTGTTTCTCTGTCTCTTGTGTCTTTTGACCTGTAGCCAAAATTATACAACTGAAGCTATAAACTATCCATGTGTATTTATATCTGTATATCTCTTACTTAGAAAAGCTTTTATTTATCATTGTATAAAATATTCTCCTATCTAAGAGGGTATTAATAAATTAGATTATAAGTCATTTAAAGGAAGTTTATTTCGATGGGCATATAACAGTAAATTAGGGCTTATATAAATCAAATATTCCTAATGTTTCAAGAAATAGAGACATTAAATTTATATTTTTAAAAATATTTTAGATCTAAAATTATTTCTTACAAAAATTAACTCATAAATGTTCTAAGGTTTCAAGCTAACTTAATTAAATCTGTAAACAAACAAGACTAGTTTAATAATTTTGGTTTAGTGAAAAAAGCCATGTCTTCTGATTCATCAGTGTTAAGTACAAAACAAGCTTATATTTTATTCTACTTTAGTTTGTTTTTCCTAAACTTAAGTAGATTTACTGATCAAATAAGCTAACTTTAACATAAAGTTTATAATAATGAAAAATTAAATTTTTATTTACCTTAATTGAAAAATTATTCTGATAAACATTGTTTCAAAGCTAATCATATTTTGTGATATTTCAGCATAAAGATAATTTCCAAGATCTTTAGGTAATTTAAAACACCTGGACTGATATAAAGTTGAGGTAATTAATAGATTAATATTGGATATATGGATAATTTTTAAGCAAGATAGGATTGTTAGAGATGCATAATAAAGAATACAACTTGGAAAGTAAATTTGATTTGCCTTGATTTATTATAACTAAGACTGAAAAAAAAAAGCTATGAAATGTATAAAATCTTAGAAAAGTTTGTTCAATTATAATAGTCTTGCTTATTCCTTGGGTTATGTATTAATACCTTTGCCCGCAATAAGAAAATGTTCTCATTTATAAAAAAGCTAATATTCTCTTCAATTTTGGAATCTATTTTTTCAAAGTATTTTATTATCACTTTTATTAAATAGGTAACTAATTATTATTTATCAGACACCATCTTAATCAAGTATCTAAATGTCCCCTTCTAACTTATTTTATTTTTTGTCTTCCCAAAATCAGATTCTAAATACATAAAAAAAAAAAATAAATAAAACTGTAAGGATATCTTTTACACTTAAAAATATTTGATATATCCCAAAAGTTACCTGGAAAATAAAATAATTTTTTTTAACCTTATAAAAAGAAATATTAGAAATAATTCAGTTTATTTGATACACTATGATAAGAGTTGCATGGGAATAGTTGTTGATACTGAGCCTTCGCTAGTCTAAATTTGTGTAAGTAAAATGTTATTAACATCAGTGTTTAAGCAATTGCATGCTTTACGGAAGTTTCTAGAGGTTTGTCCATGCCCTCACTGTCCATAATATGTTTTAACCTCAGGAGAAATACTTATTGAAACGCTTTGAAATATTTGTCCTGTCATTGTATGATTTACAATGTCCTGGCCATGCTTTGCCTAATAATATTAGACAATGACAATATAGTGTTGTGAGTCATAATTTCAGTTATTATTTAAAATGTCAATTGGCCACAGAACTTTTTCAGTTCAAGTCTAGCATCTTCTAGCCTGTGGTTCCCAGGTGGGGATGCACATCAGACTTACCTTTGGAATTTTATGAAAATATGTATGTCTGGGCCCTACTCTAGACTTCTTGCATCTTTTTAACGTTGTATTGATCTTTAAAAATTGCCTCAGAATTACTATATCACATATCTTGAGTTTTTTCCTCAATAAAAATGATGTTCACACATTTTTATAAAGTAGATGGGATATTTATTGGCTTCTTTGAAAATAGGCTTAATTATTTACCTTAGGAACATTTTGCATAAATTTTATTTTGGAAGAATGTTATTATCTTTGTTTTGTATGCCACAGAAACAATCAAATTTTTTTGTCGCTTGCATTATTCTTATTTCGAACTCTCATCAGACTTCTCAAATTTAAAAATTTTTAGTAACAAATTAGCCACAGCTATTTTAAATCTCTGTCATCCACAAATTTTGTTTGAGTCCGATGCTTTCCCGAAGTCTCTGCCAAAATCTACAGGCCAGAGTTTGTGTCTTCAAACATAGTAGGATAGTTTTAGAGACTTACGTAAAGGATTCAACTAGGTACTTAAATTACTAACTGTTCAGATACCAGATTCTTGAAGAGAGGCTTCTGAGAAGACATCATTTATTAATAGACAATTTTCAGACCATGTCAGTGGGCTACATCACAATACCAGAACTTAATTTCAGTCGAGAAGTAGTTGGCATAATGTGACCACTAACCCAAGTTCCTGCAGGACAACAATTAATGTTTGAGTGAACTGCTGACGGGACATTTATTGCAGTTATTTGTTTGGAATACTGTTGATTTTGTTTTTATGATCTATTTTTCTACTACATAAAGAAGCCATTTCTCTTTCTTCTTAAGTAACCAATACTGAGTTCATAAATTCTGTTTTTGTAAACTCCAGTAAAATGTTTTAAAATGATATCTGATTCTCATGACACCCTCCCCCACCAGAATTGAAAAAACTTTTACTAGATCTCCCTATTTTTTTGTGGCAAGTTACCTTGTGGTAGTTATTTGCATAGGTTCGGTAAGAAATTGTCCTTCTTACCAAGTTATAATTGGACAATTGATTATACAACCATTCCAATGTAGAATATCATTTCTGAGAATGATGGTCATCAAATCAGGTGTGACAGATATTTTAAAGAACAAAGATTGATGCACTTGTGGGGTCAATACCTAGTCCTCCTAAGAAAAATGGCTTGATACAAGCAGTAAGAAAGGTAAGGAATCTTAATAAATTTAGAGTCCTTGAGAAAAAAAAACATTCTGGTTTATGTACTATGGCGAAAACTGGCAAAAAGAGTTTTTCGAGCTTGAATTCTTAACTTCAGGATAGCAAATAATAGAGGCTTTAAAACACATGCGGCCTTTAGACTAAAGTCTCTCATCCACAGTTTACATACTGCACATAGCTCTTATCCATCTCTCTCTTTTACTTCTTCCTCCACACTCACCACAACTAAAATATCTGAAATTATACAGTAAAGGCACAGCCTCTACCACATGGGTGCAAGATACCACACTTGCTTTTACTGTGATAGTAACTTCTTTTTGGTGTATAACATAAAGTAGTTCATGAATTTCCAGTCAAGACTCTTTCGTCTTCTGTTTTCTGGGTCCCACAGATATCAGATACTACGGTACTATTTCTCAATATAGTGTCATTACAGGTTGACGGGCAATACTCTGACCTGAACACGGCTTGGCCAAGACCTTCTCTCCATTCTGTTCTCCACGTGATGCCCCATAATTTCAACAGTGCTTTCCCCCTTTCAAGGCTTACTTCTACCTACTTCCTTTGCTTCCATTAGTTTTTCTATTCTCTGAGACCATTCTCCATTAACTATCCCTACTTTCCTCCAGAACCTTCAAGAGAACTGATGCAATAGCAAGAGAAGGGTAGAAGCCAGATTACAATAGGTAAGAACGGACTAAGTGGGAAGAAAATTAAGCCAGTAATATATGACAAGACTTTTGAGAGTTTTTGCCACCAAAAAGACCATATTTTAAAAAGGTATAATAGGTTTTGCGAATGGCTTTTTAGGATTAATGGAGACAGAGGCATGATTCAGGCTTAGAAATCAATGGAAAACGAATGCCATAAAATTTTTAGAGATGAAGGCAGAAATATTATGTCAAAAAGCATGTTAAAGGAAAGAGTGGTTTGAGTTAAGAAGAAAGAAAAGAATGAACTTCATAGAAGCTTTGAGGTAGTGAGAAATAATAATGCTATTTGAGTTTATAGAGGAAAGGTGAATAAGAAAAGATAAGGTAGTATTGATTCCAGGTGTGTAAGGTTTCAGGTCATCCACCAACAGTCCGTGACATACTGCAGAGATTTGTTCATGAACTATGCAGTTTACAAATTACACGTCTACGAATGTCGCTTACGCCCACGATATCAGTTATCTCTATTCTTGACTCTTTCTAGCTTTGTACTTACATCTTAAAAATTGTATACCTTATATCTTATTTCTTCTCTTATAAAATGAATGGAATATAGTTGCTGGTGCTGGCTTACATTTACCTTTAAAACCCTTCCTTAGGTTAGACACATTTAATGTTTTTAAGACTACTTCTCAGCCCTGCATGCACTCAGTGGAAGGCGCAACACAGCTCTGGTACTTTCTTCACTCTAAAAGCCTTCTGCTGAAAGCTTTCCTTTCATTATGGTCCTTCTTTGATCTTAAATGCACTTTCTAAGCATTCATAAGACTAAAACTGAGATCATTTCCCATTTTTAAAGTGACTTGAACCAGGTTGTATGATAACATATTTCCCAGCCATTTAGAGTTGCTGCTGCCTCTGGACTTGTATCATTGAGCATGACTATATATTGTGGAATTGAAATAGAAAATATATCACTTAGCAATTAATCACCAGACTTGGGGGCACCTTTAACCCTAAAAGAGCAATAGGAGGATACATTTTATGAGCAATGTTGATGTCTGTTTTTCAGAATTTAGCTGAACCATACACTGATAGCTGTACCTTCAAGTTTCACACCCTAAAATAAAGTGTTTTGTTTTATCCTCATAGCCACCTCATCTGGCTCTCAACTTTGGAATTTCTCTGTATCTTCATTTTTTCTACATTCTGCAATTGTCCAGTGGATATCTACAAGATACCCTGGTAGGCTTTAGAGATACAGAGGTTTAAAATAAAAAAAGATTTGGACACTGAGGGCGATCTTTCTTCATTGGGAACAATATATTATTTATAGTAGTATTCACAAAACAGAGAGATATTAAACTAATACATATAAAATTGCCTTTTTGTAGGTTAAAATCAGTCAAATATTTGCAGTTTCATGTGGTTTAACCTAATACTGTTACATAACATGTTGATGTAGTATTTTGGAAGTGTTGCTTAAGGTATTGTGAAAAATGTCAGGAATTGGTTGTTAGGCAGGCAGTAAAAAGACTGGGAAAGCGAATTGTAATTTTAGATGAGGGAAGAGTACATTTCATACATGTGAAAACCTTTTAGACTTGAATGTATCAATTAACATGTGCTAGGAAGTGTAAGAAGCATGTTGTTGCTGAGAGACCTTAAGTAGCCACACTGTCTAGGTTCAAACTTTACTCCACTACTTACTAGCTATCAGACTATTAAGGCTATAATTAAGACTATATTAAGACTATATATTACGTGTTTTATTTATATATAAAAAAATATACACAGGCATACTTCATTTCATTGCACTTTGGTTTACTATGTTTTGCAGATATGGCGATTTTTACAAATGGAAGGTTTGTGGCAACCCTGCATTGAGCAAGTCTATCGACACCATTTTTCTAACATCATGTTATAACTTCATGTCTCATTTTTTGATAATTTTCACAATATTTCACAATATTTCAAAGTTTTTCATTATTATTATATTTCTTACGGTCATCTGGGATCAGTGATCTTTGATGTTAGTATTGCAATTGTTTCAGAGTGCCACGAACCACACCCATAGAAGATGGCAAACTTAATCAATACATGCAGTATGTGTTCTGACTCTCTACTGACCAACCATTTTCCCACTTCTCTCCTTCTCCTCAGGCCTCCCTATTTCCTGTGACTCAACAATATTGAAATGATGCCAATTAATAACCCTACAAAGACCTCTAAGTATTCAAGTGAAATGAAGAGTAGCATGTCACTCAATTTGAATCAAAAGCTAGTAAGGATTAAACTTACTGAGGAAGGCATGTTGAAAGCTAAGACAGGCTGAAAACTAGGCCTTTTGTGCCAAATAGTTAGCCAAGTTGTAAATGCAAAGAAAAAATTCTTAAAGGGAATTAAAAGTGCTAGTTCGATGAATACAGAAATGACAGGAAAGTGAAATAGGCTTTCTGCTGATACAGAGAAAGTTTGAGTGGTCTGGGTTGAAAATCAGACTAGCCACAGTAGCCCTTAAGTCAAAGCCTAATCTAGGGCCAGGCCCTAACTCTCTTCAACTCTGTGAAGGCTGAGAGAAGTGAGGCAGCTGCAGAAGAAAAGTCTGAAGCTAGCAGGGATTGGTTCGTAAGGTTGAAGGAAAGGAAACATCTCCATAATATAAATGTGTAAGGTGAAGCAGCAAGTGCTGTTGTAGAAGCTGCAAAAAGTTAAGCAGAAGATCTAGGTAAGATAATTGATTGAAGGTGGCTACAATGAGTAATGGATTTTCAGTGTAGATGAAATAGCATTTTATTGGAAGAAGATGGCATCTAGGACATTCATAGCTAGAGAGGAAAAGTCAATGCCTGGCTTTGAAGCTCCAAAGGACAGGCTGACTCTTGTTAGAGGCTAATGCAGTAGGGTGACTTTAAGTTAAAGGCTATGCTCATTTACCATTCTGAAAGTCCTAGGGCACTTAAGAATTATGCTAAATTGACTCTGCCTGTGCTCTATAAATGGAATAACAAAAGCCGGATGACAGCACATCTGTTTATAGCATGGTTTACTGAATATTTTAAGCCCACGGTTGAGACCTATTGCTCAGAAAAAAAGATTTCTTTCAAAATATTAGTGCTCATTGACAATGCATCTTGTCACCCAAGAGCTCGGAAGTGGAGATTTACAAGGAGATAAATGTTATTTTCATGCCTATGAATACAACATACATTCAGCATCCCATGGATCAAGGAGTAATTTTGACTTTCCAGTCTTTTTTTTTTTTTGAAACAGAATCTCACTCTTGTCGCCCTGGGTAGAGTGCCATGGCGTCAGCCTAGCTCACAGCAACCTCAAATTCCTGGGCTCAAGTGATCTTCCTGCCTCAGCCTCCCGAGTAGGTGGGACTGCAGGTGTGCACCACCATGCCTGGCTAATTTTTTCTATTTTAGTAGAGATGGGGTCTTGCTCTTGCTCAGGTTGGTCTTGAACTCTTGAGTTCAAGTGATCTTCCCACATTGACTCCCAGAGTGCTAGGATTACAGGTGTGAACCGCTGTGCCTGGCCTGACTTTCAAGTCTTACTATTTAAGAAATAAATGTGTAAGGCAATAGATGCCATAGAGAGTGATTCCTCCAATAGATCTGGGCAATATAAATGGAAAACCTTCTGGAAGGCACTTGCCATTCTAGATGGCATTAAGAACTTTGATAGGCCTGGCCTCAAGCAATCCTCCCACCTCAGCCTTCCAAAGTGCTAGGATTACAGGTGTGAGCCACTGCAGCGAGCCACAAGCCAAACTTTATAACAATCCCATCATAATATCCTCTTAATGAGATACCTCAGTGTTCCCCCAGATTTATGGTCTCCCTTGCCACAACCAGTAATAAACCCAACTTTGTTTGAACTGTGTTTCTTGTCTTGTCTTGTCTTGTCTCTGGCTAGTGGATATCTACACCACTTTATTGAAGTATTAAACATTATTAAAAAAGTAAGGAAAGGCTGGGTGCAGTGACTAACGCCTGTGATCCTAGCACTCTGGGAGGCCGAGGCAGGTGGATCGCTCAAGGTCAGGAGTTCAAGACCAGCCTGAGCAAGAGTGAGACCCCGTCTCTACTAAAAGTACAAAGAAATTATCTGGACAACTAATATATATATATATATATATAAATTAGCCGGGCATGGTGGCACATGCCTGTAGTCCCAGCTACTCAGGAGTCTGAGGCAGAAGGATCACTTTGAGCCCAGGAGTTTGAGGTTGCTGTGAGCTAGGCTGACGCCATGGCACTCTAGCCAGGGCAACAGAGCCAGACTCTGTCTCAAAAAAAAAAAAGTAAGGAAGACTGGAACCAGACACTTTTAAAAGAAATGCAAAAGCAGCAATATCCCCGGGGTATTAGGTTTCTCTTAAAGTGAGAAGGTAAAACATTCAGAAAAAAGACTGCAGAGCCACACCACCGCTTGGAGTTGAGTAGGTTGTGTTCTGCCAAAGAGTGTTATGCAGAGGGGGTGGAGAGGCTAAAATCCATCCTGAACCCCAGTAGCCAACCTGTGATCCTTGACTTGGAGCTGTCACACTGGGAGACAGGAGTACCTTTCAAAATTTCATGGCAGCATAGTATAATTTACCAATGTCTATTTTGGAATTAATTCTTCCATTAAGCCTTCACTGATTCTCCTGAATTGAGCTGGCTTCTTTCTCTTTGACTCCCCACTGCTATTATTATAACATCAATCTCAAATTAATACAATTTATTTATTTACATATTTCTTTCTTCTCAAAGTATATATCTTTAATTTTTTTGAAGTATCACTCAATATTTGAGTGATGATTAATATAGTAATACAAATAGTGTTTGATTATGCTGAAATCAAATAAATTGGACTGAATCGATTTGAAAATAAACTAATGTGATCTAATGGAATGAATGTGTGATTATAACTGTGCTGTCTAATTTTGCCTATGCTAACTTCTTTCATAGAAGTCTCTTAACCTCTGTGCATTTCAGTTTTCTAATCCATAAAAATGAAGATATTGGTTGATCTCTAACATCACTTTTGACATCAGTACTTCATGGGTCAGACTGATGTATCTCATGCTTGACCTTGTGAACTGAGTTTTCATAATTTGTATGAAGAGCAGTGATGCATTCTTATGCACAGATCGAATATGATATTATGAGCATTGATAATAAGGCCTTTTGCTCAAGCATTAAGGACATCTAGAAAATTTGGCCATGAACACAAACATTTCCCAAGGCTACCAGATCTCTCACACTGACATAAAAACAAACAAGAATATAAATTACCAAGCTTTTATCTAAGTAAAATTCATACAGTGCACTTTGGGTCTATTGAATTTCCTTGAATACAAAAAGGCTTACATCACTAGCCCAGTTGGAACCTGTAATTTATTGAAATGATTTCAAGACTTATGCACATATAGTTAACCCATGTCATTAAAGAGTAATTCCCTTTCCATGGTTTGTATTAAAAAAAAATCTTTGGCTGCCAGGAACCAGTTATCAGGACAGTGTGATTTCACATGAGTTAAATTGCAACAGTAGCTCTATCATTATGAAGATGATGTTTACAAATAAGTGAATTGTTTTCTAACTGTTTCCACAAAGGCACTAGCTCATAAAACAAGGACCTTTCCATTATCAAAATTATGCTATTTCTTCAAGCTGCTTTTGTAGAATGGTGATTTTATTTTATACTAGCAGATGGATAAAACAGCAGTATATTTTTATGCAAAGTAACCTAAAATACAAATAATATTCTTAACAATATTTCAATTTTATCAACCAATATAGATTTATAATGGGTATACTAGTATGCTGAGGACAAGGAATATGTCATTCCAAAGCCGTGTCTGCAGGTTTATATTAATCATATAGCCTCATATGTATTGGCCTATGTTCTCTGAAGAGTGACAAGGGCAGTTCAGGTCATGGTGTTTGCCTATAATAAGTTATTCCAATTCTGAATATGGATACGGCATCAATGCTCTGTGGAATTTTCCCAGCTGAAAAAATTGTTATAATTACATTAAAATGATTATCAAGGCTTTAAAATTGCTTTCTGAAAGAAACAATTGGCTTTGAGTAAAGAATGTTATTTGTGTAAATGCTAGGTATTAGATACATACAGTTTGAGATTTGAAAAGTTAACATTTTCCCAAATAACAGAAAACAAACGCATCTCTTATTTTTGGTGTGAGGCCAATATAAATGCACTAAAACCTTAAAAATGTTTTGGTACTGAAGTGTTTCCAGAAAACAAAGCATTTTGTTCTTAATAATAGCCCATTTAACGAAGACCATGTTCCTCTATGGAAATATTGTATCACTTCTCCTAAGTCATAGAAGAATTTATATTACTCGTGTAATTACAAGTGGTCAGCATCACCCTTAGGTGTTCTCAACTTTTTAATACCATTGTATGTTAGCTTCCTACTGCAGCTGTTACCAATTACCATATACTTAGTGGCTTAAGACAACACAGATTTATTATCTGTTCTTAAGGTCAGAAGTCTAAAATGAGTCTCAAGGAGCCAAAATCAAGGTTCTGTGTGTCTTCTGGAGGCTCCAGTGTAGTATTTGCTTCCTGGATTTTCCAGTTTCTAGCGGCTGCCTAAATTCCTCACTCACAGCGCCTTCCTCCATCATCAAAGGGCATCACTCCAACCTCTGCTTCCACCGGCACATCTCCTTTTTCTGACTTTGGCAATCTTGCCCCGTTTTATAAAGATCCTGTGATTACCTCAGGCTCACTTGGATAACGAATCCAGAATAATCTCCCCATCTCACTATCTTTATCTCAATCACATGTGCAAATTCCCTTTTGCCACGTGAGGTAGCACATTCACAGGTTCTAGGAATTAGGACATGGACATTTTTGAGGGGCTATTTTTCTGTCCTTCCACACAGGGATCCCTTTGCAGTCTGGTGAAGCCTAGTGTTTCCTTCTCAAAATAATGTTTTTCAACTCAGCTCATAAAATATATTAGGTTATGATGGAAGCAAATCATACTGAAATATAATTATCAAAATATTTTAAAACAAATATGTGCTTTAGTAATATATGTGCTTTTCAAATTACTGCATTAAATAATAATTGCAGTGGCCAATAATTTCAATGAAGTAAAAGTAAGGGTATAAGCAATATTTGTAACAGCTGTTAAGTGAAATGAAAATATCTGATTTCTATTGTACCGTTAATGGTGTGGTGTTTTGTTTTTCTATACATTAATAACTGAAAGAAATGCTAAACTCCAATTAGAACTTAAGGTAAAATGAAATATAATTTTTCTTTCTATCCGTGATCTTGAACTGCACACTAAGAACCCTTGCTATACACACATGGCAGAGAGAAAATATTTATGACTTGCATGTCTGTGAGGGTGTGTGCATGTATGTGTCTGTGTAATTCCCATTGACCAGTACAACCTATTAGTGAACAATTCTTCAATTGTATTTGCATTTTCCTATTATTCAGCTAACTGAAAAGTGAAATAGACTGTGGGCATTGTTTATCAGAAGTCTATACAGGTATTATGAAATGCTCATTTTGCTCACCGTTAGATGCTAAGATATTCATAGACATGTGACAAATCTTTCTGTGTTATTCAAATTAAGATATGCTGTCCTGCCTGTTAATTTTAATATTTTTTAAGCAGTGGGATTTCTATAGATTTGTAACACCTGTTGTCTAGGTGCTTGCATTTGATTTAGCATAATAAGATATACATGTCCTACTGCACAAGAACTATCTAAATGTATTTTGGATATGTTATGGTTTAATCATTTGTGGTTTTTATTAGATAACATTTTCTTTATATTTTCATATGGTAAGCAAGCTTATGTCTTTGCAATCCAAACCAAAATAAAAGAGTTATATGCTATAAAGGCTTATGGGAGGCTGAAAGTTTACCTTCCAAAAATATTTTTATACCCCCAAAATTGATCTAGTAAAGCAGAAACCCTTCATTTTTTTTACTGGATTTTATTCTTTTATATTGCATCTTCAATAAATTAGCACATATAATATAATTAATTACACAACTAGATACATGCACTAAATATATATGACTGGCTCACTAGAGAAAGATTAATACTTCCAGTAACAGAACACTTAAAAATTTAGGCCAAAATATTCTACCCTGGTGCTCGAGTGATGGCTTAATATTAGGTCATCTGAGTATGGGATTTATAGAGCTTTTAAAAGTTATTTTTTGCCTCACTTTAAAATAATCAGTGTGTTCCACTTAGTCACAGAGTTTGCTTAAACTTTCTAATCATAGATTCCACTTATATTTTGATTACCCAATAAAGTACATCTTTCTGGTTAATAGGAAATTATAGGCTAAGTGCAATAGTGTAAGCAAGAAAGTAGATTCACGGGCATAGAGGTCACATATGAATGGAGTTTTCATGTCAAAGCCCCTAAGCACTATTAGAGCTTAATGATTATATTAATTATAAGTGAGTGATTTGTGGGAAAAAAATGTTCTGTGATAGTGATACGAATACTGAACTACAGCCCTGAAAAATTTCATGTTAGCTTGTCCTTGCTGACATTGTGGCCATCTCATTCCTCCGAGTTTTCCTGTATTAATCAACAAGTCAACACTCTTAACATTTTTAGTAGTTTGAAATTTTATATTATTTAGGAGAGCTATCTTCTCTGTGTGCCTGTACAATTTACATAGAACAAAGCTGCCCTCCACAAGTTTGAGAATATTTGAATAATGCTAATAAGACTGGCTGTATTAATGTTCTATTTTTTTCTTTTACTGACAACATTTACTATAAAGAAAGGAATCTGCATATTTATTATCATTTCTTTACTTCTGAGGAGAGTCACAGCCTTGGTTAAATTATTGTAACATAGCTAAGGCATTCATGATCTCAATTGCTGGGAAGATATGCTTATCAGACACTAGATAACATGTTCCTTTGATAAAGTAATGAGATAAATCTAAATTACTATCTTGGGAGTCATAAGTGACATTTTCTAAGTAGAATGTTATGGCCAGAATGAAGGAAGTACAACTTGTGTAGAAGACATTTCGGGTCATATGTAGCCTGGAGCTGGGAACGTTTCCTTGTTGTTTTGTTCCAAAAATATGCCTGGGGGCTTGCACGCAAGCCAGGGCGCCCTGACCCTGCAAACAGGAGGGGCTAGAGAGCTTAGGATGCAAACATCGGCTCTCCGGAAACAAAACAACAAGGAATAAGGCGTGTCGAGTTGGGATAATGAGGGAACAAGGAAATTGAGTGAGACAGTTGCCAAACATGCTGCGTTATAAATAAAAGTGCTGCAGCAGGAAGGCACTGCAGTCTTGTACCGTCTTTTATGTGTGTATGTCTCTTTGTCTCTGTGTTCATTCCTCTTCCCTAGGCGGGCCATGACAAGTGGCACAGCGAGCAGGATCTGCGTCATTCGGGACCGAGGAACTGGAGTGGGACCTCTTTGGTAAGTAAGTGACAACCAACAGTAGGACCGCCGGTATTATGGGGATCTCCCCTTCAGCTGCTGAACGAGAATATCGAAAGTTAGTCCTCAGTGGGACTGGAAGTGGGAGTGGAAGTTAAATATACTACTTTGAAACAATTGTTTGGCTTGGTGTAGGAGCATTGCTATTGGTTTCAGTTTCAGTCCCAAGTTCAGTTAAATTTGCGCAGCTGGCAACAGGTTGTTAAGGCTTTTCGTGTAGCCCACCCATGAGGTGACACGATTAATTTAAAAATTTGGACTGTTTGTAGTGCTATAACCCAAGCACTACAGTTACTGGGAACAGACTCTGAGGAAGCTGAGTCGCAGAATGGGGAGGAACTGGATGATCATGATCCCCCTCCCCCTGAGGAAATCCCAGAGGTGACTCCTCTGATGGATAGTCAGGAAAAGGCTAACTCTCTATCCCCTAACACTGAAATAGCAGAACTTACTGCCTTATTGAAAAAGTGTTTATCCTTTGTTATTACTAGCCCCACAGTCCTGACAGCGCCCGTGCCTTATTCTGTCTCTTTGCTGCTGCGGCCGCCGGTCCCATTAGCAGGGACTTCTTTTCAGATTCCTAATAACCCCAATGGCTCAGATGACGATTTTCCTTTACCTCCTGACTTTGATGATAATCCCCCTGTGGCTGGTCCACCCTTTGATCCGTCTGTCTTTCCTGTTATGCAGCAGCTAGCTTGGCCTTGCATAAAAGTATCCAAACGGCCGACTTTGTTCGTCGGTGCCATAAAAATTCCCACCGACTATGGCAGCATCAACTTGAAATTGATACAAGATTAAAAGGAGAAATTATAAATTTACAACATATGGTACAATGGCTAGGTGACCAAATTCAAGTATTGACAACACAGTCATTTCTCCGCTGCGATTGGAATTCCTCCCGATTTTGTGTTACCCCTATTCCTTTCAATGCAAGCAAACATTGGAACTTACTCCATAATCTCTTATCTGGCAGTGTCAATATGACCTCCGATCTCCAAAATTTGGAACGAAAAATAACTGATGCATTCCATAACAATATCCCTGAGATGAATGAGGCAGAGATCTTTCAAGGCCTGGCTAATGGTCTCGCCTAATTAAATCCTTTTAAAAACCTTAAAACATGACTTACATCAGTTACTAGCAATCTATGCATTATGTTATTGGTTGTTGTTTGTTTTTTCATAGTCTATAGGCGATGGTCCCAAAGAAGAGTGAAAAAGGAGCAACAATATCATGATATAATGGCAGTGCTGCAACATGTCTGAACACAGCGTCCTGTGCCTTAAAACAAAAAAGGGGGAAGATGTAGAAGACATTTCGGGTCATATGTAGCCCGGAGCTGGGAATGTTTCCTTGTTGTTTTGTTCCGAAAATATGCCTGGGGGCTTACACCCAAGCCAGGGCGCCCTCACCCTGCAAACAGGAAGGGCTAGAGAGTTTAGGATGCAAACATCGGCTCTCCAGAAACAAAACAACAAGGAATAAGGCGTGTTGAGTTGGGACAATGAGGGAACAAGGAAATTGAATGAGACAGTTGCCGAACATGCTGTGTTATAAATAAAAGCGCTGCAGTAGGAAGGCACTGCAGTCTTGTACTGTCTTTGTGTGTGTATGTCTCTTTGTCTCTGTGTTCATTCCTCATCCCTAGGTGGGCCACGACAACTTGAGAAATGTCTTTTTATTTGACATTAAATATTATCAAAATTTTTGGCACTGTTATACCAAAGGTATGCTCAAATGTGACTGTGTATTATAAAATATAGAAATTCAAGTAATATAATTTGAAGCGTTAGAGAAATTACAGACCTAACAGTATATTTTTATTACTGTTTGCTGCGCTTAGTGTTTATTTACCGGATTATTACGAATCATTGCTTCACTATACCAGGCACTGGTGATGGGAAGATGAATGCACCACAATTCTGCTTTGAAATCACAGTTTGGCAGAGAAGACTGCGAAACAACAAAATAAAACCACACTAGATTCCGTAAAGTGGTACAAAGTTAACATGCATAAAATGTACTTGCTGAGAGAGTGAAGCATAGTTTTAAATTTAAAAAATTTATAAAATCTTTCCATATAGAACTATATTTTACTGCAGTGTATTGTTTTGGAAAAAGCAGGCTTGGAATTGCTGACTCTGTCACAAGAGCTCTTGCAAGATGTTTGTCTTTTTGAACCTCGAATGTAACACTGAGAACAATAATAGCTAATACTTACGAAGGACTTACTATGTGCCAGGCATTGTTTATAAGTCCTTCATATGTATTATCTCATTTAGTCCTCATAGCAACTCTATGAGCTAAGTATTAATAATATTGTTCCAGTTTTGGATGAGAAAAATAAGGCATAGCTAACTAAATAGCCTGACCAAGTTCACAGCTAATAAGCAGCACAGCAGGGATTCAAATCTCTTCAGCCTCATTCCAGAGGCTAAGCTTTTATCGGTTATACACTATAGCCTCTCAAACAAGAATTTAATAAGCTATAGCAATTATGGTGATGATCTGTCTTAATTCAATATTTAGATTTCACCAGCCATGCACAAATAAATATCACTCCTTTTGTATTTTGAGAGGCCAAATAGTGCCTTTTGATGACGCGAACGGTCAGCTTTCACTAGGTGCTTACTTACATAGTTTCTTCCTGTCTTTTCTCACTTCTATCTACTACCTTTCTGTCTTTTTCACAAATAATTAGAAGAGTGCCCATTTGCAGATAGGCCTCTCTAACAAAATTTCTGCTTGCAAATCATCCTAAAAGAGCTGTTTACCCATTAGTAAGTTTCCTCTGAGAAACCCTGAAGCAAGAAGAGACTTAAAAGAGGACAGACCCAAGACAATGCAGGGGGAGTTCAGGGATGTTAAGGTTGGCTACCCAAGTTCTTGGGCATCAGACACATACTTTCTGATCCCTAATAATATATGAGGTTTCAAAGTAAGGTATTGAGGGTTTACCACACACAGCACATCCCCATTGTCATATTCCAGTTTACGTGACTTTTTCATAGAGCCAGGCCTTATAAAACTATAGATTTGGAATTTATTTTACTTAACCAGAAACATCCTTTTAAAAACATTGCATAGATAAGCATCCTCCTCCTGGCAAATATTATTAACTCAGAGTTTATTTACTCGGAGTTTCAGTTAATATGTTTACAAGGACATTACACTGGATTACTTGCCCTTTTACATTTCCCCAGGGATGTACCCCAGTTAATTAGGGGAAAAAAGGAAAGGATCACAGACCAGTGTTCTAACATTTTCTACTTCATAATGCATACAAATCTTCCAGTGCTACTGTGAAGACTGAAAGATAATGCATGGAATGTACCTGGCACATAATAAGTACACAGGTATGATTTTACTCTTTCTCTCCATATATGTGCGTGTGTGTGTGTGTGTGTACACATACATATACATCCATTTTCTCTAGCCGTTTTAACCTATCTATTAATATGTTAGTGAAAAACTGCTTAAGAAAAAAATTGGTCAAATAGTACAAAATTTAAAAGATATAAAATGAGTATAGTCATCCTCTGTGTCCTCAGGGTATTGGTTTCAGAACACGCCCCGCCAATTCTGAAGATGCTCAAGTCCTGTATATAAAACAGCATAGTATTTGCACATAACTGCACGCATCCTCCCTTATACTTTATTTATTTTACTTAAAGCAATAGAAATTCATGCTCTTGCAGTTTTGAGGCTGGAAGTCCAAAATCGGTATCACTAGGCCAAAATTTAGGTGTCAGCAAAGCTGTGCACCCTCCAGAGGCTTAGGGGAGAATCTGTTCCTTGCCTCTTGAAGCCTCTGGTGGCTGCCAGCTTTCTTCGACTTGTGGCTGCATCACTCCACTCTTCGAGGCTGGCATCTTCAGATCTCTCCGCACCACCTTCCCCTTCTCCTCTGTGTGTATCATGTCTCCCTCTGCCCTCTTCTATAAAGATACATGTGACTGTATTTGGACTCACCTGGATATTCCAGGCTAATCTCCTCATCTCAAAGACTCCAGCTGCTTTTCAAAATAGCTATATAAGGTAACATCCACAGATTCCACAATATATTAAATTATTTAACTGTCTGATGCACCCCTATAATACTTTTATCCCTACATGATTGGGCTGCATGCTTTTTGATCAGCTCTTCATATTACAATTTTTTTTACAGTTATTTCCTATAGAGAAAATAACAAAATATTCTCCCGTTTAGCATGATTGATCACAGTTTTTAAGTTATTTGTAGTTTGTATACATAAAATGCATAAAACCACTGTCTTCACACACAGACTTCCTTGCTGTCTATAGTCCTGGTAGAGGTTTGAGTTTACAAATACAGGGATCTGTCACTCCCGTACACTTTAAATCACCTCAAGATTACTTAT
This sequence comes from Indri indri, assembly GCA_004363605.1. Lineage (NCBI taxonomy): Eukaryota > Metazoa > Chordata > Mammalia > Primates > Indriidae > Indri > Indri indri. The sequence continues at coordinate 31,214 of RJWJ010000699.1, read as the reverse complement.
AATATCTAATACAATGTGAATGCTATGTAAATAGTTGTTATGCTGTATTGTTTTTTAATTTATATTATTTCTTATTGTTGTATGGTTATTTTCTATTGTTTTTTGTTTGTTTGTTTTTCCCAAGTATTTGTGATCCGTGGTTGCTGGCATCCAAGGGTGTGGAGCCTGTGGCTAAGCAAGGCTGACTGTAAACAGCAAAAATCAATTTCCTTCCTATCCCTTCCTACCCTGGCCAAACTGTGCCCTTATCAAGAGGCAATCACGGTTACCAGTTTTATATTGCTTACATGGTTTTTAGAGATATTTCAAACATTTTAAAATGTTTGGCTTTTAAGAAAATTGATGTTTGATTTTTTTTTTTTTTTGGTAGGGAATTCATGAGGGAACAGGCAGTTCAATCATTCCTTTACTCTCATGAGTTGTGAATGATGATACTAAAATAAGCACAGAAGCCTGGCTGTTAGTCTTGCCTCTTCAATAATTAGCTCCAGTCAATCTTGGCCAGGTTATTCAATTTCTCTGATTTAAGCTACACAATAAAAAAGTTTAACGGGGTGATTATCTGTAAGGTCTCTCCTAGCTGTACCATTTTAGGATTTCTCATATAACTCCACACTGTTTTATTAAGGGTGCCAAGACTTAGCTCCCATGAGTTTACTTTAAGGGTCTCAGATTAGTCCAAATATTTTCTCTTTTTCCAGTTGCTAAAGCTGCCACCAAGAAGTTTCACACTGCGAAGATCATAAAAACCTTGGAAAATGCTACCAGGTCTAATAAAATAGCACTTCTTTTTCTTCAGAGGAGAGAGTGCTGCCCTGAAGTGAGAAGTTGTGTTAAGACCTGTATGTCCTATGGAAATTAGGGTATATCATAGGTTGACTGTGACATGGTAAGAACAGGATAGCTTGAGGTTGTTAGACTGAATTTTGCAATTGTTGGAGTAATTCCTTCCTGGGCTAATTAAGCAATCTGTTAAAAATTCTTAACCTGATGTAGAGGGAGAAAAGAAAGTTCGACATAATCTAATTTAGAAATTCCAAGAATGCTTCATTCCATAACCAGCAACACTGAGAAAGAAATTCTCTTTTATGCTTTGGAGCTGATAACACGAAATTTCAGCAACAGGCTTACTAAGAATGTTTCTCATCTCCTATGGAGTTTGATCAAAGAGGAAGAATATGACTTCCAGGTAAAATGGCAAAATAGAGCACGCTTATTTAACCCCCCTACCTGAACTTTTAAGGAAGAAAAAAGTCCATGTACAAATAAATAAAATAAAACTAAAACCAAACAAAATATAACAAACAACCCCCGCCCCCCCCCCAAAAAAAAAAAACTTCAAAACTGGAGGAGAAGCTTTTTTTACATTGAAATTAGGGAATAGGTACAATTTTATACAAATATCCCAAATAATGTCTGCTTCATAGAAAACAGGACCAAATTGAAAGATGACTTCAAGATTTGATACAGATCTCTAAAACCACATGCAGAGCAATGTGCTAGAAATGGAGAAACTCACAAAGACCCTACCAACAGCTCATACCTGAAGGAATCAGAGTCACGAGTGTGGCTTATCTGTGGGCGTGGAGTCTGTTTCTTCACCACAGAGCAGGTGTGATTCAGGCAGACAGGAGAGCACTTGATATCACATAGTTTAAGGTTTTTGCCTGTTCTGTTGGAGTAGGGACTAACCATGTTTGGGAAATATTTCTTACTCAACCTGCTAGCAATGCCTGGCACAACCCAGCCTGGTACCAGTGATGGTGAATGTCATTTTTCTCACACTGACTTTACTCCCTGTTATGAATTTCTTGCTAAGCTTCTTGCAATAATATGTACCTGTTACAATCCTACCCAAACTGCAAGGTCTACTCATAAGCAACTTTCTTCATACTCCTTTCTTGATCCACTGACCATGGCTCCAAAATACTTCTTCCTCTTAAGTTGTCCCTCATGCTTTATTCTTTTATGATATTTCATGTTCTACCTAATAATGCAGTTATTTATGTTGGTGACTTCTGTCTTCCATAGTATAAGTTTCCGAAGGTGGAAATCATGCCGTTTTTGTGTTTATTAATTCCCCGTATCTTCTAGTACAGTTCTCTGCATATAATAATCATTCTGTGCCTGCTGGTGAATCTATATTTTGATTTTTAAAATTTGATAATAACATGAACACAAAAAGCATTTAACTCCTGAAAGATATTTTTCTCTGAACAGCATAAGTCCCAACATGATAAAAAGACTCTTTCAAAGTGCTTGATTTCACCCTTGTGAAGCAAATTAGTTCTTCTGTTCCCTTAGACTTTGCCAGACCTCTAACATGATAAATATAACCCTTAACCTTGAAATCTTATTACAGCTCAAATGGCTGGAAAGTTCTCTCTCAAATATTCAATTATCTTACACAAATTGCCTCATCTTTTTAAGTATATTGCTTATATATCATTCTGTGATTTGAAAAAGGTTAAGGCAAAATTATTTTCATAGTTTTTCCCACTTAAATCTTTATTTTGGTTTGTGATTCTTTATATGTTATTAATAATATATAATATAATCTTAGTATATAAAAATAATACAATAGAAAATTTTAATTATTTTTTCTGCAATTTCTTACTATCTCAGTGATTTCCAAATTACTCCATGTGCATTTAGGATTTTGCAAAATTGACAAATAAATGTGTTTTAAGGGAAAAGACATCAGGGTGAGAGTCAAGAGAGTTTGTGGTAACTCAGCTTTAAGGATTTTTTTCAAACTCATTTGTTTATTTGATTTTCAAGTCTGTTTTTAAATGACACCATTGTATTTTTTAAAAATTTCATTTCAGAACATTATGGGGGTACGAACACTTTGGCTACCTATATAGCCTTTGCACCACCCAAGGCAGAGCTACACGCATGTCCATTGCCTAGAGAGTGCACACTGCACCCATTAGGTGTGAATTTACCCATCTCCTCCTCCCCCCTCCCTCCTGTTTGACACCCAATGAATGTTACTTCCATATGTGCACATAAGCGTTGATCAGTTAGTGCCAATTTAATCGTGAGTACATGTGGTGCTTGTTTTTCCATTCTTGTGATACTTCACTTTGAAGAATGGGCTCCAGCTCCATCCAGGATAATACAAGAAGTATAAGTTCATCACTGTTTTTTATGGATGAGTAGTACTCCATGGTATACATATACCACATTTTATTAATCTACTCATGTTTGATGGGCAATTGGGTTGTTTCCACATCTTTGCAATTGTGAATTGTACTGCTATAAACATTCGAGTGCAGATGTCATTTTTTCCTTTGGGTAAATACCCAGTAGTGGGATTGCTGGATCAAATGGTAGTTCTACTTTTAGTTCTTTGAGGGAGCTCCATATTACTTTTCACAGTGGTTGTGCTAATTTGCAGTCCCACTAGCAGTGTATGAGTGTTCCTATCTCTCCACTTCCATGCCAACATTTATTGTTTGGGGACTTTTTGATAAAGGCCATTCTCACTGGAGATAAGTGATATCTCATTGTTGTTTTGATTAGCATTGATCTAATCCTTGATGATTAGAGATGTTGAGCTTTTGAAAAGTTCCTGTTCCTGTCCTTTGCCAACTCTTTAATGCGGTTGTTTGATTTTTTTCTTGCTAATTTTCCTGAGTTCTATACAGATTCTAGTTATCAGCTGTCTATCAGATGTGTAGCATGAAAATATTTTTTCCCATTCTGTAGGTTGTCTGTTCACTCTAGTGATAGTTTCCTTGGTTTTGCAGAAGCTTTTTAATTTGATCAGGTCCCAGTTATTTATTTTTGTTGTTGCTGAGATTGTTTTGGGGTTGTCTTCATAAATTCTTTGCTAGAAAACCCCACAGATTCAACCAAGAGATTTCTGGAACTGATAAATGAATTCAGTAATGTTTTTGGATACAAAATCAATGCACACAAATCCGTTGCTTTCATATATGCCCATAACAGTCAAGCCAAGAATTGAATAGAAGATGCAATACCTTTCACAATCGCATCAAAGAAAATAAAATATTTGGCAATATATTAAACTAACGAGTGAGAGACCTATATAGGGAGAACTACAAAACACAGAGAAAAGAAATTGCAGAGGATATTAACAGATGGAAAACCATACTATGCTCATGGATCAGTAGAATCAATATTGTTAAAATGTCTATACTACGCAAAGTGATCTACAAATTCAATGCAATCTCTATTAAAATACCAGCATCATTTTTTGCAGATCTAGAAAAAATAATTCTATGCTTCATATGGAACCAGGGAAAACCCTGTATAGCAAAAGCAACCTTAGGCAAAAAAGAATAAATCAGAAGGCATCAATTTACCAGAATTCAAGCTATACTACAAGGCTATAGTAACAAACACAGCATGGTACTGGCACAAGAATAGAGACATAGAACATTGGAATAGGACTGAGTATCCAGATATAAAACCATCCTCATATTGTCATCTGATCTTTGACAAAGCAGACAAAAACACACCCTGGGGAAAAGAATCCCTATTCAATAAATGGTGCTGGGAAAATTGGATAGCCACATGTAGAACACTAAAACAGGATCTGCACCTCTCACCTCTCAGAAAAATCAACTCAGTGGATAACAAACTTAAACATAAGGCATGAAACCTTAAGAATTTTAGAAGAAAATGTTGGAAAAACTCTTATAGTCATCAGCCTAGGCATCAGACCTTTTTGATCCTTTGCTTCCTTGTAAGAACTGTTTTTGTGAACCACAGTCTTCTGAGAACCATACTGCACTGCATATACAGCAACATTCTGACTTAAGAATTCTTTCCCACATATTACAGATGAGGAAACAGAAGGTCCAAGAGTCAGCCTGCATTCCAAAAGTCACATAGCCAAGAAAGGTCAGAGCCAGCATCTGAACTGAATCTGATTTCAAATTGGTTGTTCCTAACTGCTTGTCAGATCTAAACCAGACATGTCATTTTAGCACTGAAGCACTCTACCATCTGGCCCCACCATGACTATAACTCTGTTCCCGATGATCTCCAACCATCCTCTCATTTCTACCTCAGTCTTCTCATCTTCCCCACATCTACAGTGCTCTTTCCTGCTTCCATGGTTTCACTCATGATTTTCCTTTCTCTGCCTTCTTTATCCATGTCCCCCTTACACTATCTCACCCCTCTTCAGGGCCCATCACTCTCCACCCTTTCTTTGACTTTCTTTCTTCCATTTTCCCCCTAGAGTTTAAAATGTCTCCATTATCTTGTAGTGCACTTGCAAGTAATTTATTGGCAAAAATTATACCATATATGTCTTTTTACCCTATCCATCTATTATTTTGATACTAGACATGAAATAAAAGCTTAATTGCTACTGGCTAAATTCCTTTTTAAATTAATCTGAAAATTATTTGAAAAGTTAGAAACATGACATAACTATAATTCATCATTACTTTCAAATTCCAGTCTCAATCTATCTTTATCCAATGGGATATTATGTAATTATTTATTAGCTTTCAATCATCTTTCCCAAAGCATACAATCATGGTCTTTATTGGTGACTGTAGGCCTACTATAAGAGTCTATATGTCTATAGCCTTTCAGAGTAAACTGCTTTCAAAAATAATGACCAATACTGCCCATTCAATATCCGTAATATATTAGACATTATTATAATAATGTGATAAAACCTCATAAATCCTCAAAGACATGGGAATTATTAATATTTCATCATTTTATATATATCATATGCAATGTCTAGACCACTTACCAACACATCTACTTCTAATAGCTACACAAGCCAAGAATTAAAGAGATGATGAATTGCTCAAGTCCACCCCAATAAAGACAAAAATTATTGGAAGCCAGTAGGTTCTGATTTCAAAGCCTCTGATCTTTCCTACATAGCATAATTCCTTATTTCTGATATTAAGCAATTTAAAAATTATGTTAGTGTAACACAGTCAAAAGGTACTTTTTGTAGTATAGAGGATATCAGTACTTTAGGTAAAATATCTTGCTTCTTTTCCTGTATTTTCTATACTCTTCCTGTGAAACTTTTTGATGATGTTTTAAATTGGGAAAAAAATGGGCTATGTAAGAATTTAGTATGGAAACTTTCAAAGAAAGCTGTGTTTATCTTTCATTCAAATAATACTGGCCTGCAGAGATTATTTTATTACTAAAAATAATTAGTTTCCTAGCACTATAGAAAAAGTTGTGTATTTTCTTATATCAGATGCTAATGTCAAAATTCCTAAAATGGTGGATAATCAAATGGTTATTTCATTCTATATATTCACATTTATGAGGTTATCTATTTATGTATTTTGTTGAAAATGCCCAAAGAATTGATTAGACACATATATAAAGTCTGTATTAAATGACTAAAAATTGAGAAAATAAGTTGTAGTCTCAGTAAAAGGTACAAGCACCAACAAACTACAGATAGATTGAATTACTTTTAGGAAGCCTCCCAGAAATAACTCATCCTGGATCATGCTTGTGAACCGTTCACTGATTAAATTAAAAAGTCAGGAAGCCACAGATCCTGGAAACTATAGAAGATTAAAGTATAAACTTGGAAGCTCTACCCTGTTCGTGAGATAGTGGTGTAATTACGGAAATGTTACTAACTGATAAGAAATATAAAAAATGCAGTGTGGAGAGTGGAAATTGGTCTGTGGCAACAGAGAAATGCTGTGATTCTAAACAGTTGGTACCAGTTGCTTAGATATAACTATCTCTAACATAAAGAAAATCAATTTCTGAAAGTATTAAGCTTGACAGATGCACCTTTGGAGCATCTTACCTTGTGGGTTATGACAGTTTAGTAAGCAACATTTTTCTATAAATTTTCCATAATTATGAGGAAAGGGCTAGCCTGTTCAGATAGTTGGCTCCAACTATTAGGCCAGGATTATATTAGTCTTTCCTCCATTCAAAATAAATCAATTGGAATTCAGGTTTATAAATCATACTGTCAGCAGATGATCTGTTCAGTAATGTGATTCTGAATCTTGGAGTGAGCACTTCAAATTGAGTTTTGGAAAATGGTGGCATGAGCAGCAGACCTGACCATGATGTCCTACCTGAAGAAGCTCCTACTCTCACCTCTACACTTAAAGCTCAGGCCCATGGTAAAGAATTGAGTACAAAAGAGTGGGTTTTGAGTGTGCTCATCATGTCTGTGACCTGGAAAATGGTGTGACTGTAAAGGAAAATCTTGTGCATCTTTACTTTCCTTCCTTTTATGAGGACAACAGGAAGCAGAGTTCTAAAGGTGTGCAATCTGACCACCTTGAAGAGCACGTTGATTTCATCAGGAATGTGTGGGAATCAGGTAGCAGAGTAAGGAAGTACATGGCTTGGTTTCTGTTGGAAAACAGAAATAAGAGTGATGATCCCAAGTGCCCTAAAAGTTTCCTATTTTTCTCTTTTTGGTTGTTTGTTTCCTTGTCCCCCTCTCTTTTATTTTTTTAAGATGTACTAGGGGCCTCCTTCACAGGGTAATCTCTATGCATAATAAAGGTTGAGAACCAGGAATTTAAGTTTACTCAGGAAGAAAAAGCACTACCTTAAAAAAGACACTTCAAAGTCTCTTTGTAAAAGATGAAGAGCCACATGGGAAGTGGGGGCGGAGAACAGGCCAGAGTCCTGACAGCTGTTTCAAGCCACAATCAGTACGCAGCGCTCTTGCTAGCAGTCATGACTAAGTGGGAGGAAGTCCTGCTGCAGCCTCTGAAGACCAGGGGGCAGTGTGGGAATAGCAGGCACTTTATGTGTACGCTAACTTTGGCAGGCTTTGTTAGGGTTAAAGTTCTTTTGAAAATATGTGTGGGGTGTTTGCAAGTGATGTTCATTTTCTCAGGCTCTTTGAAGGACTTAAAGTCAAAGCAAGTTATACTCCCTGTATGTTCAACATAGTCAAGACCCTTTATCCCAAGGCATATTTGCTATAAAAATTTCCGAGTTCCCATTTAAGTGTGTATTTCATACTGCTGAAAAAAGCATTGAATTGGAGACCATTTTCCTAAGTGAGGTATCTGAGGAATGGAAAAACAAGCACCGGATGTACTTTCTAGTAATTGGGAGCTAATCGCAGGGCGCACACAGGCACAAAGAGGTGCAAAGGTCCTAGGAAATCAAGAACAGGGGAAGGGGGGGAGGAGAGGGGTAAAAACCTACCTAACGGGTACAATGAACACTATTCAGGTGATGGGGACACAAAAGTCCCAACTTAAGCAATATAAAAGGTATCCGTGTAACAAAAACATTTGTACCCTCTTAATATTTTGAAATTAAAAAAAAATAAGCTAATTTTTAATCCACATACAGAAACTTTCAATTATAATTTCTATCATCTCAAACTAAACATCAAAGAACACTTTCAAATAATTTTAAATAAACTAAGACTTTGCTTGCATGTTTCCTTTAAGACCCAGAAAAAGACTACAAGTTTCAACCTTTAGATTTTGTTACAATTTGAAAAAATCATCAAAATTCATGACCCTAACTTTTTCAGGTTCAATGGGCAAATATAGTCAGCAATATGAAATTTTTCAATGCAGAAAAACAGAATAAAAGCATTGATTAAAAATATATTAATAAAGCATAAATATATAATTCTACATGTTTAATAATAGGAAATAAATTAAATATCACTAATACTTCAATTTCTATATTGATTGGAACTATATCAAGATGTTTTTGATATTTGACACAAATTTAAAATATGTGAGCAATTTTAAATGAATCTCTGATGTGCTAGAGGTGAAGAATGAAACAAATAAAATTTGCAAATCTTTTATGATACCCAGAAACTTTGTTGTACATTTGAAAACATCTTTTGATCCTCCTTCTCTTGGTTGGGAGGCCAATCTCAATGAGGCCCTGAACTAAAGAATCAATGCCCTCTGTCTTCCTTACCCTGCTATCGTCTAGGTTAATCCTTAATAGGAATAATTCTGTGTATATTATTTCTACTTTTGGTTAAATCTTTACTTTAGATTGTAGAAATGGGATATTTTTAGAAACTGAAGATTCTGGATGAAATTGGAAAAGTAATAATATATGAGCAACAATCTCAGTAGGGACAGAACATGTTCAAAGGGACTGTGTTCCTTCAAGTGACCGGATTCTTATTCTTTGCTTTTGAGTTGCTACGATAAGAGGTGAATACATAAAGTGCACACAGATGACACTTGTGAAGGTGGTATTTTGTGAGACAAGAAAGGGGACAACAATGAGAGAAAGGCAGCATTAATGAAATTGATTTGAGACACATGTGTTTATTGAAAAAGTTTTACAAAAAAGGAGACAAAATTATAGTCACTGAGAAAAGTCATATTACAGTTTCTCTAGAGGTGAAAATAAGAGATTAAGTTCACTTTTGCAGGAAAAATGGCCAGTCAGATTGCTTCAGGTTAAAATAAATTATCACTAGTCAGAGAAGAAGGCAAGCTACCAATAGTGCGAGTCAACAAAAACCAGAAACCAGGGATTTAAACCAATGATGTTGAAATTTTCAGATGTAGACTACCGATATTGAGAGTGTCAGATAAAGAATACAGAATAGCTTTGTGTGAAGTATTTAGAGAAATAAGGAATGCAATCATAAGGATGAGCACACACTTTTTAAAATTTAAACAAAATGTACAGAAGTCACAAAAGCAGCGCTCTGGCTAATTACTGAGAGGCTATAGGGTGGGAAAGTATCTACTGACACTACAGTAGGTGTCACAGAATTGTTTTAAATGATAAAATGGAGCCATTTAAAATAAATATAAAATGTTTGTAGTGAAGCTTCAGGATTTTGGTATACAGTCTTGATAAGTACTAAGAAAGTTAACACTTGAAACTTCAAGTTATACTATCATAAAATGGCATATAAAATCAAGTCATACAGTCATTTTGTGGATCTATAATGGTGCTTTCAGTATGTGCTAATTTTTTTTCAAAATAGCAACAAGAAATAAATCATCCACTTAAAAACCCTAAAATATATTTTATAATAGTTGACAAAGAACAAATAGAACCTTCTTCAGTTCTCACTGATATGGTTATTTAGTTAGTTAACAGGCACTGTCTTCTTTGCGAAAGTATAAGCTATGGCCCAAAGGCAAGAGCCTCTCAAATAAAAAGTTTACCCAATGGCAAGCGAAATCACTTTAGTGAATTTAGAATGCCATCACTCAATTTTAGGAGTAAAGGAAAGGGGTGGGGTGGTGAGAGAGAGTGTTGCTGTAAGGGTGCCATGAGGAGTCTTGCAATGAGGTCTGTATCTTGATTGCAGTAGTATTATAGTTACATGTGACAAAATTGCATAGAACTATATACAGCACTTATACACAAACGACTGTACGTATTACCAGTGACATTTAAGTAAGTTCTGTGGATTATGCCAATGTCAATTTCCTGGTTTTGATATTGTACTATAGTTATGCAAGAGGTTAACATTGGGGAAGGAGAATGATAAGTGCTTGGTACTGTCCTGTATATTTCTAACTTTTTGTAAATATCAATTTCAAAATAAATTTTTTTTAAAAAAAATGTTATTTATTATAACTAGGCCTTTTGGCAGGCAATGATTTGAGTAACTTTAATATGAAATCATCATAGATTGGTTTCTGTGCATTTTAACAGAAAGCGGGGGAGAGAGAGAGAGAATATGAGGAAGAAAGAGAAGAAAAACTTTATGGTGCAAATAATATTAGTTTTCTGTTGCTGCTGTAATAAATTACCATAAATTCAGTGGCTTGAAGAACTCAAATTTATTTTCTTATAGTCCTATAGGTTGCAAGTTTGACATGGGTTTTACTGGCCTAACATTCCTTTATAAACAATGGGCGCACATGCACACAAGAAGACGTAAAGGACATTGGAAACTGAGAAGGGGGGAGAGTGGGAGGGGATGAGGGATAAAAACTTACTGGGTACATTGAACACTTTTCTGGTGGTGGGCACACTGAAAGCCCTGACTGCAGCATTACAGAGTGTCCATGGAACAAAAGCAAAAGTTTAATTTACCTCCTTAATATTTTGAAATAAAAAATAATAATAATAACATAAAATTTAGATTCACATTGAAAAACCCAATTAGAAAGTACACTATTCCAGCATATAGCATCCTTTAATCTGTGTAGTATGTAACAGATTCTGAAATAGAAAGCAAGATAAAGTCAATTTATATTAGGATGAAATATAAGCAAAGAGAAAACTACTCAGAGGTATAGAAACTGGGTAGATGTTGCCCTTGTTTACAATGAGGTGGGAGGAAATTTAGCTGCTGTGGAGAGAAGGCACCTTGTCCCTTCCCCCCACTCCCACACACACTTCCCCAAAGACTGCTTTCCATGCGTGCCCCATTCTTTCTATCCAGGGGAAGATAGAAGAAGGGGACCTACAGTTTAAAAGGCTTCCTCTTTCATGTAACCATATACAATAATCAGCAGCCAGAATCTGACCTGTTGTGCAATATGTATATGTTGAATAAATGGATGTATCAATGAATCAATGAATAGCCCTAAGCATTATCTACTAGCTGCAAGTGTTAGATCTGCATGGTCACAAACTTCTTTCTTCTCTGGCTTTTCTTTGTTCGTGTCTCTCCTAGCTTCTATCCATCCTTTTATCTGAAAGATCTCTCTGTCTTTATTCATTTTGCCAGTGTCATTATCTATTCTCATTACTGTTTCACTGGTACCACTCACAAATATAAGAACATGAAATTACAAGCAGGTGGACATCTTCAGTTACCGAAATCATTTGACTGAAATCAATCAAAATGGTTTTATTTGGTTTTCAATTTTCTTAATAATGAAGGTGGATATTTGAGTTGTTATAGAAGTCAAAAATCTCAAACGTTTCTGCTGATATATTCCTAAGGAAGTAGTTTTAAATTCTTTCTTTCTTCATAAAGGTTGGGGCAAGTATACATTAAATTTTTTGCTAAATATATACTAGAAATTTATTAGCATTTTACTGGTTTCATTATTGAAGCATTTAAAAACACTGTGACTAAAGGAAAAGAAGCAATGATTCTATTTTGATTTTGACTAAATGTCTTCTAACAGCATTTGCTGGTATTGGTTTAAATCAGATATATACAAAGTAGTTACACATATATATTCATTAAATATTTTTAAACTGTGATTAATGGATATTAAAGTACAGACATTTTTGTTTAAATACTCCCTATTATTCACTACAGGAAATTCTGAATCAAATATTTCCTAAATGAGTCTTCACTGAAAAAGGAATAATTTAATGATGTCAATTCTGAATCTTCTTTGATGGCTGTACTTATTAAGTTACTCGTGTATGTCATTTGAATCTATATGAAAACCCAGCTACCTGTAGCTAACTGACCGTTGGGTTTCAGTTGACACATATTTGGCTTATAACATTGGGGCTAAAACCTACTAGTTTTATAATGTTATTTTATTTAGGGATAAATTGATCTCAGCCAAAAATAGATGAAGAATTAGGAGTCTGTTTGCTAGTTATAATTTTTCTAAATGTAGTCAAATTGTTTTTGCCCATCAAAAGGAAATCATTTGATTAGGGAGTCTCTTCTTTAAAGAACTTTTTGGGGAATTGTTTATACATGTTCTGGGCTTCCCTTTTATTCATATTTCGGCTTTCTATCTTTTTCTATTAATAGTCCTTATTTTACCCCAATAATTGATGTTATAACCTAGTAAAATGAGCTATGCAGGTATGATATCTATATCATCCAAACTGAGTTGAAAAGTTATTTAAAGTAGAGAAAATTCATACAATGTACTCAATTCATCTGGTACTTAGTTTGAGAATCCCTAGAAATTTCAATTTATTCTAGAGTATGATAGATTTAAAACTTGTAATAATGACCCTGGAATATACCGAAACTCAAGAAAAATACTAGAATAGAGCAGGGTTTTATACTAAGTCAAATCCAGAACCAGAATTCTTTTCTCTATTTAAAATGGATGGGATACTCCTTATTTGTTTCTGAAAGAAATATGTGGGAAGGAAGACAAGACCACAATTTTGGCAGCTGTCACAGCTCCTTACAGCTGCCATTTGTGCTTGAAAAGCAGATGGACGTTGTTGTTGGAAGCAGTATCAGTCCAGTAAGCACAAGATAGATAACTATTTTGAATAAAAACTTTATTTGAAGAAATTTGTTCCATGACCATAAACATCAAATTTAATACATGTAAACAAGAAATAAATGGGTTCAAACCTTTCAAGAACATATTCTTCTTAAGAAATTTTTAGTTTTCCCTTTGAATGTCCTCATCACAATAAAGATGTGGCCTGACAGAAAAGATCCTGCCTGGCTGTGGTAAGAGTCCTACTTAATAATGTAGTCTTTTCTAATCACACATTTTTTTAAACTGGTAAAGGATGTTAGTTCCATTTCTTCATTTTGCAGATAAGGAAATGAAAACCAGAGAGATTAAATGAGTTGTTTAAGGATTACATAATTTCTTAATAATAAAATCAGAATTTGACATAAATTTTGACCCCACAGCACATACCACACCAAGCTCCCTCTTTGCATACTAATAAATTTGTTACAGTGGAAGATGATACTTGTACTTCTTCCAGTGATTCTAATATTCAAATCTGATAGTTACATTACCTAATTCTCAGCATTCAGGTACCTAATAATAAATGAAAGAAAATATCAAAAGGTTGAGCAAAGGAATATGAATAATTTTACCTGATTAAGCCTGGAGAATTGCTTTTGCTCCTCTTTTGAGAACATTTTTCTAAAAATGACTTGAAGACTCATGTCTGTCAAATAAGGAAGAGTGTCTGTCATCTGCATACTTCTGGATAAACACTGACAAATACTTATTCAATTGTTCTCATTTTCACTATTCTTTGTTAGTCTCCCAAAATTCCTGTCATTATAAAATACTGTATTTGTAAAATATACAGTTTCCAAGGTTGTATCTTTTTGTACATTAGCTATAGTTTGGGTGAATGCTTCTTCATCACCTTAACATTGTAAGTAAAAATTTCCCCAAATTGTAATGTAAGATGGATTTCATCTACTCCTTGACACTGGGCTAGATACATGTGCACTTTAGTTTCAGATAATTGCCCTTTCTTGTCTCAGAATTTGTACTATTAGTACTAGAGTTTTTTATCAGTACTAGAGTTCTTTATAAATGTATTTACATGTGATTCATTACTCAACAGACATTTGTCATGACCTAGTTAAATCCAGGTCACTGCACCAGATCTTTTTGGAAACATAAAGATGAATATGAAGCTATGGTTCCTACGAAGTTCAAAGGACACTATCTCTTAAAGCAAATCTGTGGTTAACTAAATCGCTGAATTTTGAATTTTTAAAATCAATTTCTTCTAAACAAAGGACACACGCAAAAAAGATTTTTCAAGCATCTAGGGGAGTTGTATCAAGTATAAAAATAGTTGCAATTCATGAATTTTTGGTAAATAGTATACATAAAGTACAAATTAAGTAACAGGAAGGCACAGAACAATGAGGAATCAATTCCTTCATTGGAAACATAAATGGGAACATCAAGACAGGTTCTCAATTTCTGGGAGGAATTGTGTGTTTTAAGAGTTGTTAACAATGTCAATATGAGGTCCAGGAGGAATTGTCTTGTAAATACTTGGAATTATGAAACCCAGGTTAGAAGTAAGAGTTGAAGACAAAGATTCAGATTATTGGTATGTAAACAAAAATGGATATGATATCAGATGTGGTTTTCACAGTAGATGTAGAAGACCAAGGATTTTTACCTTACAATTCTAACATTTTGAAAGGTGTAATTATTTTAGTTTTGAAGGAAATTTTCCATCATTAAAAAATTACATTATTCTATTCTCTTCTTGAGTTAGAAGAGAGATTTTATATGAAGCTAAAAGCTTAAGGGTCCAGTTATGGCTTAGCAATACAAAATTTTCTTAGCATCTTGATAGTACATGTAATTTTCTATAAAACAGTAACACCCAAGGAAAATTGACATGATTGTGCTGAGCATTCTTTGCGCTGAAATGGTAAAGTGGGAAAATAAAAGCTTAAACATTGGAGTCCAAACCTGAGTCCAAATCCTTATTCCACCACTTACTTTTTTGCAGGGGTCTGGGCAAATTACTTAACTCTTTCTGAGCTTTCATTTCTCATCTGTAAAATGTGAATAATAATATCAACCTCAAACTTGGTATGAAGATTAAATTAAATTTATATTGTATAAAAGTAACAAGTGGTATGATAGCTACTTTTAACATTGTCATTATTATTATTATTACCTAATGTCAAAATTGCTTATTTGGGATTGTTAGTTTATCAAAATGGTGCTATTTAAGCCTCGTAAGGTACAGCTATGGTAATCAAATATTGGTCAGTTGCCACAATTTGATGGATCCACATTAGTAAGAAAGTAGAGAACTTAAAATAATGACAAAAGACACTAAATTTCAGGAAGAGGTATAGATAAAATTTATAGTGAATTTATCATTAAATTCTGAAAGCCCTGGGTTTATTTAATAGAAGTGTGTTAGATTCATTTAAGCTAAGCAAAAGATATAGGCAGAAAGCACATTTTTGTCATTCCTTGACAGAGTCATTTGTGAAGATGCATCATTTTCTTTTTATGAATCTTACAATTCAAGTTCCTAATAATTAGAGTTCTTCTCAATTCATGATGTTAACTGATAAGAGCTACACACAGACACATGGACACATATACATTTATCCACACATCAAGTCTGAGGTTAATACTAGTTAAGGTAGGTTAAAATGCACTAACCAATCCCCAAAATTCAGTGGTTTAAAGAACAAAAACATTATTTCTTCTTCAGTAGAAGCCAGATATTGAAGTCAGTGGCATGGCTTTCCTTTATGAAATTATTCATTGATAAAGCTGACAGTTTCTCTGCCATCTTTGATATGTTGCATCCAGGGTCACCCAGGGCATCGGCATCCTATCAAACACAAGGGGAAAGGAACATGAAAGGATATATGTAGGAGACCTTATGAGCCATCTCTAAATGTAGCAAATTAAACTCTGATTATATTCCATTGGGTAGAACCCAACTCATGCAGCCAAACCAGACTCTAGTGAAATAGTCTTCTTTTGTGCCAAGAAAGGACAATGGATTTTTTTTTTATTTCAAAATATTATGGGGGTACAAACATTTTGGTTACATATAATGCCTTTGCCTTGCCCATCTGCTTACTTTTTGGTAAACCTGACCAGAGAAGACATGCTATTAGTTTTCTTCTCAGGAATGTGTTTGCTGTATTCCACAGATTTCGATAATTTGTGTCCCCATTATCATTTATTTTGAAGAATCTTTTGATCTCCATCTGTATCTCCTCCTTGACCCAGTGGTCATTCAGCAGTAGATTGTTTAGTTTCCATGACTTTGTGAAGTGGTGAGTGTTTCTGTTGGAATTGATCTCTAATTTTATACCACTGTGGTCTGAGAAGATAGATGGTATAATTTCTATTTTTTAAAATTTGTTGATATCCGATTTGTGGCCTAGGATGCGATCGATTTTAGAGACAGTTCCATGAGCTAATAAGAAAAATGTATATTCAGTGATATCTGGGTGGAATGTTCTGTAGATGTCTGTTAGACCCATTTGTTCTAGAGCTCTGTTTAACTCCATTGTTTCTTTTCTTATTTTCTGCTTGGAGGATCTGTATAGTTCAGTCAGTGGGGTGTTGAAAGCCCCAGCTACTATAGCATTGCTGTTTATCATGTCATTTAAGTTAAACAGGGCTTGCTTTATGTATCTGGGAGCTCCTGTGTTGTGTGCAAAAATATTAAGAATTGTGAAGTCTTCTTGTTGGATTTTTCCCTTCACCATTATGCAGTGACGATCTTTGTCTTTCTTTACTTTGCTCTTTTAAAGTTGATGTTATCTGATATAAGAATAGCTACCCCAGCTTTCTTTTGATTTCCATTTGCCTGGAAGGTTGTTGTCTAACCCTTGATCTTGAGTCTGAAAGCATCTTTCTGGGTAAGATGCATTTCCTGGAGATAGCAGATACTTGGCTTGTGTTGTTTTAATCCACTTAGACAGTCCATGTCTCTTCAGTGGACAATTCAAGCCATTCACATTTATTGAGAGAATTGATATTTGGGGTAGATTTCTGTTCATACTGTTGGGTAAATTCTTATTGTTTTACCTCTTGAGCCATTGTGGAATCAGGGTTCTGGACTTTAATTCTTGAGTGATTTTATTTTGGTGGATGTCTATTGTGCTGTTTAGTGTATAATGCAGGTCTGAGTACTTCCTGCAGGGCAGGCCTGTTCTTTACAAATTCCATCAGCAATTTCTTTTCTGGGACAGTCTTTATTTCTCCCTGATAAGTGAGGCTTACTTTTGCCGGCTAAAGAATTCTACTTCTGTTTTAGAAGATTGAGGATGGGTTCCCAGTTCTTTCTGGCTTGTAAGGTTTCATTTGAGAAGTCTGCAGTTAGCCTGATAGGTTTTCCTTTGTAGGTTATATGCTGTTTTTTGTCTTACTGCTTGAAGGATTGCCTCTTGCATGCTTACTTTGGCCAGCCTAATAACTATGTGAGGCAGTGATTGCTTTTTCACATTGAGTTTCCCAGTTGTTCTGTGTGCTTCTTGTGCCGGGATATCTAGATTTCCAGCCAGGCCAGGTAAGTCTTCCTCCATTATTCCAAGAAATAGATTTTTCCAGCCCTTGTGTATTTTCTTCTTCTCTCTTCAGGATGCCTATGATTCTTATGTTTGGTTTCTTTACATAATCCTACATTTCTTGTATATTTTGTTCATATCTCTTACTTCTGTGTTCTTTTTCTTCATCTAATTTGTTTAGCACGTAGGCATTCTCTTCGAGCTCTGAGATTCTTTCCTCTGTGTGATCCACCCTATTCTTAAAGCTTTCTACTGTGTTTTGTGGTTCCTTGAATGCCTCTTTCATTTCCAGTATTTCTGTTTTGTTCTTTTGTAAAACTTCGGTTTCTTTAGAGAATTTTTCATTCATTTCCTATATTGTTCTTGTGGCTTCTTTGTGTTGGGTTTCTATTTTCTCTTCCATTTCATTGAGTTTTGTTACAATACATATTTTGAATTCTTCCTCTGTCATTTTAATCATTTTGTTTAGGATTTTGGCCATTGCGAGAATCTTATGATTTCTTTTGGGGTTGACTTTTCTCTCTGATCTTTCATGTTTCCTGTGTTCTTTCTCTGATTCTTTCTCATCAGGCTACTTGGTAGAGAACTGGGGGTGCTAGGACTGGTTTATGGCTCTATCTCTGAGTCCCCAAGGGTCATTCCTTGACAGTGCTGGGGAGAAGCACACTGATCCTGTATTGCCTTAGGGGTATTTTAGCAAGTTGGACCTCTGACCTGTCGTTTTCATTTCTTGCCAATGGAGACTAGTGAGTTTGATTTCCCAGCTTAAGCTCAAAGCTGGTGGATCACACTTGTGAGTATGACTCCACTGCCCCCTAATAGCCTGAGATGGATGGCACTGTGTTAAGCTATGGAGTTACCCTCTCTGTTGTTGATTGTAGTTTGCATGGAGGAACTAGTTATTGAGGTAATCTGATGTCTCTGTGGCAGGCTCTGGGTCCCCAGATGGGGCATAGGAATGCCCCCATCTTTGGGAGGGGCCTTACCACTCCGGAGGGTTATTTGGATCCTATTCCCCCTTAAGGTGGGGAAGGGCAAGATAGACAGCAGCTGGGTGTGTGTGCGTCTGTGGTTGCTTGATCTGTCGCTAGGGGGAGCTCCTAATATGTTATTCAGGGCTCTTTTGCCACATTTGGAAGGCTGCTCTTGATGGGTGGGGTCAATTGGTGCAATTGCTGAGGTCTCTGGCCAGATTTTTCCTTCCCTGTCCGCAAACCCCAATGCTGGTGGCCACCCAGATCCAGAGAGCAAGCCCTGGAGTTATGTTCTTATTAGATGACCTCAGCTGGTCCAGTGGGCCAAATCAACAGGCAGCCGACTATTTTTCAACACCAAGGTCCCACAGATTCACTGCCGGTCACACGTAGAAAGCAACTTTTCTTGCTTCTCCCCATCTCCAAGGGTGGAGTCCACCGCATTAGGTGCAAAAGTCCCTGGGCTGGGGGAGGGGTGTTGCCTCAAAGTATTGCATGCTGCAGCGTCTCCCGGCTGAGGACCCCAACGATGATGGCCGCCCACCCCTGGAGGTCCAGCGTTGGGGGTGAGCACTCAAGAGCCGTCTGCCGACACTAGTCTGGAGAGCCTATTCGACAGGTCCCCAATTGTTTTTCAGCACCAAAGTCCCACAGATTCACGTCAGACGCAAGAGAACACAGCTTTTCTTGCTTCTCCCCACCTCCAAGCGCTGAGCCCGCAGTGCCCAGGCTGGGGGAGAGGTGTTGCCTGAAACTGCGCGCGCCACAGCGTATCTGGGCTGGTGACCCCCACAGTGGCAGCCGCCCAACCCTAGAGAGCTAGTGTTGGGGGTGACCACTCAGGAGTTGGCAGATGCTAGTCCAGCGGGCTACCAGCCGTCACCTCTGCATCATAGTCACACAGTCTCCTGTCTGCTTAGCAGAGGGTCCTGCTCTTTTTGTCCTGCCCTGAGCCAGCCAAATCATCAGCGGTTTCCAGGGGCAGAGCCCCCTTTTCAGTGTTCACCTCCTGTGTTCTGTCCCACTGACCACCAGAGCCAACGTGCCTGTCTCCAAACTCCCTCATGTGGTTGCGGTCGCGGGAAGTAACCACTCAGACCAGTCCCTCCCCCGCCCAGTGCTGTCCCGGTACAGAACACCAGAGAGTTCAAAATGATTCCCGCTGCTGTCTCCTCTCCACAGAGCCTGTCCTCCTGTGCCACGACTTTGCACCGCTTCAGGCACTTCCTTGTCTGAGTGTGTGTGTAGGTCTGGGGGGAGCCGCGCATCCTCCTGTGGGGCGGATCGCACTGTGCTGGCTGGCCCAGTGGGCACGGCCCTCCCACACTCTGTTCCCTGTTGTATATCTTGCACTCTCCAGTCTTTGCCAACGTATCTCCCTTTCACCTTTATTTTTCCCTTGCGCTGCGTGTCCCACGCTGTTTCTGTGCAGTTTCACAATGCTGTTCTTGGTGGGGGAGTGATCCACTCGTGTGTAGCCATCCGAGTTCTTCACCTCCTTTTCTGGGAGCAGTGAGCCGGGGGTGGGGGGCCACCACTAATCTGCCATTTTTTCCCTCCCTCCAGGACAATGAATTTTAAGAAACCTCCAGCAGCCTCTTCCACATTTCTCAATGTCAAAACAAATGCATTTAGTTGAAGTGGTTTCTATATTAACTAGTTACTTTTGGGAGATATGTCAGAGGCATACAGTTTGCTTTTAGTTTTCTGGACATGTCACTTCCTGATAAAAAATGAGAAAATATATCCTAAAACTTGATGTAAGACCATTCGTAAATGTTAACAAGAGCAGGGACAAAAGGGAACACATGCCTATTGGTTTGAAAATTGACCCCTAAGTGAAACCATTAATCCATGGCAATTTCATGTTCTCCTTAGCTCACTGTGGTAATTGAAATGAATCAGCTTTTCATGGGCAAAATTTGTACTTCAAAAATGTGATTCATATTGGGCATAATTTTCTTTAATTTTCATGTTCGTTTTTTCAAAAATGAATGTTCTCCTCATGTTAATCCCTTTTCTGCAGTATTGGCGCTGTGTGTTTTTAGTGAATAGTGTTGCAATTATATGGAATAGATGGTAGATCAAGTCATTTTACTGTTTGCACTTCTCTTTACTAAAAATTTATACAGAAGATCCTCCTTTTTCCTGGATAAATTTAGGCCTATAAACAAAATAAATTGATACACGAAAGAAAAATATAAATTAATTTAGGCCAAAATTTTTTAGTTAATCCAGTGGCCATGGGGTTTAAACCCCATGTTGTAGAAAATGGCCTTAGTTCTCTATTTGCAGGTGATGTTTTAAACAAAAGCTCTGATAACTGGCCAATATGCTTTCTTTTTGTCTCTAAACTCTATCGTAGACTATCGTTTGTATCAAATCAGTTGTGCATAGTTAGCGCCCATTAAACCTAGCAATCACCTGATATTTATTAACACGAAAAGCTATTATATGTAATGTTTATTAGAGGTAGGTGCTTTGGGGGATACAAACAAACACAAGACAAAACAAGATTCTTGTTCCCAAAGAATTTAAAGTCTGTCAAGAAGTCCAGAACATAAAAATTTAATTAAAAATAAATTACTAAATGAATAGATAGAAGTTACTCGTTAGATTTTGAAGAAAGGAAAGATCATTGAAATATGTGATCGAAAAGACTTAGATCTTATACTGTTGATGTCATCCTTATTAACGACATGTAAAAATGGCAGTTTTGTTAGGTATATCCCATTACTTGTTAAGTCATTCAATTTGACCACCTACCACATTTGAGTTTTTAGCTAAGAACTATACAGCCCCAAATAAGACAAAGTTCTTGATCTCTGGAAGCTTTCAGTCCCTTGGGAGAGACAAACTAAATATGCAATTACAACAAAGTATAACTAGTGTTATGATGTGAAAGTTGCAGCATTTCATTTGGGGAGTGAGGGGAAGCTTTTTGGAGGAAGTGAGTTTACTAAGATCTAAAAGGTATTTATATCCTATTATTATTGAAGTAGATCTGATTTCAATAAACTCTGATTTTTTATTCTGTTTTATAAAAAGATATCTAATTATGCCAAGGCAAATTTTATTTGGAATATTTGGAATATTATGAGAAAGACTTCCAAATGCTTCAAAGAGTCCTCTTGAGAATTCCTTCTAACAATGCCCAGGAAATTTGCCAGCAAGGAAATATGCTTCAAATTGTAACAGATAAAACAACAGACACCAAACAAAACAGATTTTACCTAGAAGTTTTACATGAGTGACAAGCACTAAGACACTCTTTAGAAATTAGGAATATAATATCCTACTTCATAAGATGAGATAAGAGACACAACTAAAACTATTGCTATTCTGGTTATAATGTACCTACAGTGGCTCCAGGGAGGCATATGGCAATAACTGCCCCAATATGACTCTACAGTGACATCTCTTTTTTGTTTTTGTAAGTAACAATAGGAGAGCTATATTGTCAGTCCTTTACCAACACATTTTAGCTTAATGAATTAATTACTTATCAACACATAAATCTTTTTTCTGTGTTAAAAATTTAGTGTAAGTAAAGTTTCCAAGACCACAAAACTATTTTAGATATCTAATCGATTATTTAATTTTCTAGTTTCTGTACCTTCAACCATGGCTAAGAGCTGATTCTGAGGGGTATATTTGTGTGTGTACATCCGTGTGTGCATAGGCATGCACATGTGTATCAGGTGGACAGTTGTGAGAGGATGATGACGTGGTTGAAACATATGCAGGATTCTATAGGCCAAAGTAAAGAATTTAAATTTGAATCTAAGTGCAATGAGACTGGAGGGTTTTGAGCAGAGAAGTGACATGATCTGATTTAGATTTTTAAAAGGTCACCATGGCTACTGTACATAGTGGACTTTAGGGACAAGAGTGTAAGTGGGATGATCAGTTAGATTACATTTACAAACTTTCTAATGAGAGGTGACAGAGAGGCCATGCACCTGAGTGTTAGCAATGGAGACAGTAAGAAGCAGATGGATCCATGTGTTCTCTGCAAATATAGCAGTGGCAAAGTAAAGCAGCATGTCTTTTTACCAGGCATAGATTAAATGTGTATTTTAACAAAGCAAACATTTTCTTTTCAAGTATCCAGATTCATTAAGAGCTAGAGAACACAAGCTATGTACATTTTGGTTCGTGACAATAAGCATGATACTAAATGATGCGTTTTAAGTGGCATTCCAGGCATTTAAAAATAAACCCAGTGATATACTGTGATTATTAGTACTCAGCTAACCCAGTCCTCTCCCTCTTGAGCACACAGAAGGAGAACCTATCCCAGCCTCTCGCAGTCGGTCAGGACATGGGACTAATTCAGTCCAGTGAAATGTGAGAGAAACTAATGTGAATTACTTTCAAATTGAGTATTTAAATGCAGTCTCTATCATTACCTTCTGTCTTCCCCATTTGGAGAGACCTCAGATGACTTGTTTTTTGTTTTTTTTTTTTTTTTTTGAGACACAGTCTCACTCTGTCACCTGAGGCAGAGTGCAGTGGTGTCGTTGTAGCTCACTGCAACCTCAGTCTCCTGCAATCCTCCTGCCTCAGCCTCCCGAGTAGCTGGGACTACAGGCATGCGCCACCATGCCCGGCTAATTTTTTCCCTATATATTTTTAGTTGTCCGGCTAATTTCTTTCTATTTTTAGTAGAAACGGGGTCTTGCTCTTGCTCAGGCTGGTCTCAAATTCTTGAGCTCAAGTGATCCTCCTGCCTCGGCCTCCTAGAATGGTAGGATTATAGGTGTGAGCCACAGCACCTGGCCAGATGGCTTATATTAAGATCATTCTATTCACTACCTCCATGAGAATAATTAAACAAATTTTTTTAATAAAAAAAGAAGATATCAGTCATCACAGGATGGAAGTAGCCTGGCGACCTCAAAGTGTTACCTTAAGACTTTGAAAAATAAAGTTACTTGTTGTAAGCTACTGAGATTTAAGACTTATTGGCTACTGTCACA
This sequence comes from Indri indri, assembly GCA_004363605.1. Taxonomy (NCBI): domain Eukaryota; kingdom Metazoa; phylum Chordata; class Mammalia; order Primates; family Indriidae; genus Indri; species Indri indri. Next base: position 7,635 of record RJWJ010000699.1, on the reverse strand, counting down.
TAGCCAAATGTTAATTATGTTGACTAACACAGTCAGAAAAAAATCAACATTATATAAAAATCATGCCACGTATTGACTTTCCAGGGTAAAAAGTTGCATTGGGATTATTTCATTTGTTTTACGCCCATTGTGAAACAGAACTTTTATATGCATAAAGACACATATTTACAACAAACCTTGAGTTAGGTATTATTAATCTCATTTTTTATACAGGTGAGAAAACTATGGTTTAGAGAGGTTCAGATTGGCTCATGTTTATTCAGCTAATAATGGCCAGAATGAAGCTTTGAAGCCAGGTTCACCCTACTCACTTACTTCAGCTAGTGGTCATGTTCTCAGAAAGGAATCATAAATTATGCATATCATTATTGTAGGATTTTTCAGGGTTGATTTGGTCATTTGATTTATTTTGCATAAGAGACTCTGACTTAATGTGCTTCTAGTTTCAGTAATCCTTTACCGAAGGATTCAGATCACCTTTTGCAGGAGCATTTTTATTCCACAGCTTATTTTATCTGCCAATATTTTCCTAGGCTAAAGAATTTTCATCATTCTTCATGTAATATGTTATTAAACCCATTATTTGCCTACCTCATGATTTTCTATTTCATGTTATTCCAATGTTTGATGAACCTATCTCCCCAAATTGCATCTCTCATCTTCTTCCAGTGTAACGATACATAACGCAAGAGTGGCGGGATTTTTCCTTCATGTTTTTTCAGGATCACTATACATTTCATGAAGCAAACAGTAGAGCTAAATATGGCTTTTAAAAGAACAGCTTTACTGAGGTAAAATTGACACGCAATAAGTTGTACATATTTAAATTGCACAATTTGATAATTTTTGGCATATGTATATACCCATGAAATTATCACCACAATCAAAAGAATAAATATATCCATTAGCCAAAAAAATTTTCTTGTGCCTTTTTGTGATTCTTCTCCTGTAGCTGTCCTCCAATTGCCAGTCAAAAACTGATATTATCTAACACTAAAAATTTGTTTGCCTTTTCTATAATTTTATATAAATGATAAGTGTATATCATACCATATACACTTTTTGTTTGCCTTCTTTCACTCAATATAATTAATTTGATATTCATACATGTCATATATATCAATAATTAATTCCTTTTATTGCTGAGTAGCATTTCATTTTATGTGCATATCACCATTTGTTTAACCATTTATCTGTTGCTGGACCTTTGAGTTGTTTTCAGCTTTTAGCTATTACAAACAAAAATGCTGTGAATACACATGTACAAGTATTTATACAGACATATTTTTTTTCTCTTAAGTACATAGAGTGGAGTGGGTTATATGGTAGGTGTATGTTTAACTTTTCAAGAAACTACCAAACTGTTTTCCAAAATGTTTGCACCATTTTATATTCACACATGCTGTGTATGAGAGTTCCAGTTCCTCCAAATTCTCACCAACACTTGGTATAGTCAGTCATTTTAATTTTAACCATTTTAATAAGTGTGTAGTGATACCTCATTGAAGTTTTAATTTTTATTTCCTTAGTGCTAATGATGTGGAACATCTTTTTAAGTGCTTATCTGCCATCTGTATAGCTTCTTTGGTGAAGTGTCTGTTCAAATCTTCTGCCCATTTTTTAACTAAGTCCTTTATTTTTTTATTATTGAGTTTTTAAAATTCTTTATTTATTCTGGATAAAAGACTTTTATCAGATATATGCTTTACAAAAGTTTATTTTCCAATCTGGGGCTTATCTTTTCATTTTTTTTAACAGTGTCTTTTAAAGAGAAGTTTTAAAATTTGATGATGTATAATTTATTAATTTGTTCTTTTATGGATTATATTTTTGGTATTGTATATAGGAAATATTTGCAAAACCCATAATTACAAAGATTTTCTTCTAAAAGTTCTAGAATTTTAGACTTTAAATTTAGATCTATGATCCATTTTTAGTTATAAATATGACATTTTAATGTTTAAAATTATCAACTATCAAAAGGGGCAATTATTTTGAAAATTACAGGTATTACATGATACCTATTTTAGGTCAGGTTTCTGTAAAACAGATAATCTGTGTGCAGGTTTATTGGGATGTCATCTCAGAAACAATGCCTGTGAGTGATGACAGAGGGTGGGGCAGAGGAGGAATAAATTAATTTGCAATGCAGTCCTCATAAAGGTCTCAACAAATCCCATAGACAGTGATGGTCTTTCAGCTTTGTCCCCAGTTATGGAAAGGGCATGGGGACTTTGCACCCCACATCACCCAGTCATTGAATGAGGGCTGACCTCGGGAAGGGGTATAACCTAGGATGAGGAAAGGACAATTCCTGGAGAGAAACTCAGCCACTGGAGTCTCCCCAGTCAATCTCCCCAGAGGCTGGGGAGTGAGTGCCTTGGATGTGGAGAGGGGACATTTTGAAGAAAAGACAGAGTGTGTACCACACAGTCCACCACGATGTCAAATTCTCTGTTTCCAAAATTCTTTGTTCCCAAAAGTGAACGAAGTGAATCAGACAGCTTGAGGTTGCGTAGAAACACAAATCTTACTTGTGGTGGAGACGGGAGCAGAGCTCATCTTCGAAAGGTTTGGTGAGAAAAAACTTATTTTAGGTTGAGAGAGGCTTTCAAATTAGTATAATGAAAATTTATTGAGTTAACTTTTCAAAATCACTCTTTTTACTCCTAACAAAGTGATTCATGCTCAACAGAACTAATTTATTTTATTTCTTAAATGAAAATCTGTGCTACTGATTAACCTGTGTTAAGGTTTGTATTTTAGTGGGAAAAATATGTATTCATAACCTTTTGAGAGAATATTTATTTAAACCTATTTTATTAGCCAAAGTGTGTGAGTTTGATGAGAGTTACAGAGACAGCCTTGGGCTGAGAGTGATGGTTTCTAAAAGGAAGAAATAAGTGAGATAGACAAATTTAGGGAATGGCTATATTAGTCCAGACAGTTAGGAATTGACTGGGGAAACAAATCCTTATAGGTGAATATATCCGGTGCTGACTGTTGGGCATTAGAGACCTAATAAGCTGCTTTCTGAGAGCAGATTTCAAAAGTGGAACAGTTACGCCTTTATCTGAGTTGAGCAAACATTAATGTTAAATTTACTACTATTTATTTTGCTATAAGAAATAATTCCTGATTTCTGATTTTTAAAATGATTTAAAACTTATATTTCTCTTAGAAAATTAATGTATGTGCTATGTTGAAACCTCAGGGATAAATTCTCAAAATTTAAAGTGGATAAAAAAAGGTGGTACTTTTTAAAAATATGAATGTCTAAGTCCTCTTTCATCCCTCCCAGGGTATGGATTGCAACCCAGGAAAATACATTTTTAAAATAATTATTTCCTGATGATTCTGAGGATGGCACATGTAAATTGAGGAATACCATCAAAAGAATATTGTTCTCGATGTTGCAAACTAATCTCTAACTATAAATAACCATCAGCTACTTAGAGTTGAAATCAAAAAAGCTGGAAGCTTAGGTAAAACACTTAGCTTGAATCTTAAAAGTCTGCTTTAGAATTACCTCAGATAGCAATCCTAATGCTTACTAAATCCAATTTTCTGGTTGCTACAAAATAGAATTAACGTCTTCTAAATAGGAAATTCTTTCTGTGAAAAAATAATTTACACATATTTATTGATAATCATTCCCCCCTCCAACCTAGGAGCATTGCTCCTTCAGCCTCACCCCCAGACTGTGCCTTATGTTGGTGGAAATTTCACGGTGAGAATTCTATTTTCAGAGCATTAAAGAAGTGATCTTATTCTTCCCTCTTGGATACTGGTTCCCCAGCTCCTTGGTAATGTTAAGACGGAGATCCTCTTGACTCCAGCTTACTGGCTTGTTTAGGAAGAAGTTGACTGGAAAACTAACAGGAAGGGTTTCCATCAGCAGAATCAAATTTGAATGGATGTGAGGAAGTGTGCTTTGATTCTACGAACCTATTCTGCATTCCCAGCCTGCAGCAATGCTACTCACGCAAAGCCTGCTCAAGATGTGAGCACTCCACAGCAGGATTTATAACTGCTTTGTATAGTACAAGTAGAATAATGCCATACTATAGTGTCAGGTTAAAAATGAGTCATTCCTACCCTGTATAGTGTGATTTGAAGGAAAATTACTTTATTGCAGAGACTAGAAAGTATTAATAGATTTTTTTTCCTTTCATGGACTATAACCCATAAAACTAGTTGGCCAAGGGTCCAGCCATATATAAAAATAATTGCTCCTAATGTTGATTAGGGTTTTAAAAGAGAAATATTGAATTGTTAGGTTGCTGTTTATTTGAAAATACAGAACATAAATGTTTATCAGTAATGTAATAACATATACTTAAATTTTTTTCCAAGAGTTATATGATATTAAATAAGCTACCTAATTTTATTTTGTTATGCAAAGTTGAAGACAATCAGGGCTGACCATGTGACAGAGAAGGAAGTGCTTCAGGCCAGGGGGCAAAAGGGTGGCTATAGAAAACTCTGGTGTTGAGACAAGGATCTATCTATGCACAATATCTACAATGGGAACTATGTTGACTGTGCCATTAGAGCAAATTGCACACAATAATGCTATTAAAAAGTATTGAAGAAAAAATACAGCAAATTTCAAAAACTATATTTGACCAAATAAAAGTGATATCAGTTTGACTTATGTGAGTGCCTTTTCATTTCAGAGTTATTGCCACATAGCACAATAGCATTATGGTTATCTATCTGTCTATGTGTGTATGTGCCATATTAACTTTGCTAAATTTTATCTTTATCATATTACAATGTTAAAATATTCATCTATGCTCAATTTTTATTTTATTTATTAATTAATTTATTTTTATCTGTGCAAATTTATGGAGTACAAGAGCAATTTTGCTGCATGCATAGATTGCATGGTGAAGTCAGGGTTTTTAGGGTATCCATCACCTAGATAATGTATGTTGTATCCATTAAGTAATCTTTCATTGTTCACCCCACTGCCACTGCCTCACCCTTCTGAGTCTCTATTGTCTACCATTCCACTCTCTACATCCATGTGTACACATTACTTAGCGTCCACTACTACGTGAGAACATAAATTTTTATAATTCAGTGCTTTACCTAAATTATAAAAATTATTAGCTACCTCATATGAGTAGTTAAAATGAGCAGTTAAAAAATATTAACTACTCATATAAGGTCATTAGCTGCTAGAAAACAAAAACCAGTGATATTTGTGCCTTATTTGCATCTTATCACCAAGTAAATGGGAAAGAGAGAGAAAAGAATGGGTTAAAAATGTTGAAATTTAATAAGAAAGTGGAACTGAAAACAATAAAGAAGAAAACAAAGATGCCTCAGTTCCTCTGTCATTTGGGATGAGGAGGGTGCAAGACACAATCAATTCCACTGTAACAATGAAAAACACCAAAGAAGGGACAAAATCATAGTTTTAAAAAACCCATTAGAGACTTTATCTTCTGACCATAATGGAGTAACAGTGACTGGATTTGCCTTCTCAACTGAAACAACTAAAAACATTAGACAAATTACATGGAAGCAATGGTTTTCATGATAATGGATATCAGTCAAAAAAGGATAGTGGCCCTAGGAGACAAGAAGCAAATGAGGTGAGTCCAATAATTGTGCTAGCTTACCATACTGAGTTTCCTGGCTGAGTCCCAGGGAGGGAAACCCAAGGAGAATGTGGCAGAATCCCTGAACTGAAGAGACGGAGCTGAGAATCCAGGCGTACCAAGGAGGATAGAGTTTGCAGAATTGCAGGACAGAGCATGGGAGAGGAGAAAGCTGCACAGATAGCGAACTATAGAGCTCTGCATATCTCCCCCTCTTTACGTATTCAGCATAGTACTGATCTATGCATGCATGTGAGGAGACTATCCTTGGCTGGGAAAAGAACATCAGAGGACTGGAGGGAACAATGCTTGGCACGCACATAAAGCTGAAAACAGTGCCTGCTCCTCTCAGTCAGCATGGGAATTTTATAATTCATGGAGCATTGAGTAGCCTATTCATAAAGGTCTTGCCTCAACAGTGGAGAATAATTAATACTCGAGTGATACTGCTCTGGTTCTGCCTAATGAATTACAAAAGCAAGACTCAGAGGATCAGTATATTTCTAAGTAATTTTGCTACATCCCAGACTAATGATCAATAATACTTACAGGAAATATTCAGCCCACATACAATTTCTGGTATCCAAAGATTACCAGGCATGCAAAAAAGAAAACTAGAACGCTTAATGAGTAAAAAACTAACCAATGAAAACTGGCAGTGATATCAGAATTAGCAGTCAAGGACATTAAAATAGTTACTATGGCCATATTCTAGAAGTTCAAAAAGTTAAGAAGAGGTATATTAAAAAGACTATTATGAACTGCGTCGATGGAGTCCATTGCCATCTGGGTTCTAGTAGGTTTCATCCAATGGCAGACGCTGCAGGATACTGGATGGTTTGACGTTATTAAAATTTGGGTATTTATTGCTGTGGCTCTTTTAAGACTGCTCTAGATTAGTTGTGTTCTTCCCTTAGGTAGTTCTGTTCATAATCGTACTCTCCCATTTCCACTCTATCTGTTTGCACCTTCAAGCCTAGCTGTGGTAACAGCATTTTGGTATTGCCAGCCGTGGGGTATTGTACCGTCACTGACTGAGTTCTCTAAATCTTGCTCATGCTTTGTAGAACGTCCATTCATTGGACTTGTTTGGATGTACCCAAACTTAAATAACTTCAAACATTCTCATATACCTCATTTTAATCCACCATCTTTTTCCTTCCAAGAGTCTGACTGATAACAATAATGAAGTAATTATATAATTTAAGTATATATTAAAGTATTTTTGCAATCCTTGGTAAATAGAATTCCAAATATTCTGAATTAGCTTATCCTAAATTTGTTTTCTTGGTAGTACTCAGTTCCATAAGATGCTAATAAGTGTTATTTTAAAAATGGGAAATTCTTTTTGGGGATATTAATATTTTACAAAAGACTATTAACACACTTAAAAATAATTTTTACAAGAGGACTCTAAATAATTTGCTAAGATAGATGAGGTGTACAATATTTCCCCCTTGCTTGGTTATTTTAGTAAGTTCGTTGGAGTTTAGTTGTGTTAAAAATAACTAAAGGGGGGAGAAAAATGGCGGAGTTAAGGCAGCCTCCTAGTTCCCTGCCTCCAGAGAAAGAGATGTAGATCTTGGTCTGCTACACACGACCGGATCTCTCTCCTGCAAAAACAGCGAGGTGAATCGGTGGAGATTCAGCGGGGGACACACAAATCTGGAAAAAGAATAAGGCGAACGGGAGATTGGAACGCAAAACCTGGAAAGCGCGGACAGACAATAGAGAGTGGAGCGTGAGACGGCGGCGCCAGCCGGGTCAGTAAGTGCACCGGGATAAGTCCCTCACAAGACAGTCTAGCTTCCCCACAGACTTACGAGCCCACCGAGAGGCAGGGGCTTGTGTGAAGTGGATGTAGAATTGTGTCAGGAAACGTGGGGCCCAGCGGTGAGGGGACACGAGCTGGAAGCAACTTGAACTTCCCGGAGCTCCGTCAGGACTGCACCCGCCAGGGGAGGAGCCGGTCCGGGCTACCGCCGGAGGCAGTTAGGAGTCAGGAAGCTGGTCTCTGGCACCC